>WOFM01000157.1:2085956-2489978 GCA_011428145.1 Ericerus pela | reverse complement strand
GTAGTAAGTGTTCCATTTGGGAACATAATAGAGGCTGATCTGATTATTTGGTCTGAGGATTTATGTAGTTCTTTGATTACTGCTAGTTGTGGTTTGTTAGGTGTTGATACCGTGTCAATGACGTGTACTAAATCTCCAATTTGTGGTATGTTGTTATTTGTTCGGTAGTTATTTGGTATTGGCTGTGGTTGTTTGTCTCGAAGGTATGGGAGATAATTTTGTTTCCATTGAATTCATAAGTTTTTCAAATATGTTTGTTCCATTTTCCATGTGTTGTAAGTGTCTTTCCGTTGTTGTGTGATTGATTTCTGGTTTGTTAGAGTTTAGGACAGTATGTTGGAAATTAGCATGAAGGAAGTTGGCTGGTGTTAGGTATGAAAGGGTTGTTGTTTCTGTTTCTGGGCATAAGGGTCTTTCGTTTATTATTATTTGTAATTGTTTGATGGTAATGGACAGTATGTTGGAAATTAGCATGAAGGAAGTTGGCTGGTGTTAGGTATGAAAGGGTTGTTGTTTCTGTTTCTGGGCATAAGGGTCTTTCGTTTATTATTATTTGTAATTGTTTATTTCTTTGACTCTGTTTTGTGTAAAGGGGGGTAAGATTTTCCTTTGTGTAAGCCATATGAGTACGCATTTGCTGTCAGACCATAAGAAAGATTGTTTATTGTTGGGTATGCGTAATGTTTCTCTAAGAAACTTTATGAGACGTGCTCCTAGTAATGCAGCTATTAGTTCTAATTTTGGTATTGTTTGTGTTTTTGCTGGTGTTAATCTGCATTTGCCTATTATAAATCTTAGTGAGTGTATATTGTTTGCTTTGTATCGTAAGTATGCTACTGCAGAATACGCTATGGCTGAAGCGTCTACGAATGTGTGAATTTCTGCTTGTTCTGGTAGAAAAGGTTTTTGGAAAAATTTCCTTGGGAAGCATATGTCGTTACATTTACTTATGTCTGTTATAATGTTTTCTGCAATAGGGATTAAAGAGTTTGGTAATGGCGTGTCCCAGTCTTGTTTGTGGTTCCATAGGGTTTGTACAAACGCTTTTGCAGGAACCATTAATGGTGCGAACCATCCTAATGGGTCGAAGATAGCCAAAAAGTTGCTGACAAAAGTTCTTTTGGTATGTTGTTCTGGTATATTTATTTTTGGTTTAAAGTAGAGTATGTCTTTTGTGTAGTCCCATTGAATGCCTAGTATTTTAAACGGGTGGTTTTTGTATTGTGTTGTTGTCTGTAAAGTATGTTTGTAATTTTGAGTCGTTTGTTGCCCATTGTGCTAGTTCCATGGAAATATCATTAAAAGTTTTGTTGGATGCATTGTATAATTTGACTGCTTGTTCGTGTGTTGAGACTGATGTGATTAAATTGTCTACATAGAAGTGATTTGTTAGTATGTTATAGAATTGAGGGTTGGTAGTTTGAAAGTGATATAGTAATGTTGCTGCTAGTAAAAATGGTGATGCGATAACACCAAATGGTACTCTTTTGAATCTGATAATGAGGAGGTTGTTGTTTGTTAATGGTTTGTTTGGGTCTTTGAGCCATAAGAATCTGGTGACATCACGATCTGATGGGTTAAGTTCTAGTTGTAGGAATGCTTTTCTGATGTCTGCACTTATTCCTATTGGGTTGAGTCGAAATGTTATAAATAATTTTACTAAATCAGCCAGAAGTTTTAGGCCTTTGTGTATACAATCATTCATTGAGTGGTTTGCTTTTTTGGTTTTGGCTGATCCATCGAAAACTATTCTGATTGGGTGTGTAAGCTTTGTTGGGTCTATTAGGCCGTGATGTGCTAAGTAATGTATTGGTTCTGTTGAATGTTTATTGTTAACGTATTCTATTATGTCATTTTTAAATAGTTCTTGAAAATATGCGTTGTATTTTTCAAAAAATTCTGGTGAGGTGCGCATTCTTGGGAGTTGACTTTTGAGTCTGCTGAAGGCTAAAGAATAGTTGTCTGGTAGTTGTGGTGGGTAGATTTTCCATGGCCATCTGACTTGATATCGACCATTGACTAACTTTATGTTTTTGTAAAATAGTTCGATTGCTTTTTGTTCTTCTTGTTCTGCTGTTAAGTCTGGTGTGGTTATTCCTATTGTTTCGAGTTTCCATAAGTTTTCTATATCTAATTCTGATGAGAAAAATATGTGTTCTGATTCAGTTGGTTGTTTTGTGTTTGTTGTTTGTCCAGTTATGTGGAATCCGAAGTCCATTTCTATGAGTTGTATGGATGGGGATAAGTGAGTGATTGATTTGATGAATTGCCACATGTATTCATTGCCTATTAGTATGTGTATTTTCGATGTTGTTTTTAAAGTTTGTGCAAAGTGTAAATTTTTATATTCTGGATGAGTTTGTTTAATCTCGTCTATGTTTTGTGTGTCTAATTTGTTTGATATGTTTGCAACTGTTCTAGCTATGAAGTGTGTAAATTTGTTTTTAGTATGTTCGATTTCAAATTTGACAATGTTTGTGTGGAATGTTTGGGATATCTGATTTTGTATGCCAGTTAGTTTTAAGGAATGTGTTCTATTACAGGTAATTTGAGGGTTTGATTAGCTATGCTATCAAGTATATATGTTTTGGTACTTCCTGAATCAAAGAACGCGTTAATTGGGTATGTTTGTAGTGTCTTGGGATTGCGTATGGTTGTTGAAAATGTAAGAAATTTATTGTTTGTTGATAAGATTGTAAACAATTTTAACTTACTCGGTATTGGTGGTTGTAATATTGTTTCTTCTGTTGGTTCTGCTGTGTTGATGGTTTGTGCCTCTGATGTCTCCTCAGTCTCTGTAGTATGATGTTGTTTGCTTTCTTGGTTCTGCCGGGGCTATAAAGAAGTCGTATTATTAAGATTATTTTGTTTTACATTGATGTTTGTATTTATTTGCTCTGGCTTACGTAATGGGAATTTAGTTTGTAGGTCTATTACTCTCTCTAGGTATTTGTTCGCTTCTCCTTTTGTCATCGGGTACGTTGTTCTGGGTCATAATGCTGAATGATGAGCATTGGTCTGTTGGCATTGGAACCATCTGCACCATCTCTGTTTTTGATTTCAATGGTCTGCTGATGCTAACACTCCACATTTGGGACACAAGTTAAACTGTATGAAATAGGATTGTCTGCTCTCTAATGTATTGTATTTGCTATTGCAGCAAAGGTAGCTCCAGTGTGGTCCTTTGCAAAACATACATCTCTGTTTTGTTGGTATGACTGGAAAGCGGTAAAGTTGTTTGGGAATGCTGCTGTCTGTGTCTGTTTTGTAGTGATGAGCTGGAACAGAGAAATCATCAATATCATTATCTATATAATGTTCAGGTGAAGGTTTACCTTGTTCTATATTTGTGTGGAAGTTAGGACTACTTTTAAGTTGTGTTAAATTTTCTGTTATATTATTGTTGGTGGGTTTGTTATATTGTTGTCTATTATATTGTCGTCTATTAAATACGTTATTTGATTTGTCTCTGTAGTATGTGTTGTTTTGTTGTTGGTTTACTTGTGTTTTGTATGTTTCTTTCATTATGTTAGGTTTTTCTGTTAAGTCTCTGGTTTTAATTTCTTGGTAAACATCCTCTAAAACAGCTCTTGAATTTGGTTTGGAAATGTTTATTCTATTGGAGTACGAATTTCTAGAAAAGATACGTAATAATGCTGGACAGGTTAGGTCGTCTGTTAACTCTGATACAAAGTTGTGAATAGTGTCTAGTAGCATGCATGTTTTATCATATGCGTTACGTAAACCTTCTTTTGTATTTTGTGCGAGAGGTATGTTGTTTAGAGTTTGCCATAATTCCGAGCGTAATCTTGATTCATCTCCAAATTCATCGTGTAGGTATTGGAGTCTTCTGAAATATCCTTGTTCGTTGTGTCCTAGAGTTGTTAATCTTTGTTTGATAGTGTCTGGCATAGCGTCTTCTAATATTTTGCATTTTTGAGGTGTTATGATATCTTCTCTTGTGTGTATGTATTTGGTAAACGATGTTATGAAGTCTGGGTATGATATACGTTTCCCGTTGAATTTTGATAGTTTGTACTTTGGTGTTTTAAGTAGGCATGCTTGAGTTAAGGTGTTTGTTCCCGTGGGTATTTCCCAGACTTTTGGTATATGGAGTGTGTTTTTGTGTCTTGTTGTATTTTGTATGTTATTCGGATGTTCTTGTTCATTTTTGTCATTTGTTGTTTGTTCTAATATTATTTCGGTTGGTTGAATTAAAATGTTGTTTATAGGTTGTCTGTTTGGAGTTTGTATGTGTGTGTTTGCTATTATAGCGCGTCTTTGTATTGTTGTGTTTGTATCTGTATTAGTGTTTTTTCTTGTGGGTGTTAAGTCAATTGGTGTTGTTTCATCTGTTATGTTCTTTGTTTTTGATTTTTTTGTTTCTATAGTCGGTGTTTGTGGTGTTTGATCGTCTTTGTACGTCCAATTCGATGATCTTTTCCTTTTGGAGGTTTGTTTAAGTATTGTTATGGATGTATTTAAGGTATTACCTGGAGGTGTGAGGGATCTGTGTCGCTCCTCTGAGCCTGATCTGTAATAACCCGTGGAGCGGGGACTCATCATTTCTTCACTGGATGTTCTGGACACTGTCCTTTGTCGTTTGCTTGGTGATGTTATGTTTGTGTCGCAATATATTTCTGGTGGTTGTCTGGCTTGTATGTATTGTTGAGCGGTCTGTTGTTGTATCTGTCGAGCTGTTTGTAGTTGTTCAAATTTGTTATTTATTTTCATTATGTAAATGGTAAGTTCCTCTTTTATGTTGTAAATTTTTTGGTAAAATTGCGTGTCTGTGTCTGTTGGTAGGTTATCTAGGTCCATTAATTGAAATTGTAAGACACTTAAGAATATTCTTACGTCTGCAGGTTGGTATAAGGCTACGTTATAGTTTTTAGCTTGTTGTATTTTTGTTTCTGCTCGTGTCATTGAGATTTCTGTGTAGGTTCTTTGCGGACTTTTGTATGTCTGTTGAGTGTGTGGTGTACTGGTTGTGTAAAATGTTTGTCTCGGTTGTTGTGTCGGTATGATGTTGGGGATAGGTAATATTCCCTGTGTTATGGTTTGTTTGTTCGTGGCTGTTAAAAGGGCGGTTGTTGTTGGTCTGTATCTTGAAGTTTGTGTGTTATCTTTTGCAGTTATTGTGGAGTACGTGGATTGAATGTTGGGGTTTGTAATTGTGTGTGTAGTTGTTGTCGGTAGAGTGATCGTAATGGTTTTTGGTAAGTTAAGAGTTTTTGTTTCTTTATTTGGGTGCTTGTTGTGTTTGGAATGTTAGGATTGGTTTGTTGTGTGGAGGTCTGTTGATCTGTAATGTTGCGTGTTAATGGTGAAGGATGTTGTCTTGGTTGTTCTGCTAGGAGTAATGGTGATGGGTGTGTGGTTTTAGGCTTTGCTGCTTCTGCTTGCGGGTTTGCTCCCTCTGCCATTTTAAGTTTTTTCTTCCCCATGTCCAGATCTGTGAAACAATTGTTGTGTTGGATATCTGATTTTACGTGTGTCGTGCATGTGGATATTAAAATGGTGTTTGTATTAATTATTTTCCAATCTCACTTGTCTACATAATGTATGTTAACTATGTTTTATGCATAATGAATTTAATAAATTGTGTATTTGTCTTTTTACTTACGTCTGCTTTGTTCTTTGGTGTTTGTTGTTGACATGCGTTTTCTGTTCTGTAGAGGCACATGTTTGTATAAAAGTAACGATTTGGAAATTTGACAGTATGCACAAATAAATATTAGACACGGATTAGAACACACTAAATAAACTTAAAATACACTGCGAGGATCGTTTCTGGCTCTGCTATCATGTAGTGAGATCAAATATAAATGAGCGTGTTGAATACACGTTCGTCGCCATTAGCCAATGACGTAGTTTGTTATTACTCTTAACGAACTTGTCTGTGGTGTCTGTGTTTGTGTAAGTTGGTCACATTTTGATAAGTCTGTTCTACTGACGTCATTGAGTTGATCAATGACGTCATTGAGATATCGATATTGTCTCACATTATAGATATCGAATCGTGCACGACTCCGTCGTTCACGATAAACACAGCTAATAAGAAAAAGATTCATTTTTAAGATCTCATTTTATTCATGTTCACGTAACAACATTTGGAGATCAACTAACTGTGACAGATACGAATATACAATCTGTTGTAACGGAAATCCCATTGGTAAAAAAGTTTGAAGGAGAAAAAGTTGTTGACCTCAAAATAGAAATTTATAATTTACCCTATGTTAAATATTTTACAGGTGAAATAATATTAGAATCGTTTATGATAGATATATCAGGGAGAATTGAGGAGATTAGTAGTTTAAAATATATTAAAATTTCAGAATCTTCAGTAAATTATTTTTCGAGCAGAATTTATAGTTCTGAAAAATCAAAAGAGAAATTTATGAACATATTCTTTAATTAATTAAATAATAAAAACTGGATAAAAAAGGAAATAGTGAAAAAGAAGATTTAATTAAGAAAATTGAAAAAGACTCGATAGAAAATAAAAAATACACACCTGTGATTAATAAAGAAAATAATCTATTAGGATTTCGTAAAACGGAGGAAAATATGGCATCCCCGAGTGAAATTAAACCCATACAAGCACCCCTTGGAAAAGTTTTTAGCGGAAAATACTACTTAGACTGGCGTAGGATGATTATTTCAGCCATCAGGGGAGCTGGATATTACAATATTTTTGGGGAACACGAATTTTTACAACCATATATCGATAATATAGATGATCTTAATTTTTGACCTGATAGAAATATGATGAACTATTGCAAAATGCAAGATAATGCTAAGGCATTTGTGTTAGAAAGAGTATCAAACGATATAACAAAACAGATAAGGGACTGTAATACAGCAATATTAATGCTAAAAAAATTGGATAATATTTATGGCACGAAAACTTCGGTCACAGCCAATATGGCAAAAGCAAAATGGTTAGAATTCAGGTTTCAACCAGGCTGAAAAATGAAAGGTTTTTTAAAGAAATGGGATGAACTAGTAACAGATGTGAGAGATAGAGGGAAAGAAGTTACTGAAACAGAAGAGTTGGAAAATTTGCAATTAGCATTATGTTACGAGCAAGCAATTGCAAAAATACAATATGAAAATCTACCTACTAATGAAAAAAATTTAGACAATTTTAAAAGAATATTGAGAGAGGACTCTGACCTAAAATTTAGGGATCAGACCTTAAAAAAACAAAATAATAATAATCAATCCAACAACAATTATAGGAATAATGGGAATAGTAATAATAATAGATATAATTATAGAGGAAGATATAATAATTATAGAGGTAGAAATAATTACAGGGGAAATAATAATAATTATAATAACTTTAGAAATGGAAATAGGAATAATTTCAATGGTAATGGCCTAGAATGGTAATACTAATGGTAATGGAACGGACCAGAGCCAAAGTAATGGTACAAATAATAATAATAATAGTAATGGTAATTACAGGGGAAATAATTATAGAGGCAATCCGAATTACAGAGGAAATAACTGTAGAGGTAATGGCAGAAATAATAATCAAAATAATCCAAAATGTTACAAGTGTGGCAAAATTGTACCAATAATAACCCTCAAGCGAATAATAGCAACGATAATACGAATAGTAATCAGGGTAATTACCCACCAAAAATAAATTCAAGTCAAGCAAATAACAATAAAAAAGATAATTCAGAACAGCAGGTGAAAATGTCATGCATGGTAAAAAAATTTAATAGTAACAATAATGAATGGTTACTAAATGAATTAATAAATAATAATAAACACAATAATAATGAAAATTACGAAATATTAAATCATAGAGCAATTTTAGATGGGGCTGCAGAGGTACATTTAACGTCCGATCTTGATAAATTAGTAGATATTAAGAAATTTGTAACCCCAATCAAATTACAATGTGCAGGAAGAAATACTTTTTTATATGCCACACATACAGAAGAATGGTGATCAAGGTCGAAAATTCAAATAAAATTCAATCATTGATAGAGTTAAATGACGTCCATTATGTGCCGGATTTAAATTTAGATATTATTTCAGCTATTAAAATAACAAATACTGGAATAATTAATATTGATCAGCAAAAAGAGATTGCGAATATCTACTTTATTGAAACTGCGGAAATAATCATAACTGTGAAAAAAGAAGAGGGAATATTTTATATATATTATAATGTAGAAAAAAAAAAAAATAGATAATAATAGTATCGAAAAAAATATAATATGTGCCCCCATTACTCAATATATGAACGATGAATGGGATGATTTCACAGTAGAACTGGAAATTCTTGAAGAAGGAACTAATAATGAACCATCTCAGGGGGGTAAAAATGAGGAAATAATAATTGAAAATAATGAAAATAATAATAACAATAATAAATCACAAACGAATAATAATACGAATAAAAAATTAATAATTCATAGGAGACTTGGACACTTAAATGCCAGATATTTGCAAAAATTAAAAACTTTAGCAATTGGCATTCCAGAAAAACTTAATTTTAGGGATGAAGATTTTGTAAACTGCCAGATATGTTGTATTGCTAATAATTCGAGGTTGGGTCATACTGGAATCAGAACTAAACCAACTCGAAAATTAGAAATAGCGTCATCAGACATCATGGGTCCGTTCACACCCTCTCTGGCAAATCAAAAATATATTTTAACTTTCATAGACCATTTTTCAAAGTACACATTTGTCATGCCTATAGCTAATAAAAGCGATGTGACAAATGAATTTAAAAATATTATACTGTCGATGAAAAATAAATTTCCTGAATACCCCATAGGGACTATAAGATGCGACAATGCAAGGGAATACACCGATGCAAAAATAATAAATTATTGTAATGAGATGGGCATAACAATGGAATATGTGGTACCATATTCTCCAGAGTTAAATGGTGTTGCCGAAAGGCAAAATCAAACTTTAATGAGGAGAGTACGGGCCATGTTGATTGATGCCAATCTCGATATAAAATATTGGTCCTATGCTGTTGTTACAGCAGCCTACTTAATTAACAGATCACCCACGAAGGCAAATGAGGGGTTTAAAACACCGTATGAATTATTTTATGGAGTAAAGCCAAATTTGAAAAATCTAAAAGTCTTCGGAGCACTAACTTATAGGCATATACCCATGGAAGTCAGAAAGCAAAATGCGACAAAAGCAAAATCAAAATCAAAAGATAAAATCGACCCAAAACTAGCGCATAGGGCAGAGAAAAATATAATGATGGGCTATACAAATACTGGATACTGTCTCGGAGATCCCTATAATACTAAATCATATATTTCATGTGATGTCAAAATGGATGAAAGTCAAAACATAAAATCACTATTAATAAATAATAAACCCTTAATAATAAAATCGGCAGATTATGAATATGATTTGGGAATAATTAACCCTGTTATAATGAATATTAATATAAAATACAATAAAGCATACATAGAAGATAATATCCCAAAAACATTTTCTGAAATAGATACGAACCCCTTTAGGGAAGAATGGATCAAAGCCATAAATGATGAATTTAATTCCCTCGATGATTTGAAAGTATGGGAAATAGTAGACTATGATCGCCAAAAACTAATAGATACAAGATGGATTTTTACTATAAAATTTGATGAATTCGGAAACCCAAAACCTAAAGCTAGACTTGTGGCACGAGGCTTTAAAGATCGAACAGAATATGGTTTTGCTGAAACCCATGGCCCGGTAGCATCTATAGGAACAATAAGACTATTATTATCTATAATCAATAAGGAGAAATTAATAATGGTACAGTACGATGTAAAAACAGCCTATTTAAATTCACCCATTATAAAACCCATTTTTGTTAAAAGACCTGAAGGCATAAATATTAATAAAAATCAAGTACTCGAACTCAAAAAGTCAATTTATGGATTGAAAACATCCAGCAAATTGTGGTACGACTTATTGGACGCAAAAGTGAAAGATATGGGATTTGAAAGAACAAAAAGTGATAGATGTCTTTATATAATGAAAAATAATAACGAAAAAACATATTTCCTAACTTATGTGGATGACATATTAATTGCGTCAAATTCGCAATCATCCATCACAAAAATAAATGAGGAACTACAAAAGGATTTTTACAATTACAATAATAAACAATCCTAGATTCTTTGTAGGTCTCAAAATAGTCAGAAATATAGAAAATGATACTATAACAATATCACAATATAAACACATAGACAAAATGCTTAAAAAATTTGGAATTTTGGAACTAAAAAACACCAATACACCCATGGAAACGGGATTAAAGATATATAGAAATAGAAAATCTTAAAAAAGGGAAATCAATAACTGGATTTATGCTATTCGCTTATGGAGACTTGGTGGAGTGGAATTGCTGCAAGCAAACAATTCACGCCTCATCAAGTACTGCAGCTGAAATAATTGCAGTTTTTGATACCCTTGATACAATAAAAGTAATGCAGTATATGAATTACGAAATTTTTGGAGAAAAATTGATGGTGGATATTATGGAAGATAATATTTCAACCCAAAAAATATGTTCTGGGGGTAGTCAAAAGAAGTCAAGAGCCCTAATGATCAAATGCTACTCGATTTTGGAAGCATTTGAAGAAAAAATAATTCTTTTTAGAACAGTAAGCTCCGAAAATCAGTTGGCGGATATTTTGACGAAATCATTGGATCGTTCAAAATTCGAAAATATAATTGTCAAAATATTATACGAAACAAACATTTACACATAAAATAATAATTCGTTTATTTCAAAGTCATAATATGTTCGAAAATTTTCCCATTTCAAAATACAAGTCGTCTCAAGTCCAAAATATAAGTTGTAACATGAAAATAATTGCTGAAAAATTAACCTTCAATTATTACCATAAAGAGTACTTAACAATACCATTTACTAGAAAATACATGCAAGAGATAGATACTCGATTTCTTAAAATTAGTAACAAAGAAAAAATCATGAAAATTGAGCAAGAAAAAACCCTACAATTCGTATAATGAAAGCCCTATACATTTTCCAACTAGCGTGAGAGAAATACACGAAATATTCCCACACAATTTTATGAAAAGAAACTCTCCAACAATAAACACAATGAAGATTAAAACCTATTACATGACCGCAATTAAGATAAACCGGGGAAGTTGCCTTATCGTAAAACATGTTAGACGCCAGTTCAAATACAATACAATATACGAAAGATAATAAACGATGCAACGTATATTATTCTACAATCTTTTTCATGTTATACTCTTAAGATAAAATACGAAACGTAACGTTCTTTTGAAATCATCGAACCCGTAATTGGAAATACCTTTGTGAATTTTTTCCTTTATTTTTCTTCATGTAATATATGTTCGTGAATATTTTTTTTCCTTTTTCTTTTTCAAATATATTTTTTTCTCTACTTCTTTTCGACTCGAAATATACTAAGCGATGAATCATTTATTACTCATTATACTATAATATTTTTTTTTGCATGTTACCAATTTTTATATATTTTTTAATTTACTTTTACCTATTGCATATACCATCACATATATTGAATATTACTTGCATGTTACCATATTTATTTACCTATTTATTTATTTTAATTAATTATTTTATTTTTTTTATCTTGAAGCACAGCACAACAAAATTATTTTACGAATCCAAGTTACCAAAAATATTTAAATAATACGATGTCAATAATTTTAATTTTTTATTTTTGTACTTAATATTTTTTTTGTTTTGAAATAATTCATTTACTTTCAGTATCAAAGATAATGAATAACTCGAAGGTAACATTTCAGGGGGGTGTTGTAACGGAAATCCCACCTCCTCTCTTTCTTCATCATCATCATCACTATCACACTATATATATATATGTCATGCGTACACTCTCGTCACGAAGTGTTTCCCCTTCTACTTTCGATCCGATATCGCTGTTGCTTCGCCATTTCATATTTCGTTTGTAAAATATATTTTAGTCGCTAATAAAGAGTCATAAAAGTAGAAAGTCTCAAGTTCTTTCGATCCTCGTTCTGTACACCTCACATCACAATCAGCTATGTGTGATGACGTCACAAGCAGCGACCATGTTCCGACTAAATATACTGATTATGAGCGAGGTCATGAAGAGCATATTCTCACAATTTATATATCCTCGGAGCTATTATCAAATTAGTAGTTTATCTATGGTGTCAACAAGCAGTCAACAAACAGGTAACCGCAAGATAGAATCTCTTTGCCTATAGCCTCTCCAATTCTTAAGTACGTTATTAAACCCTGATTAAACGTTTTCGTGCGTACGAATTACGTTGTATAGGTACGTGTACGTTTTCTATTGGATTTGAAATCGTTATTTCTCACATCAGGGAAGGAATTATGCGTCACAATATTGATATGTATCATGTCCGTTAAATATCGTTTGTTTATTTCGTTACTGATTCTGCCACTGATTTTGAAATACAGTTCCAGTTATAATCAGTACACTCACGATGATTTACTCCGCTACCGCGAAGAGGTTCGTCAAATGTTTAACCATGCATACACCGGTTACCTAGAGCATGCGTATCCTTACGACGAATTGCGTCCTTTGACCTGCGATGGCATTGATACATGGGGTAGTTACTCGTTAACATTAATTGATGCGCTAGACACGCTCATCATCATGGGCAACTATACCGAATTTGAACGCGTAGTCAACATCATTACAGACTCCATAAAGTTCGATATCAACATGAACGTGTCCGTATTTGAGACAAATATACGTGTTATCGGCGGACTGCTTAGTGCTCATATACTTTCTCATAAAGCTGGTATTCCGTTAGAGTCTGGCTGGCCATGTAATGGGCCGTTGTTAAGACTAGCCGAAGATGTTGCCAATAGATTATTGCCAGCGTTCGATACACCAACGGGTATGCCATATGGTACTGTTAATTTGAGAAAAGGAGTACCACCGGGAGAGACTACCATAACATGTACAGCTGGTATTGGCACTTTTATCCTCGAGTTTGGTACACTCTCACGTCTAACCGGTGATCCAATCTACGAAGAGATAGCAATGAACGCCGTTCGTTCGTTGTTTCAGTACCAATCGAAAATTGGTCTCGTTGGTAATCACGTCGATGTCATGACCGGTGTGTGGACATCGCAAGACTCCGGTATCGGAGCCGGTATCGATTCATACTTCGAGTACCTTGTAAAGGGCGCGTTATTGTTCAACAAACCGGAACTGATGTCAATGTTTTTGATTCTAGAGAAATCCGTGAACAAATACCTGCGACACAACGATTGGTTCTTTTGGGTGTCGATGCAAAAAGGCCTAATTACGCTCCCTCTATTTCAGTCGTTAGAAGCGTATTGGCCGGGTGTACTCTCACACATTGGAAACCTTAACGATAGCATCAAGTCAATTCATAACTACCATCATGTTTGGAAACGGTACGGTTTCACGCCCGAATTCTACAACATTATCCAGCAAGAAGTGAGCACGAATCGCGAGAGTTATCCGTTGAGACCTGAGCTGATAGAATCGGTAATGTATCTGTATCGGGCTACCGGCGATCCGTATTTACTCGACGTCGGCGTCGACATTCTCAAAAGTATACAGCATAGCGCCGTCACCTCGTGCGGATACGCAACAATTAGAGATTGTCGCGATCATGCGCTCGACAACCGAATGGAGTCGTTTTTCTTGGCCGAAACTACCAAATACCTATATCTGCTTTTTGATCCGGACAATTTTATACATAATCGCGGCGAGCATGGCCGAGTGTTCGAAACGGCGTCCGGGCAAACGTGCGTCATCGACGCCGGCGGTTTTCTTTTCAACACTGAAGCCCATCCAATAGATCCAGGTGTGTTGAGTTGCTGCACCAAGAAAGCGTCGTCTGACGACGCAGTTACCAAAATGGCGCGTAATATGCGCGAGCTCGACGATAACATGGATGCGATCAAACAGCGAGCTGCTGGCCAGACAAACAGCTACGACTTCGAAGTGGTGGCTGAGTTGGATTCATTGCGCAATCATATTGATCGTCAACTCAAGGAAAAAGCTGAGCGAGAGCGTCGAAAGGTAGCGGTCGAGAAACCAATTTACTCATTCGGAGATCCGTTCAGAAAAGACGTGTGCACTCGTCGAGATTGGCTGAACCACGTGTTTATGCGACCCGGAGCGAATTGCGAACGTCGAACAAATTTCATCGATGTTATCGACGATATTCGGCAGAAGTTCGCCTCACTAAAGGCGGAAATTCGTTTTTTCAAGGACTACCTGCTGAATAAGACCGAATTTACCGGCGACAACTACGATCCGCAAGCCATGTTGGAGCGAATCCTGCGCGAACGCAGGCATCATCCTACTTTCGATTCGTTTACCGATTTAAAAATACTTTATTGTAATCCTCAACATTACATACAAAGGCTGTCATTTTTAGGACAATTTTTTGATAGTCCTTAATTCCAGAAGGCTAGTGTTTAATTTAAAATATTTTAATTTGTAATTTATGTGATTTTAATCGATTTCATTTCAAATGATGGTAAGTTCTCGTTTTCATGAGATTAAATTAAACATAAGTACTCTCCGAAAGAGAACTTTTTATATTTTCCTTTCAAAAAGTACGTACTGTTGTGACGATGTTAATTCATTTTAAATATTTCTGTTTACAAAATGTATTTAAATTATCTTTTCTTAAAATGTTTTATGAAGTTGGTCATGTCGCTTTTCTAGCACTTGTTATTGCTACACGAAAATAACAATAAATGACATTACTAACAGTATAAAATCGATTCTCCTCAGTGAAACGAATTAACTTACCTAACATTATTTGTTGTTAAATATTGTTACATTTTGTTGTTATAAACTGGTATGTTTATTCAAAATACACCTTTAATTAAAAAATGAGCTGTTGATCTGATATTAATCTTCGTTTCTTTTCCCACGACTACAGTCTGCATTCGCACTTATAGCTTAATTGTTTTCTGTCTAATTGATCAATTTGTTATACTTAAGACTTGAACTGGTTTCTCAAAAATTTATTCTGTACAAAAGTATTAATATTTAAATTTCTTGAAATGAGCGCATTAAACTCACGACTATACTTATCAATTTTACTAGACCAATTGAATTACAGGGAATTAATGAATCTGACTACAAAAAATTAAATGAAATTATTAAAAATTGATAAATTAATAAATTGGTACTATATTAAAGTAAATAAGTCTGAGTGGAATCATAGATAAGTATAGTATACAGAGTAAAGTATATACATATACTATTTCGTTGCTAGGTACACTCGATCATTTTATTAGTGTGGTAGTGTGAGTAAAATGACGTCACACGTAGGAAGCTAAGTATACGTATAAAATATTTTACTTCACGCTCAATCGGTTGTATGTATGCTAGTGTGCGTGAAATACGTCACAGGTAGGAAAACAAATACCCACAGACCCCACAGTCCAGGCTATCTGTATATATACTACTTCGAAATGTTCATATATATTCCTAGAAACAAAAGTACACTTCGTAGGCGGAGAAAAAAATAAATTCTAAAATTCATTTCATTGTCAAATGAATACAACTTAACAGCCAATAATGTTTGCAGATTAATTCCTTTTATTATTCTTTTTGACTACGAAATTATTTCATTTATTTGAATAATTATATTATACCCAGTAACACTTCGGAGTATAGAACAAACTGTTCGATATAAATTGTTCAATTGTTTATGAAAATTTGTCTAAGAATTCTTTAGTTATCCAGCCAAGAAATATCTAAACAGCACTGGATTCGTGCTACTCAACAAACGCTGAGTGGTTTGAGGGTATCACTCTGGACATCATGCTACCATTGATACTACTATGCGTGTACTACCGAATGCTAAGTAGCATTCACTAATAACGCTACTTTGTTCTAAGCAATGAATAGTAACATACGATACTATAATATGCTGAATAGTAGGTAGGTAGGTAGGCAGATAGATACCTATGTAATTTTGTTTGTTACTAAGCACACAGTAGCATACACTACTCACCATACAGGAGCATAAGCTACTTAGCACAAAGTAGCACATGCCACTTTATTTATCCGAACATTGCGGCCACTAATACTAATGCAAATGACTTGAGTGAAAAACACACAATCTGTGCGTGTGCAAGTGAAAGCAGCATATGCTACTTAGCGCTACTTTTGCTTTCCTGGCTGGGTAGTCATCTACTCATAAATGTTACCATCACAAATTAAACATAATGTGATTACATACTAACCTTCGTTTTTTGTGATCTAGTAAAAAACGAACTACTTACTACACACATTTTCCATCATACATTCATACCATTAGCAAAAATTGAAATTTTGCTAGAGTTAAAGTCAACAAAGGTTGTTATAGAATTTCTTTGTCAGTTGATTTTTGTGAAACAGTTACTATATCTACTTTTTTTTTTTTTTTCAAATTAAAAACGAAGAAAATCTTGGAAAACTATTGACTTTGCTATATTTACGCTTTACAAATAATAAACTTCAGCCACCGGGAATTTAAATGAACGAATTAAAAAATTATGACGAACGAATCATAAATAACGTTTCCTTTAACTGCTGACTGATGTTCAAATTCCGAATTTTTCTGTCCAGATATTCAAAATCTGCTATCTCCATTTCATAACGGGGATCTTCTGCGAGATCATTGAATGCATTTCCTGTACGAAAGCATATGACGATATTTCACTTTTACATTACTTTTTTTTTTTAAGAAATGCCTGAGAAAAATGCGATTTATCTACCTGTACAGAATATTCGTTCACAGAATGCGCATATCCCACACCAAGTTTGAAAATCCATTTGAGTTACATCACTCACACGTTCAAATAGATCGGAGCACAAATTCTCTTCTTCTTGGGTAAATTCTCTTCCAATAATTCCAATCAAAGCACGAAAAAGTTTCTATCGAAATAAAAACTATTTAAATTGTGGATAATGATTATTGGTAAAAGATACAGCGACGGATCCAGGGGGAAATGGGAAAATTCAGCCTTCCCTCAAAATGACGTTCTGGATCCGCCACTGGAAAGATAAGAAGGAATCTGAATTATTTTGTTTCAAATTATGATTTTACTTGTACTTTCATATATTCTTCTCCATCGCTATACATTTCAAATACACGATTATAAATCCATAGTCGCTGCTTGGTAATATGCACGTACGTTTTTAAATATTGTAAGGTGGTTAATTCTGTTAAATAGTGGAAAAACATATAGGTACTAATAGATCAATGTAAGTGTAGTATCTTGCAGGGCATTGGTACCTACTCAATATATGGAAGCAACTGTATAAAAACATTATTATTTTCGGGACCATTTTCTTATATGAAAAAGTCACAAAAAAAATTTTGTGCATAAATACGTACACAATGTTTTTTAAGAAGCCCTTCCCCTTCGTTCACCTTGGATGAAGTTGGTTAATCTATTTTATGAAAAAAATTTATTAATTTGGCCTAATGCTTTTTTGTTTCATTATAACTCCAGCAGATCTGGCAGGAGAAATGTAAGAAGGGTTATTTTTTCTCTTTTTAGAACATTTTATCTTTCCCAAATTTGTTCGGATTTTTGATAAAAAAATGTTTTCAATGATTTTTCGTTTCACTTATATTAACGTTATCGGCAATTTTCTTTAAAAATGAACAGTTTTTTGACAACTCAAAAGTTACTTTCTCATCGATTCTAGAAAAACTGAATGAAACCACTATGATATCTCCCTCGATCATTTAAAAAAAAAAGTTCATCGAAATTAAAGCTCAGGGGTGAAAAATTGTGCTGGAACAAACAAACAAAAAAATAAAAATTGTACGGATCGAATACTGATAACAGCTCCTCCTTTTTTTTAAGTCGATTAATAATAAAAGTTTAATAAATGTATCATATTCTTAATAGTTACGGAGCTCAAATTTACTACAAAAGGATAACATTAAAAAATTTATTTTAAAATTAATTGTTATTTGACTATATTATATGAATAAACCCATGAAACCTGTTTCGACTTCTTGAGTATAAAAAAGGAGGTCTTCATTTTCGCCTTATCTTGTAGGTACATAGAAAACATAAGTTAGGGAATCCCAAAGTTAATAAATTAAAAAATATAACGTATTAATGTACTTATTATACAAAAATTGATAGTAAAATTAAAAAAAAAAAAGGCAAAAGAGAGAAGAACCTTTTTTGTTCTTTGTGATATATTAGGCGATATACCTAACAATTATTTTAATGTAAATTTATATACGTCACGCTTTTAGCATACATAGCTCCTTATCCGTTGAGTGATTTTCAGCTGCTTCTAAAGAATTTGTTTCTTGTTAGTTTCTAGTAATGTGAACTTTATTTCTCATTACATGCAACAAATAAAAAAACTTTCTTTTTTTTTTCTTATTAATTATAAGAAATTTTTGATCTAATGGCGTCTGAATTTTAACTTATGCGTTCTGTAGGCTACCTAATCAAAAAATGTAACCTTACCTAATTCTTTCGTACAATTTTTTTTTTTTTTTTGCCTATTCCATTAACGAATTTCTATCTTATGACACCACGTTGGGTGAGAATTTACAATTACGCTTTTTTCGTATTGTTTCTGAAATTCGATTAAAACTCATAGCTATAAAATTGTATAGGTATACTTATTTACGTTCCAAACACATTCTGTCCATAGGCAATTCAAAGCGAGCATTTCGACGTGAAAAAACACCAGCCACGTTCGTAAATGATTCAGTCGTTTGTATCACAGAATTTAATCGAAATTCACGCTGCAATTTTTTAATCTCATATTCCACATCAGATGACGTATCTTGTGAGCGAGGACGTGGAAAAACGGATGCTAATTTCGACATCATTTCTTCGAAAATTTTAAAATGCTATATTTGTATAAGGCATATAGAATACACTTTCAGTTCCATTTTTATTGAGCTAAAATTTTGTCATGCATGTACTTATATGTTCTTTCATTACTTTTTCGTCGAGATCGCTATTTAATGTTTCATAATTGAATTCCGTTCGAAGTCGTTTTATCAAATGTTTTTCCAGATACGAGGTAAGATCAAGATTAGGGTCTCGTTTAATTTCGTCGTCTTCACATCGATCACACTCTGTGAATACTTGATCGAGTGCAACGGGAGTAACGTTATTGGTGGTCACTCCACTGCCATCATCCAACGTCGATACCTAAGATAACGAAATATAAGTTAATTCAGCAAGCACGTGTTACGAGCATAGAAATGCGGCAGAGTGGTAGGCCAAAGCCTTATACTCAAAAAATCCAATTCGAAATTTTCAGATATTCTATCGTGAGTCTTGAAACATTGTAGTAGCCTAATACTTTTATAAATTTTATTTCAGAGAAGCCTACTGAAGACCTACACTAATACTCAACATTTTAGAAAAACCGATGGTTCATTATTTCTGGTGTAGGACTATTTTCTTTGTTACCTATCTAGATATTCACGTGAAACAGTTATTCGACCTCATTTTTTGAAATATGTTAATAATAAAATATCGGTTTGGGAAGATATATTTTTTTGGTATCAGAAAGTATAATTTCTGTGTTTAAAATTTTCCTAGTATAAGCCTGCAATATTCAAAATTTTCTCACTAAATTATATAAGAAAATAAAATGCCCATTTCAAAATATAAAAAAATTAGTGCAGCAATACTTCGCCAAAGCTATTTATGCGGTTATCGATCTGTAACAAACGTACCAATCTATTAAAATTTCAGGGTTACAGATTTAAGCAAAATAAGTAAAATAACCACTTGCGCCGTAAATACGGAGAAGATACTTCACGTAACAAAGGCAGTAACAATTGCTGTACTCCAGAATCTTTTTCTTCTTTTGCATGTTTCTCGAAAATTACGGAACCAATAGACTACAAACTCCTATCAGACCTGGTCCTATATGACGACTACCTTTCGTGAAAATTTTACACCTATTCCTTCTTAGTTTTCTCGAAACAGTAAACATAAATTTTGGTCGATAGGTATATAGAATTATCATTATAATAAACGTACAATACGATGTTTTAAGATAAAAATGGTTTTCTTTTATTAATAAATTTCATGAAAATTGGATCCAAGAATATTGTCCCCATTTTCATACTTATAAGTATAGTATAGCTGCTATACCGATAATTTATTTCATTATATTATAGAATTAAAATTGTTTTTTATTGCTATATGCCCCGAACAAAATTTTCTGAATTTTATGGCGATACGTATACTTCTCAATTTCAAGAATAAATAAAGAATTCTACGCATTGAAAGAAAATTTCCTCAAAAAAGATTTTTTTGAATTTTTATTGAAAAAAAATAAATAAATAAAAAAATTATTAATTAAAGAAAAACACGCTAGAATTTTTCTTGGTTAAATAATTATCATAAAAAATTTACGAGAAACTTGTTTTAACGTAAGACAAGAACAAGAATTTCGAATTGAGGTATATGTAAATATATACCTATATCGATTCTTGAAATCAGTTAACTTTTTCGTGTTTTACAGATAAAAATGCTAGATTTATAAATAGGTACCAAGTCGTATTTCTTTTTAAAGAGTAGAGAGGTAGAAAACTACGATTTTTCAACCCTTACTAATCACCATTATAGGTGCAGCTATAGTTTCAAACGTGTAGCAGACCTACCGCCTATACCTACCTGCGTTTCGTTTGGCTCACGTAAATTATTATCGACTCCATTTTTTTCCGCGGCACTCGAGCTGCGTTTCGAATCTTTTTTCTTCGATTTTAATCGTTTCACTGGTTTCTTCTTCTTTTCTTGCAAGGCTTTTACAACAGGAGACGAATTTGTACCTTTTACCAACGTTGTCGAGGTCTACCATCAAAAATAAGGAGAAAACGGCAGCATTATTGATGTGCAAATGTTTCACATAATGTGAAGAAAAATTCTACATTTACGTGATACGCGTCAGCTGAAAACTACAATTAGCTACAACTATATGAAATCAGCATAAAACGCTTTATACCATTTTAGCCGTCTCTTTTTGACCACACATTTGTTTCCTCATTTTATTTTTCTCCGTTGCAAATGTGTCCAACGTCTTCGATGCTGACTTGGAGGTAAAATTTGTTTTTTTACTCTTGTCATCTTTATTCGTTGAATTTACTGACCAAGGCATCAACAAATTACGATCGGCCAGGTACTGTCAAAGGAAATTATGGAAATCACACACCGCTGGAATGAATAATGTAAAGAATTCTTCTACCAGAGGGGCACCCAGGATTTTTATGGCGGAAAGGTTGGTGGCAGTGGTGGTTCTGAAACATTGGAACCTAATGCACAATATAGGTTTTCTTTTATTTCTTCCTATATTAGTGGGAATTTTTACATTTCGGAGGAGTGGGGGTGAAAATTTTCAACTCTTCATGAGTTCGCAACTGTCTTCAATGATAAAAGTGACCCATCCTTTTTGCTACATCAAACAGACCTAATAATGAACGACAGCAGTTCATAATTTTTATGCAACATAGGTATCCCTTAGGTACCTACTTTTTCAACGCTCATTCTTTATGTTTTGGAAAATTTAATATCTCACTGATAGATAGGACACTTATGCAACGATTGTTGCCAACCACACTTTTTTCCTCATTTCCTTCGAAATTCTCGGATTTCTTTTAACATCTTTATTTTAAAGGTAAATTTATGAATTTTTATGCAGAAAACTACGACTTTGTATTTTGTACTTCATGCTCTCAAATTATACTTGATCCCCTTACACTGACTAAACAGACCAGCTCCAAAATACAGAAGACCCATGTACCATATGGGACCTGTAGCAGCTGCTGGATGGAAAAAATACTGAACTTATTGGGGTGATGTAAGATAGATCCAGGAATGTCGTAAATGAATTCCAAGACCATACCTTATTTAATTCGAAAATAATAGTGATAATAGTGAAATTTTTGGCAAAAAATGAAAATTATCAGTTTTCACCATAAGATTTTGAACTGATCAAAAGATATTAAAATTTGATTAATGTGTAATCCTAACAAGTAAAGGTAATCCATTTATCATGTTATCATTAATTTTTGTTCAAGTATCTTAGTAAATGAGATGGAATAATTTTATTAATTCAAGTGGAGGTGTTGTACCTTGGAACATTTTTGATGCAGTACCATAGGACACCTGAAATTTTCATTTTTTCACATTTTTCCAGCTATGCCACAAAGTAAATTAGATGGGCTTATCATGAAAACGTTAATTTTCAGCTCATTTCATTAAAAAATTGATTCATTCTATGTTTCTAGTATTTGTTACGATTTTTTGTTTTTGTATAATAGACATTTCGAAATCAAAGCAATTAATATTTGTGGTTCTCCAGCTTGAATACGATTACCGTCATAGCCAAGGGGGTATGGGAGTAATTTGCTCCATAAATTTCAAGAAAAAAATTTTAAATTTACTTCGGAAAAACAAACAAAAATGAGTAATTACCTCTGTTGAAAAAATTTTCCTATGTTGTATGAATGCGATATAAAAAATAAAAGAAAAGTATAATTTTGTTGCAAAAATTTTAAAAATCAAAAAGGAAAGTGGGGTTTGTAAGTTTATGAGGCAGAACACAATTTTATTTTCAACAAAACGATGATGAAATGACTGTTAAACCAAAACAAATTATTTTTGTGTCAACTGATGTTGAATTTTGCTGAAGCAAATTAACTATGCCAACAGATCACATTTTTAATAAAAATTTTTCTTAATTTTGGCATCATTTTATGAGTGTCCCATGGTATAAGGGCATATGTCCCTTGGTACCACTGGGTATAGTGACATAGGACTAAAAAATGAGTTATGTAAAATTAATTTTATGAAGAATCATGAAGGGACTGGGAAAAGTTTGTATGTGAAGTTTTTAAGCATAAGTTCATACTACAATTTAAAAAAAAAAAAAAAAAAAAAAAAAACCAAACTGATCCAGACTCAATTACTTTGGGAACTAGAGAGAAAAGTACAAGGACCGTCCCATGGGTCATGAGTCTCCCTTATAAAGCCCGTTCCAAGGTATATGGATTTTTGCGTTTTCTCTCTTTTCCCCTCTCCCATTTCTTCCTGTTCTTTTTGCATCATTTTTGTCCGGTGAAGAAACTGATAAGGACAGACATACACACACAAAGATTTAAAATCTCTACAGATCAGTCAAGTTCGATAAACACAAAAATACAACCGCCATGACACAAAGATTTTTTATATATATATATACATATATACATATTCGCATACATATTATATAATCCTCATGGAACTGACGACGTTAGTGGTTCCTGTTTGCTGGTTGAATCAGGGTACTTGGCCAATCTGTAGAGATTCTAAAGACTTTGATACGCACATACGTACACTCATACATATATAGGTATATACATACCTACAAAAACGCAGCTAAATTCATAAAAAATTTATAACAAATGTGTTCAAACAATGGTAAATCTACAAAAATGACAAATTCGTAGATAGAAAGTCAGATGGTTGAAAAAATTTTAAAGGTATCTGTCCTAGAGTGGAACTTCTTCGCGATCGCCTTCCAGCAAGCTGTTGATAGCACGTTTTACCTGAAATGCCAAGACCAGATCCTAAACCGACCAACTCTCAATATATCGTACCAAAATAATATAAATCCAATTTTTTGTTTTGACTAAAGGAGGAGAGCATGGCCCCTATAGGTCCCCCTCGAATCCGCCACTGGTTATAGGGACCTACGATATCCTTCAAAGATTCGAACATACTTGTGAATTATCATCTAGAGCCGTTTGACTCGAAGTTTTTCTCAAATCGAGAATCAGCTGAGTTTTTTCTGGCACATGAATGTTCGCATCCGGAGTCACGCAGCGACGTGACTGAGGGACTAAAATTTTCGGACTCAAGTTGGTGATCGCCGATGTTGCGGTCGGAGACGGTGGTCTCGAGTCGGTTTCTGTGTAACGCCGAAATAATGCTTCGGGAACGAAAATATCGTTTTGCCAGTTTTCATTGCCACCTGATTCATTTTCGATAACAATTCTATATCTGCGTTCAGTGTGCTGGAAAAGAAAAACAATTACCATCTTTCTCTTTCCACAGTTTGATAGTAAGTATATATCTTCCTGTAACTTATGCGAAAAATTGAAGTTCCAGCAAATCAAACGAAAGTGATTAAGCTATGCAGTGTAATATTTGCATTCCAGATTGCACATTTTGCATTACTAAATACTATATAGTCGCCAGGTGCAAGCATTCGGCGAAGTCTCTGGCTCCTATGTAGGCGAAAGTTGTTCATTTTCACAAACAATTCATCAATTAAATTTTTCTCATGGCAGTACAAAAATTAACAAAAATAAACAGAAACGAATAAAAGAGCATAAAAAAACTGATCTCTCACTCCTCCTCTCAGTATAATATTTATACATCTGTTTTGTTTTTCTTTTAGGTACATCGTTAAATCGTTTATTAAGGCCACGACATATGATTCGATTTTTTTGCGATTTGCCGTATTTTGTGATTTTTTGGGAAGGGGAAAATGAAAAAATCCAGACATAATGACAAAAGACGAACTGCGAACCACAGGTGCAGGCGAAGCTGTGGATAACAACTTGTTGGATATATTTTACTTTCGTTCGTTTATATCTACTACAAATATGAGAGAAAAATCTTTAAAATTAATACCTATATATGAGGCTATCCCTATACAACTACCTACCATTACCTAATTTAGTTAACAATTTATTTTGAAGCACAGTGGTTTATTACTGCAAAACCCTCTGGATCAAGTATTGATTAATAGGTACCTTGAACATACTATCGCTTTTTTGAGATGATTTTTTCAAAGACGTAGATAAGGGGAGGCTCTTGGGGTCTGTGACGCCCCAAAGGTAGTCATCATATTGTTGAAGAAAAATAAAAAAGATCAAAATTATTTGAAGTGCCTATTTTTAGGTAAACAGCCCAAGATCATCGATCTTTAGAGTCGAAGATACCTCGAATTTAGAAAGGGGAGGGCATGAAAACCTAGTTCCCCACAAACCACTGTGAACATGAGGTCACGTTGTCTTTATCCTACACAACTCCTCCTGAGATTGTAAAAAGCCCTAACAATCCAAATGGGTGATCTTGAACAAAATGATTTAAAATAACACATGGTTAGGCCAGTATATGTTGGTAACGATCTTACTTTTTGGTGTTGAATGTCCGTTGTTCGATGTCAATAAGCCGCACCACGTGGAGATGATAACTTCAGAACACCTTTTTGTTTCATCTGGTTTTATTTGTGAATCGTTAGAACTTTTATTTTTATTTTATTTCCTTTTTACAACTTCACTTTAGACGTGATCGAAAGAACGTCTTTTATCGATTACCATTTTATAACAGACTGACTTCCCCACTTTCTACTATGTTAATTTTTGTCACTCTTTATTGATAGAATTAACTGGGGAAGTCTTCATTTATTCATCTTTTTTCTTCCATCAAGAACCGTGAGTATAATAACCTGTAATTATCTATCTCATTTCTCTTATTACAGTCATCTATTTAGAGAACATGATTTTTATAAAGGAATGAAGTACGTTTCTTATTTATCGGATCTTGATGGGTTCTATCTGTGAGAATAATAGCAAATTATATTATACGTTGACTTATTATTCTCGCACATCACATGTTGTGGCAACACTGTTTTTGTTGTTATTATTAATCTGTGAAATTTGTGTTTGTAACTCAACTGTGATTATATGTTTTGTATGCCTTCTCGTCGCTCATCAACCTTCGTAACATCAACATGTCCGCTAACATTATGTGGAATAAAATTCGTGAAATAGTGAATATTTAGTCTTTTTATTTATGTGTTCGTAATGTGTGTTTCTAGTCGTCGTTCAATCTTTTCATCAGTGTAGGTTTTGTCGTTGCTTTTCGTGTAGTTCGATCCGTTGACAGTTCGTATTTTCTCACACTATCATATGAGTTCGTCCATTTTTTTATTTTTTAACGAAAATATATCTCACAGGTCTGAACCCCCTTAGATTGAAAAAAAACAAAAAAACTGACGAGTAAAAATAGTATGTCTCTTGGCAGTTGTAGTGTTGAGATGAGACAGAGGGTTGGAAGAGATAGCTGAGATGTTGACTCCCTTACAATCGAGCTATCTATGCCTTTGCTTTTTTTTATAAAGCAGTTAACCCATATTCTAGAATGTTTCTTAACATTAAGTAAGACTTAAGTACTTGTTCGACCAGGTTTATCCTATACTTATACGTAGGAGTCACAGATAAAATATTACTTAAATAGCGAATCTTTACTTAAGTATCGTTCTAGAATACAGTTGTTAGAGTGCGGTTGTGCCATCATTGTACCAAATAGTAAACTGTCGATGAGTAGTGTTTAACCTCCAATCATTTAGAATCCAGTAGCCCTATCTGCCAATTTTAATAATCTAGAGGACTATAAAATACAGGCATACCAAACTGGCCATTTTGTTTCTAGGCTAATATGGAGAAAAATCGGTCCAAGTCATGTGAATTTGGTACCAAACATATATTATCTTCTTCACTAGCGTGAATCATCTCTATAAATATTCAAATTGATTGATTGTGCTGCAATTTATTGCAGAAATATTGATGAAAAAAGTAACCTGATGTTCCACTTTCCTTCCAATGAAGAATGTCAAGTTTACATTTAAAAATACATACAATAAAAATGGAAAAACTTTGCGTTGTTTTGCAAAACTGGCTATAATTTGTTAAACTAATCCTTTTTCAATTAGAAATTACACCTACTCTGTAAAGAAGGAACACCTATAGAATTTGAAAGCAGGAAAAGAACAAAATAGCGGGTTTGGTATCCCTGTATTTTAAAGTTGTCTTCATAAAACGTCTTATGATTACGAAACCTGTGGATCGGCATAGATTTTCAGTAAATGTGCTGTAGGTCTTTTTAGGGTTTTTGCTCGAAGTGCAACAAAACCCTATTTACAATCTCCAAGTTTGTTACTCTTCTTCTTTTTCAGCCAGTTTTATATTTTGTTTTTTATCCGTGAAAGTAAAATTTTTCATTATTAAGTCATTATCTCAGTCTGTGACAATATTTTTTTCAATTCAATTTTGAATTTTGATGTGGTATTTCATGTGTATATTTCTGCTGATCGATTCATATCTTTAAATCATGAGAGCTTCGATACTAATCATTTTATTAGGACCCATCTTCTATGGTGTAATTATTTTTATCATATTTTTTATTAAAATATGTTCAATGGTGACTTGGTATTTCCACATTAATCCATTACACCTCCAGTTGTAATGTTTTGACGATGATTTTTTATAAAATCAAATTGAATATTAATTGATGTTCGAAGTTATAAAACAGAACTATCAGAAAAACTGGAGGCAATAAATGGTACTTCAACTTACTCAAGTCTTCGAATGATACAAGCCATGTTGTTGTCTGTATATCTACAGAATAAGGGAACTGGAGTCCTCATAACTTTTTGTAGAGATTAAAATCAAATGGAAATGGGAAATAAGTGGTGAATTCAGTACATGATGCAAAAACAATTCATGAATTATATTTTTCATTAAATTATAGGTTTATTGTTAGCCTGATTTGAGAATTGACATTACTTGGAAAACAATTCACGGCTAACTGGCAAAAAAATTAGGAGTCTCCACTGCTAATTTTAGCAGATTTTTGCAGTTAAAAATCAATGCTAAATTAGCAGTAAATCCTAATTTGGTATACTTTTTATGGCTAATGCATTGCTATACTACAACTAACAATTTTTATAGATATCTGTATTTTAAGAACAACATGCTAAATTACAGATATAATTAGGGATGAACTGGCTGTATTTTAGCTGTAGATTGCGGGTCAAGGGGATGTTACAGCTAAATTTGCTGCTAAAATACGACTATTCATGAAAAATTGTTAGCTGCAAATTAGCAGTGTTCAAGCTGTAAGAAGTGTCCCAAATAAAGAGATAATTACTGAATTTAACATTGGTTTTGTCGGCTGAAATTTTTAAATACCACTAAAATTAGCAATAGAGACTCCAGTATTGCACCATCTTAAAGAGATATCATTTTTTTCAAATCAAGAAGGTACTAATATTGTTCATTTAAGCTAAAAGTTTGGTTATTCTTTGTGATAAGAGACATGCAAAAGGGGATTTGGAGAAGTCACAACTCACTCCTTCCTATTCTCATTTTTTTTTTTTTTTTTTTTAGAGTATGTGTGTTTGATGTCCTCTGATCAAAACTGTAACCATAAATAGGAAAATACAGTGGTTCTTATAGGAGAAAATAAGTTACTTTTCATTATTATAATGCCCAACTTACACTACTTATTAAAAACATTTTCACATATTTAGCCTAGAATGAAAATTAATTTGAGATGCTTTCATAGCTACGTGCTATCAAGAATAGGTATAACCAGGTAAGCAAAGAAATTGGCTTTTGAGTATAACTGAATGCTCTTTTTTTCTCAAAAGTTACTTTTAGACTAACATAATTTTCCCAATTATCAACTTAGAAAAACTGTTTTTTGGTGTGAAAATGAAGGTTTATTTCATAAAAAATATCGATATTGTTTCAAATTTTTTCTCCCAAATCAAACATTAATCACGTGAGAAATGGAAATGATTCATCATATTCAGTTATTTTCCATAACGTTTCCGCTGTTGATCTTGAAACAAATTGATTAATTTTTTCCAATTTGGTTTCCATTTCTGAATTTTAGTATTTTCTCTTATTTCATTTTCCAGCACAAAAACAAAATTCAGTTTTCATTTCTCAATCCCTGAACATGAGAGTTGTGCCCGTACATATAACTTGTGCTCTTTTGTTTTAGTTGAAATTACAACAGAAAATTTCGAAAGCTGATTTTGTTCAGAAATTATCTCTTAACATCTGCAGTTAGGCACTTAAATACCTATTTACTTTTCTTAATTTTACCACCAAGTGCTACAATCAAAGTTTTGTGGTTAGTTCGAGTTGTTGATGATATTATTCCCAATTATGATACAATCCTAACTTGAAATATTCTTCGAACACAATACACATTAAATTAAAATCTACCACATACAGTGTAATTAATCTAAAATTAATACTTAATTGTACTTTTTTCAAATTATGCAGACTAGCTTGTTGTTTCGTTTCTTCATCAACAGGATGGTTACACAATACAGAGCATCCACGTGAATAGGGATTATAATACTGAGCAAATGGACGAAAAGCAAATGGAGCTGGTACAATGATATTGTCACCAAAATGAACAGGTAATTTTTTCTAAAATGGTCAAAAGAATGGAAGATAAGTTTTTAACGGAGAAGAAAGAAAGTAAGAAAGAAAGAAAGAAAGAAAATTAAATTATAACTTATATCTAGATAAACCTATAATAGTTTACTACCTGTATGTATTTATACGTATACTTGGATCATAAAAACTTACGTTAGGAGTGATGTACGAAGTACATTCTGGAGCAGAGGGGAGTAAACCACATCTTGTTAGCTGATTCATTATATTTTATTTCTAAGTTCAAATTATAGATAAATGTTCATCCAAACAGGGAAGCAAAATTTAAACATTGATTTAAAAGCAATGATTAATATTATATTGTAACGAAGCATGCGATAAGTTCAGATGTAAGTCTAAGTGTTGCGTTGTTATAGAAACAACAAACGAAGAAACCTAATCCTTTTGTCGTACACCTTCAGATATTACTTCAGTGAATATTTTTCGCAAGTTACATCCGGGTATCATATCATGTAGTTATTAATTTCTTCGTATTACTATACTAGGATGAGATTCGTGAGAATAAGAAAAATGTTCAAACATTTTTGAACTTTGAGAACTTATTTAAGCATTTTTTAGTTACAGAGGTTAGAAATGGATAAATAGAAGGGCCTAAATTGGTTCATCTTCTGAAGAGCGCTAGTGTCGTTTAATGATAAGACGCTTGTAAAATAAAAACAGTATGATGACGGATTTTTTTTTACTGGTTCTTCTAACGATAGCGATTTTGGAGAATGGTATTTTTCGACGGAAATCATTTTATACGTCATAATATCAATATCAAACATCTTTTACTCAAAATCAATCGTAAAAAGCACTGATTGAAGATTTATTCTGCAGTGTGTTCAATGGGAATGTTATCATTGACTATATCATATAGTATTCCTACTATCGTAATCAAACTGACAAGCCAATGTTAAATTTTTTCCACTAAACTTAGATCCGAGAAATAGCTCCCACCATCAGATTTTGCTGATGTTTAGGATGGAGTTTGAAAAAGAACAAAAAGGTACATGCACCATACACGTTTTCTTTTGTGTGTAATAAACTTGACCCATTTTTAAAGGGATTTTATTTCTATTGTCTGTAGCAGCCAATTTCTTGTGTGTAGGTTTTTTTTTGATAAGTACCTAATAAGAAAAAAAACTATTTTTCCAGTCAGAAAATTTCAGGGAAATTTGGCACTTGGTGGGAAAACAATTTTTGAATTTCTTACTCTGAAAATTAGACAGCCTGTTCAGAGAACTTTTTCCTCTCACTTACCTACATAAAACAGTTTTTTATTAAAAGGTTCTCAATTTTAAAACTTTTTTCCCATATCAAAGTCAAACAAATTATTCAACGTTTGAGACTGAGGATTCATGATTCGTGGAAAATAATCTGTGCAAATCACTTTTAATTTTTCGACAGAAATCATTCGAGACTTGTGATTCAAATAATTTTTTTAATGATTTTGTCCACTCTTGCCTTTAAACCTTTAGGGCGTAAATCCGTTGATTGAAATAGCTTATCAGAGCTACAAAGAAGTTAAACAATAATCCATCTCTCGCCAGCTTACTCTACTATTCATTTCATAATTATTGGGATCACCAATCCTCTTCCATTCACATTCCTGCGAACAATCGACTTCAATCATACACTTTTATACTCGCGGCTATAGTGATTCTTGTTCCGCCGCTCATTCGTTTACCTTCGTGCATCTCCGCCATGTAAGTACATTTCATAGTCTGTATTTTACATATTTTCATAGTTGAAATTACACACTTCTAAGATGTAACTTTGAGTACACTTTATTTGGTTATACTTTTCGGCAAATCTGTCAACCTCAACCTTTACAATAATGGTAGGTACTGCGAAATTTTGGTATTTTTTCATATAGACACATATCGACATTTCAGAGAAAATATCTATACGTATCGATATTTTTCGAGTTTTGACTATATATTCGTAATATTATAGGGTCTGTTCTGTTCTTTTTGCCAAAAAAGAGTGAACTCAGTTCATGACAGGTTCAGAATGGGGACAGGAAAGTGTAAAAAAGAGTGCAAAAAATTTCACAGTTCTTTTGCAATCAAAAGAACGTTTTAAGAGAAAGTTCAAGCAAAATAAAATAAAATGTTATCACACAAAGAATTCCCAATTCATCTAGCCTTTCCAACAGGAAGGTTAAAGACAAACGAACAAAATAATAATGTTTTTAGTTAGAGAGTAAACAAAAATGTTAAAAAGTAAAAACAATTGTTTTCATTTTTATTTTTTTCTCGCCAAAACATTGAAAAATGAGCATATTAACAGAATAAATTAAATTCAAAAATTTCATAACGGGAAGGTGGACAAGCGTTTTTTTTACATTCACTTTATAACCTCACGTAGACCACAGACTTGAACACCAACTAAGGCACTACATCGATTAGAGTTGAATGATTTAAACAGGAATAAGGAAAAAACAAAATGGAACCGATTACCATTCATGGGAGAATAAATGCCTCAAAACGTGAACAAAGGATCAACAATGTTTTTATAAAAAGACATATAATAACAAGAAACAAAAAAGAAAAAAATGAAATAAAACACGGAAAAAACATAAAGAATACCTAAGGTAAATACTGAAAGACAAATTTCACAATATATTATTAACTTACATTCGGAGGACAAACCGCAAAATTATTTACTATATTGCAAGTTATTAAAACTAATTAGCGAGGATTTCTCTTTGGTGATTTATAAACATTAAAAATAACAATTTGAACCTGTTAATAACCATCCACTTGACCTGGCCTTTTACGATCACAGCTGGCGTAGATACTTTTTCCTTCTTTATATATTGCCGTCACAGCTGAAAATGAAGTGGGGGCGATTTTCTTCACTACATGCCCAATATTTTGCATTTTTCTTACAATATCCTAAAGACAATAAACAAAAATTGAAAACTGTTAACGAGACCAGCGTAGTTTTGTAAATAATGATATAAAAGTGACAGCCATTATGTAATAATACATTAAGAGCATCTTGGGTGTCCAGATCTCTTCAACCAAAAAAAAAGACAAGACATTTAATGATAGAGAGTCTTTTTTTTGGCAGAGAGTGGTTGTGGCAGGGGGAAGTCTGTCAGAAGACACGGCAGAGACGTGAATCCCCCCACCTTTACAATGGAGCTGACTATATCTATTCGCTTAAATGCATGAAAATTTGATAAAAATGACGAAAGTAAGCGGCAACGCCTTACAGTTATGCTAATAAAAGCTGTAATAATTCAGCCTTAATATATGATTTGCCAAGAGAATTACTATTCTTTAGAACACGAAAGTTACGAAAGATAAATTTCAAGTTTTCATTTTCACTGAATTTGAACGTCTATTTTCAACTGAGAAAACGAAATTTCAACACTAATCTAATATAATTAATAATTAATAATAATAATAATAAATAGTTTGAACCTCAAAACAGTGATCTAATTTATTAACCTCCACATCACGTTGACGGGAAAAACGAATTGAAACAAATAAGGATCAGTTAATTAATTTTTAGCAAGTCATTAATGAAAGAATAGGATTCGAAAATTTCAATACGTGAAATAAAAACGGAAGATTCTGTGACGCCATAGGGGTGAGAATTATGAAAATCATTTAAAAACTAAAAATAGTCTATAAAAAATTCCATTCTCATAACATTATGTATTCGAAGCTAACGAGGGGCAAGAGTTGACATAATCTGTATCGATGTGCTAAATTATGGATCCAGAATATCATTAATTCCTCTCACTGTTAATTCCTTTAACAAGAGCATCTTCTAAGAAAGAACAATGAAGTCACAGCTTTTATTAATTTTGAAAGATTTTTCGAGAATATACAATGAAAACAATATCACCAAATCACCGACTCAGAGGTTTGCTTTGTGATTCAATTGCATAGACCAACCGTATTCATTGACACTGAGGAATAGTTCTTACCGGAGATATTTGTGGATAATACTGCCAAATCATAGGAAGTAACTGATGATGGAATAACGCATTATCCATAGCGCTACGAATACTTTCATTCAATAATAATGCTCGAACAATAGTCTGAAAGAAAAATCATCGAAATTAACAGAGGACACGACATTAAAATAATAAGAACTTATATTTGACTGAAAAATAAAATATTTTATTATCCACCAAGAAACAACTGTGATCTTCCTGTCAATATAATAAATATTTCTGTCGCGTATCAAACGCGGTAAGCGTGTATTTTCCAAAAGTATCGAATTTTATAATGGCTGCCATTCGAAAACCAGTTGACCGACTTCGCTCAAATTCAATACCAAACCAGTCCCTAATAGTCTCCAACAGCCATAAAATTTTCAAGTCAAAATCTTTCAGTATACGGAGTAACCGCGATGACAACATGGTGGGTTTGCAGCACTTTAAGAACCTTTTCCTCCGAAACTAGTGGATGAATTTTAAAAGTTTTAACACAAATGTGTAGCCCTTGAAAGCTTCTAACACTATCCCAAGTTTCATTGTTATAGGGCAAACAGCGGAGGCTCCACAGACTCCCAAAAGTGCCAAAATGAGCAAAAAATGGAAATATATATATATATATATTGTGTACAGAAGAATTTGAGTGACCTATATATTCGTGATCTACAACTCAGGATTGGCGCTTTTCCACAAGTCCCGCCACTGCACTGAATGTAATAGTTGTATTTTCCATGAAAATACACTAAAATATAGCGCCAGCATGTCAGCTTGTTTGACTGAAGTTGGCATAAAACCAATGAAGCGATTTTCCTAAATTTTGGAATAAGAAAATAAACTATTTCAGAATTTCCTAGCATTTTGTTTTCATCTGGATCTGTTAGGTAGAACCCGAGAAAATGTGATTTTTGTTTTCAATAGAATACTGGTTTATATTCTTTCATTCTCATCGTTTTATCTTACTTAGTGAGTTTAGAGGACGATAAGCAGATCAGTCCAGCACTGAGTTAATTTTTTAAGCAATACTAGAATTATAAACTTGTTTGATTCAGATTAAAATTTTTTTTTTTTTAATTTTCGATTCAATTTTAAGATTAATTACGCAGCAAAGACAAATTTGTTTGAAATTTATGTTCAACCTTTTCCTATTTTATTTCACTATTTTTCCATTAGTCTCTGTTTATACCACTGTATTAATTTTTAATCCGTTTAGACTCGGAATTAAATTTTCATTTTCGCTCACACAGTAGGTAATACAGTCTAAAATCTGTCTCCATCACATATGTACCAATTTGTGTGTATAGATTTTTGTTACCTATATATTAGTCACCTTGTTTTTCCCCAAATAAAAATATTCTTTCATGTTAGAATGAGATCGCTTAGAAAAGAAGAAAAGATATTGAACGATAAAACGAATTTTTATAAATTGTAGGATTTCACACAAAAACGCGTTTCAAAAAATAACGTAATTAAACGTTGGGCTCCAGTAAAAGGTAATACTCCACACTTTAACACCTCCAAATCCGAACTTTCTACAAAATTATTCTTTTAATATGATCCAAGGACCTACAAAATTAGCAACAGTAAGTTTTCTAGGTAAAAGTTTAATATTCAACACCAAATGTCGTAGACGTTTTTGGCAATAAAGCATCTTGTCGATTTTTTCTGAAACTATAGACAACGAGCCACAGTTCCATAAACACGAAATGACGAAATACACTTACAATGGTTACGGCAGTAGTAATTTTCGTTCCTCCAGCAGCACCAATTAACATTTTCACGTTACCTTCACTGTCGAGTATTATGGATGGACACATGGATGACATGGGTCGTTTACCTGGTTTGATGAAATTCGCAGATGACGGTTCAACGCCAAAATAATTGGTGACATTGGGCGACGAAAAATCGTCCATTTGATCGTTTAAAATAATGCCTGTGCTTTCTGAGATAATTTGGCTGCCAAAACTACGAAGTAAAAAGAAATCAGTGAGCATCTGAGCAAATATGTGAAATCAACTCACGGTAGGATATGAAAAAATACTAAAAACAGAAAAAAATTGAGTTCAATATGATTAGCGCACGCAATTATAAACCAACCAAGGATTTTCGATTTAATTTTCGACGAATAAAAAAAGACTCTGGCGCAGTAAGCCTCGCTAGAAAAAGTAGGTTTTCGAGAAGAAGAATTACGAATTTTGATGGTCACATTAATTGTCTCTAAGTTTATATTCGTTAATGATAAGTTATAATTGTATGAAATTTGTTAGCTGCTGACAAAATATTGGACAATGTGAAATTTAAAAGCATTATTTCTTGAAATGAAAAATTGATTATGACGATAAAGTATGGTAAATAATCATATAATTTAAAGTAAAACCGAAGAACACATGAACATGTTAATTTTTGTAAAAAGAAAAGTTCATGCAAATTAGAAAAAAAAAAGAGGAAAAAAAGCTTTACTCGAAATACTGTCCGGTCGATCAACACCAAAACTGGTAGTATGCTACAATAAATTATAATGAGTATTTGTTTTAAATTTAGTAGATATGGTTCCATCAAAATTCCGCATTTTATGACCAATATAAAAACAAAAATAACGGTAACGGGCACCAAAATTGGTAGCGTACTACAATGAAATAAAATAAATATTTATTCCATCTTTCGTGGCTATTGGTGCGACATTGAGCATTTTATAGCCAAAATAAAAACAAAAATGGCAGAACCGGAAGTACTGTCCGGCCGATCCACACCAAAATCAATAAATCTGGTCCTTGGCTTAGTAGGTACAAATGTTTGTATCAAATTTTGTAACTATCGGATAAAACCTGCGACCTGTACCGCGGGAACAAGAAACTGACTCATTATATATGAATTTGAGTCATTGGTGCTAAAATTTTTCTGAGGTTAAAAAACGAAAAAGGTACCAACCCCAAACCCTAGGGACTAATACCGCACCAAACGTAATAAGTTACTTAAAAAGTAACTTCGTTATATGATAATTTTCTCACGCATCAATGCTAAAGTAAACAACGAATTAATAAAAATCTAACGAATAATGGCCGGAAACGTAGAGGCCAGTCGCTTGTAATAATGAAATAAAAAATAAATTCGGAAACCTTACCTTAAATTAATTGTACTCGTAGCAACAACTGCGTCGCCATTTTCATGCAATACAGCCAAGTTAGCTGTACCTTTGTCTTTCGCTTCCACAAAATCTCCGCCATAATGTTTCGGATCGTTCCACGTTTTGTCGTCATCGATACTGCTTCTAATTTTTTGGATGTATTTTTTCGACAGAATCGACTCTCTAATCTGCAAAACACAATACTATTCATAAATATGGAGCGAAAAGATAGCTAGTTGGTACCATGGGCTCATGGTATACCTAATACAAAAATAGATAACAATATTCACACTCTTGTAAATAGTTTAACAAATGTTAAATTTTCTAAGGACAAGCTGTTTTGAGAAAAATGTAGAAGAAGTCAGAGATCAGACTCTGTAGAAGTATGTTATATTGCGTATACATATCAGTCGAATGGTTGCTCGGTTTTCCAAGCTTAATAAAGCGAGAAAGATAAGAAAAATTGAAATGCTTTTTGTTTTATGACCGTATTTTTTCTACATTCAACTTAGAAATTCTTCTAATCGCTCAAGTTATACCACCGAAAAATCTGAAAGATGGTTTATTTTTTTCATATAGTTTTTTTTTTTTTTTTTCCCGCAGCATGTAATGTATAGAGGTTATTCATATTATCATGCACCATACGAAATTAATATTGTGGTGCATGATAAAATGATTAAATGAGGTACATGTAGTACAATTTTTCATTTACGTTGCACCAAAATTTAAAAGTAAAATGTATTAAAAAAATAACAAAATGCCCTATCAAGGAATCAAAATACTGTAATCAATAAGTAAAATGAACATTTTCAAATAAATTGTTCAAAATAATCATCAGTAGCCATAACACGGTACTCTAGGCTAAGCGCCTTTGGCATAACCATCAAGATCTCCTGATCTCAATCCCTTAGATCATTTCTTGTGGGATCACATGTCATTCGTGATTTACAAATATGTGCCATATTCCACTGCAGAATGCAGAGGGACTCAGTAATGCGGTAAATAATTACAGGGCCAAAATTACTGATACTCAATTAGAGTATGTTCACTCTGAGTTCACGGATTGCCCAGGGTATTGTGTAATCATGACCAGTGGTGGAAAATTTATTTGAAAATTATTATTTTATTAATTAATTACCTACATTATCCTAACTCCTTCATTGCGTATTTTGTTATTTTATTCCAATATTTCACTTTTGAATTTTGGTGCAATGTAAATGACAAATCATAATACATTTACATTACTGATTCATTTTATTACACACCACAATGTTAATTTCCTATGGTGCGCGATAATATGAATAAATAACCCTGTATATCATATAAACGACTCTTAGGTCAACGTGCACCTTATATAATGGTCAGCGAAACACAGGCTAACATTAAAATGACTATTTCAGGCAACTTTCGAATAAAAAAGGCACAACGAATGAATAGTATTAATGTCTTGATTTTTATAACCGACCTTTTTCCGTTCGTATCATAAAAATACAAGTTGACTCAATTTTCGCAATAAAAATCTGCATAATTTTTGATAGAGAATCTCGGAATGCACTCAAGACACCAAGCAATTCGCGTACTTTGAGAAAGTAAGAGTAGATGGTAAAATTCACACACCTTAGAGAGGTCCACAAAACGATGATCTCCCAGATGACTGCGGGTTCCATAACCAAATTTGAAGGCTTCGGTAATGCGTTGGGTATTAAGTAATTCATTTTCGGCTGGTATAAGCCCATCCAATAACTGCAAAATGTACCCAAGTACCAATCCCGAAGATGGTGGCTCCAAAGTGTAGAGAGTTGTATTTTTGAATAAAGAAACTGTCAGCGGTTTCGGCATATCCACTCTGAATGAAGTACAAACAAAAATGTGAAAGAAAAGGGAAAATTTTGGTGAAAGAAAAGCAGACAAAAAAAATAAATAAACCTTACTCGTAACCACTTAAGTCAGCCTCAGTTATGATACCACCATTTTTTTTTATATCGCTCACTAAACTAGCTGCTAAAGGTCCTCTATAAAAAGCATCTCCACCTTGTTCGGCGATAATTTTTAGTGTTTTTGCCAGTTTTAAATTTCTGTACGTCATACCTTCCTTCAACATGTGGCCAGTAGTTAAATTAACGAATAATGCGCTGCAATTGAACGGTGAATAAATAAATTATCGTTTGTTCGAGTTATTTTTCTCTCTCTACCAACATTTTAGAAATTACCTAAACTCTTCGTTGGTTTTGAGCATATCTTCCTCTCGCGCAAGAGTAAGTGCTAATTTCTCATTAATCGGTATGCCTTGCTCGCACATCGAAATAATCGGCAAAAATATTTCTTTCCACGGTACACCGCCACCAAATTTCCGATACGCTGTCCAATAACCTTTTATCTCACCCGGTATACCAACAGATAATCCTCCTACAAAAAATAACAAACTATAATTTTTGTTACAATAAGGGAATAAACTCTCAAACACAATTTTATGAATTTAACGTATATACACAGACCGATTTGCGAGGTCATTGGATCCGAGTGAAACATGTCCACGGTTGAAGCAGCAGGAGCTGTTTCTCGAGCGATTATGGTGCTAACGTTTTTATGTTTTTTATCATATATTACCATGAAAAAGCCACCACCGACCCCCAAGCTTTGTGGCACAGTGATTCCGTCGCATAACATAGCTCCGATCATTGCATCGACAGCTTTACCTCCTTTTTTAAGAATATGCCTACAAAAAAAAAATGAACATTATAAACATACGAAGGGAGTAAACTAGAACTCAAGTAAATTGAGTTTATTTATGCCATAATACTACAAATAAGATAAATTTTCAAGAACTACTAAAGAATCCGTGAAGAGTTTTTCATTTTCTTTATAACAACATGTGAGCTCAAAATTTTGAAAAACCCTAAGTAATAGGTATTTCAGTAGAGAAATAAGAATTTAGTCAAAATATTCTGGATCCCTCATCAGCTTCATGTTCATCACATCTACGAGGCGAGATTGAATGGAAGTCGACTCCAAAATACAGGCCCGTAACCATAATGAAATTCCAGGGTGGGCAAACACCACATTAAGGAGGGAACAAGTTTTTTTGCTCAGATAAACATATTACTAGGGCTGCAGAGAGGAAATTTAGGTCTAGGGAGAAAAAATTCATGATCCTTCCCAAAAATTGAAAATTACATCTGTGTTCAGTGCGGTATTAAGAAGTTATCTGAGAAAAGTTTAATAATATTAGAAAAGCCAATTTCGCAAGCGGAGCAAGTAAAAAGATTTTTTTAGCGATTTTTCATAGAAAATCTACTAAATTTTCTTCATTTTTTTCTCGAAATGCCGGGACTCTGAAAAGTCTGGGCTGGGGGAATCCTCCTTCTGTCCAGTCGACAGGCCTACATATTATTTAAGTATATGTCCCATTACTTATAATTTGACGTCATGGATAAACGTAGTGGGTAGGAGAAAAGAAGAGAACAATATTAACAAAAAAATCGTAAAATAATAATAATAAATAATAATTGACAACCACATTTTCATTTCACGTTGGTACGATCCTAAATACCGAATAATAGGATTGATAAAAATATATTGAATCAAACAATCAGTGTAGCTAGTTGCCACCAAAAAATTTCCATATTGAACAGTCACAAACAGGAAAATTTTAAAAAACGGGTATGCAGAACCCTGGAGAGTGAAACATATCTAATTTTTGATTTTTTTGTTAGAGGGGGCAAGAGTCGTCGCCAAGGCGTTATCCCTCTGGCCCTCGGTTACGGGCTTGTCAAAATGAAACTAAAAAATTACTAATGAAGCGATTTTTTTCGCATCAATATACCGGCTATTAATGGTAAATGTACACACAAACAAATGCACTATCGGATGTCATATTTTCAGTGCTACCAACGGATTGAGACTAAGGCTAATACCTACATAAGTAACAGCAAGCAGAACAGTAACTTCAAACCAGTACAAACAAACACGTGTAGGCCTTATTAACTCCACACTAAAATGCTGTTAGCAGCAAACTTGCTGTGGAACACGAAAACAAGTACCTCTTTTCGAATTAATATCACTTTTGGTATTTCTTTCACGACTTTTTCAGTAAAAATCGTCATGAGTATATTTGCTATCCTGGCAAAATTTTTTTGCTGTTGCTACTCATTGTTTGTTGTTGGTTATATATGCTGATATGCGTTGCCTAAGAAATACTGACACTGGATGAAATATACTAAATCTAAGTTCCATATCTTGGATAATAGTATTCACAGAAGCTTCTGTATTCAAGTAGCCAACTTGAAAAATAATTTTAGTCATTCAAGCTTACATTCATCTGAACTACCCTGTTCGACCGTCCATGGACCGCATTAAAATATATAAATAAGCTCCTGGTATTATAACTTCCGAAATACAGAAATTGTCCACTTTTAAAGATCTTATTGGTATTAATCAAGCCAAGCTGATCAGACATTTGAAAAATTCACATTTGGGTTACATTTTCAAGCACCTGTCGCATTTCTAATATTAATAAAGAATTTATTCGACCAATTCTCATTTAGGTTATTGAAAATATACATAAATAAATAACAGCGTAGATATTAATTTTTCATATTAAGGTTGGGTATTTTTGTCATACACTCTTAGAGGAGGAAGAATGAATTTTGAAAATAAAAAATTCATACTATAGTCCATTCTAAAAGAGAAGGTAATCAACAAAACGCAATACACAGAGTTCGTGGACATTGTGGGGAGTAAGAAATGGTAAGTATTCACACTGCACTTGAGGAGCTTCACATTAAAGCACAATAAGTACATTTTTTGAAAAATTGAGTTGTATATTCGAATTTTATGTAAAATTCAACAGCGAATAGATTAACTCAATCGTAAATGAGCACACAACCCTCCTTCTGCGTGACATTTTCATTTAAAGTGGTCTATTTGTAATAAAATGCAATATATTATCATGCCTTTTTGCGTCAAAACGCAATAGAAACACTATTTTTCTTTTTTTTCCATTGATAAAAGTGGTCACCTCGATTTTACATACTTAAAAACATTTGGAACGCCTCTACACAAAATTTTGGATAAGAATGTCCAATCTTCTGACAAATACCAAACGCTTTTATTTAGCTTGTTAGCCGAGGATGTCAGTATGCCCTCGCCACTCGCTGGATGCTGCATCAAAAAAAAATGATCGTGATTTCAATATCCTAAAAATTTAGTTTTATCGTTAATAATAATAAATATCGATATTTTTGTCCATATAATATTTATATTACACTCCGACATTCGATTAATAGGTACCATAAATAAAAATTACGTATGTTTACTTTTTAATAAAAGTGGACGAATTTTTATTATGAATTATTATGAATTGATATTTAATAAAACCACTGTTTTTCACGCATTATTACTTTTTGAAGCGAGGATATTTACAGAAGTAATGTTCAATATGAGTTGGAGGTACTTAAAGTTATTGGTTCTCAATGAGTTTCGACAAAAGTGAGTTTCAAGCTCAACCATGAGGTCTTATTTACGTAGTATTATTAAAGTGATAAATTCCACAAAATTTCTTTAATAGAACAATTAAAATAACTTTATTGATAAGAATAACATGAATACAAACATAATCGTAGAGTTTGAAGATAAATTTTCATCAGAATCTCCTCACTGAGATGGTAAGAAAGTTCGAAACTATTTGGAATTGAAGCCTAAGGTTCTTTTCTAGTTCTAACTTAACCACTTGAGACTCACTTGAAACATCACAATTGGAGAAGCTCAAGATTGTACCTAAGGGGGAAAAGAAGGCAATTGCCCCGTGACCTTCTTTTAATTTAATTTTTTCTAGTTACATACTTCTAAAATTTTCAATAGATTTTGAATATCATTGTTTTTTTGTTTTTTTCCACAACATGCACAAAATACACTCAGAAATATGTGTCTAGAGTCTCGGTTATACTAAAGCTGCCATGTTTATAACAATTTTTTTGCATTCAAAATTTCTAACGATGGTCAGAGTCAAAGTTTATTAAGAAAAAGAAGAAAAACCAATTCTCAATTTTAATCCCTATACTTTCAGTTTCAAAATGCTGAAATTTCTCCATATTCAAATGAAAATGTTTATAAATTATAAAATCGTAAGGGCAACGGATTAACGCCGCTCTACATTGGTCAGGAGATCCCACAATATTTGGTTAGGTTCATTGGTTTTCCAACATGTGATGGAAAAACCTTTACTAGAGAACTACTGTTCACAAAAAATACCGACAAACCTTGCATCGATCAACAGAGATAAAATTTTCAAAAAATCACTGGAACAGTCACACAATTTTCGATAAAATTTTCGCTCAAGTTATTTAAACAAAATTAATTTTAACGAAAAGTTTTGAATCAGTTAAAGTTTCCATGTCTATAATACCTATCTACGGATAATTTCAAATACATTTTTTGATTTTGAAAATGAGTAAGAAAACAAGTTAAAGGTAATAAAATTCATGCACACCTTAGCTTCCCAGATTTAATCTATTTTATTTACTACCTTTGACACCACTTAAAATCATTTACTTAATTACCTAATCGAAGACAATGCTGATTTTATAGGACTTAAAGGAATTTAGTAATCCAAATCATTCGTTGATTTCGATACGAAGTAAGTGAAACAACGGGTACCTATAATCGTACACACATGAATCACGCAGGGTCAAAAGGATGAGCATTTAAAATCAACATTGGTTTCAACATTCCGTTATCTTGAATATTTACCGCTTGATTTAATACCGCAATAAAAATTTCAAATTACAAAAAAGTAAGACCAGACAATATAATAAAAAAAAAAAAATTTGAAGACGATCTTTTGAAGCTATCAACACGTGTCATTATGGTGTACACTTGAGACGAAACATTCCAGTCGATTCCACGTGAAATTATTGTGTGAATACGAAAAAATAGCACAGTACAATAAAACTTCTATATTAACATCGAATAAGAAAATAAAAAACTACACGATTTCATTAAGAAGCCAGGCAAAAAAGTGATTATGTAGATCACAAGAAATGTTTGCCAAAAATACTCGGAAGGAGTGCTTGCAGTAGTCCAAAGTAGTTAACAGCAGAGGAATAATTGATGAAATGGCAAATTCGAACGAGGTTTTCAATTCAGAAACATATAGCTTACATCAGTCACTAATGAGTTCATAACGAGGAAAAAACTGCCCTTTGGAAAAGCCAAATTTCACAACATTACGAATTTCTTACTTGGCAACTGTGGCACACGGAGCAGCATTTGTGACGACAGCAGCGTGGTCGAATTTACCATATAATGTTTCCGGTTTAGGAGGCGGGTTTTCCGGAGTGAAATCACTTTTTGAATTTTTAGATGTGGCCCATATTACAACGACGATAATAACCACACAAGCCGCAAGGAAACACAGAAGTCCCAAAAATTTGAATAATGTTTTGCTGTAAAAATATTTTGAATGATACAAAATTGTACAATTGAAAAAATAATAACAATAAGATAATTATTATTATTGTTAATCCTTATTATTATATATTATTAATCTAAGAATCTAGATCACTGAGTTTTAAGTATCAGGATGTACTCTTGAAAATTGGATGTCTAAGTTAATAATGGAAAACGTAGTTTTTCAACTAGTAAGTTGTATAAACTTATGCGGCACGTATAATGCAAAAAATGTCAATGCAAGCATGTTAAAAATGTTAAAATGAAGTCACATGCGAAAAAAGGAGAAAGCTCGAGTCTAACTTGGTCTCGTCTAAATTTGAAGAAATTCTATTAAGACTTATCATTAATTGTCTTGTGTCACATTTTAATGGTGGAAGATGTCAGAAGAACATAACTTCCTTAATTTTTTATACAGAAAATATTTACTTAATCATTTTATATTCTTTTCTTCAAAATAGTTGAAGAATTTTTCAAATCACTTCTTTGCATGAACCATTATAACCAACTGGAACAAAAATTTTGCAGAATGATGGAATATAATATATTCAACGTCTGTAGCAAATTTCGTGACTATTGGTTAAAAACTACACATTTTGAAACCATTTCACCCCCAAAAATGAAACATAATATGATGCAATAGACGAATCATAGGACCGATCTGGACCAAAAATAATAGGCTTCGTCCTTGTGTAGATCCAAATAGGTGAATCGGATATCAAGACTATCAGATAAAAATTACGACCTGTACAGAGTTCAACAGAAATGAGTATATATATGTATGAATTTCAGCTAACAGTGCCAAATTTTTGTGGGGTGGAAAAAACTTACCCTCACCCCCGAGTCTCAATACAAGATCAATTTTAATTTGTAGATTTTCTAAGAAACCTACATAAGAAGGTGTTCCGCGATGCTTGAATGAATTTACTACGTAGTAATTCTAAGTAGCTCCTTTTTAAACATCTACCTACAAAGTAATACGAAGCAATGCCTCCACCTTCTAATGTGTACTTCGGCTTAGAATATTGAAATACAGCACTTCGACAGCATCGCTTTTATTTTTCGAATTTAATTTTTGATGATGGAATTCTGCTGTGCTCATCGAGAACATTAAAGAATATTCTTTTGACCAACTTACCTATCTTTAATACTCATAGAGTTAAATGCATTTGATAAATCGCTTAGCTGCGTTCGGCAGGCAACTCATCATGCAGCAATGAAAATTTTTTATTTAACAAAATAATACAGCAAATCCACAAAAAAATAACTGTACAATATGGGAGGCAGGGGAGCTACTGGCCCTGGGCTGCTAAACATTGAGGTTCTCCACAAATAGTGTGCAGAGAGGAGAGAGAGAAAGATTTTAGGATTTTGATGTTTAAAGAAATTTTTTTTTCAAGTATCTAGTCGAAAATTTTATCGGACTGCAGCATGTTACTGAAATACCTAGTAAATAACTACAAATAAGAACGAATTTTTTATTATTTCACCCCAAATGTGGAAAAAAATGATCAGAAAATTCAAAAAAAATTTTAAATGCATAATTATAGTTTTATACTAGTTGGAAGGCAAATTACCATTTTTCTGTGGAATATTCATCAGATGGGGTAATATCATATAACTATGTATATTAATCTTAATTTTGTCCAAATTGATGCAACATATAAACATTTTGATTAATACTCAAGATTTAACTCCAAAAAATTTCCTTCCACCTGAAAAGCGGGTCTTCAAAAATCATTAACATTTAAAAATTTCATAGCATAGCATTGTAGCATGCTCTGCTAGAAGAACATGACAGGTTATCAAATGACGTGAAATTTCTCAATTTTTTAATGTCATTCGGGGTATATTGCGCAATACACATTTGACGATACTGTAAGTCATTTTGCAGAAAGAAATCAGGTTGCAGTTTTATTCATTCTTAAGCAAGTCAGTTGGTTTGTTTTTTGTTTTTTTTTTTCACTTATATCATTTTTTTCCCGCAAGATTTTGCGCACGAATAGAAGTGTTTAAAATTGTACTACGCAGGAGAAAGTGGAAAATTTTCAAGGGTGGTGCAGGGCAACAGATTTTTATTGAGAAAAAAAAAAATCAACCCTTTGGCAAAAAAATAAAATAAAAAATAAAAAATATGCTCTTGTTATACCACTATACCTTCTGTACGCTATCATGTGACCATAGTTACAGATATATTTGGCTACGCATATATTTCAGTTTCAGTCTAACTTGAAATTATTTTTTTCTTCATTTTGTATCTTCGAGGATATATATATGATGGAGACGACAAATGGGCAATTTCGGTGACCTGCCTATAGAAAGGGCTTCTATAAACACGTGTACTTCCAACTAAATATCTGATTGGAGGAAAATCTTGCAACGTGCATTTGTTTATAAACACTGGCGTACAAAGTACCTCACTTTTACCCCGATTTTTGATTCTGATTGGTTGGGGTGTTCAGTCTGGGATACTTTGTACGCCAGTACGCGGCATCTATAGTCTGAACACTCAACCCCATGTTAAAACTGTTCCGTGTCATCTCCATCATATATATATTCTCAAAGTTCTGCATCTAATTAATTGATAATTCGGACACATTCATGTTTTATGTAGGTCTGTGAATTATTGCTGCATAACAGTACTGGGCACGCACAAGTTATATTATAGAAGTTGAAAAAAAGCAGTCAGCTCGAATCTCCTCCCTTAAAATAACCATTATACATAATTATATATTCAACCAGAGCAGGTACCTACTAAAATACATGTTCTTGAACACAAAAAATGCCTAAAAATTTTTTTTGCTAACTCCACTGCAAACTTTTTTTACAATCTGTAACCCTCACACCTAGACAAAATCCCCCAAAAAACTCTATGGGCTCTATTGCTTCTACTAAAGTAATAAAATACATACTCTAGAACATAAAAAACACCTAAATTTTTTTCGTACTTTTCTTTCACCCAACCGCATGAAAAATTTAGGGCAGCAGAATTGTAAATTTACCCCTGCTTCTGTATATCTCAAAAACTTATTTTCCATCATTATTAATCTTTCACTTCCTACTCATTGAAAATTGTTTGTTGGCGTCTCCACAAAATTTTGATTCGGGGTCCATAATACTTAAATCCACCCCTGACAATATGGCAAAAAAAATGCTACACTTACGTTCTATGTTTTTAACAGGTTTGGTTAAAATTAAGTTTCCAGTTTAACCTTCAGGTTTTATTTCAGTTAAGTTCTAGGATATGAATGGCTCATATTCACATTTTTAAAATAATAGAACAATTTTATTGATGGGACGTTTTCGACAAGACAGACATATGATACTGACCCGATTATATCTTTGAAAGAGAAATTTTCATCAGAGAGTACTCACCGAATAATTTAGGATTTTTATAAAAACAACAGCATTTTATCAAAAGATGGTAAGAATTTCGCAATTTTTTCCATATTGAATGTAGCTAATACATATTCTTCTGATTTCTTTTCAACGAAATTTCTATTTATAGAATTTTTTTCAAAGAACCATCGAGTTCATTGAATATAGGTCCCTATACTTCGAAGGTTAAATTCAAAAGTTAATATTGGCATTCATGATTGACTATTCAGTCTTACGTTTAAAAATGAACCAAATACCAATTGGTACGGTACTCAATGTTCCACTTTTGTGGACACCTTCTTGAAAGTATCTACCAGTACTCTAATGGTCAACGGATTAGAGTTAAAAATTAGTACACCTAGGTTGCGAGAAAAAAATCATGCATTAACAACCTTCACGTTTAGTCGTACAATAGGAATAGAATTAGGAATTTCATACGATATCCCATACCAAGACAAAAAGCATTAGAAGTCATTTTTAAAACTGAGTTAACGATGTGAAGCTGAATGAGTGGAGCAAAACAACTCATTTGTCAACGTTCACTAACGACGCGAACGCAATTTTTCAACAATGAAACGCATTTCAAATTGAAGTTAGCTTCATTTTATATTCACAACAGGCGTAATTAATCACCAAAACCGAACTTCAAAATTCGGAAATTTTAGTAAAGCAAGGCGCCAGGGTTTCCAATGAATGATTCTCCAGCAGTTGAAATCAAACTGATTTTGTTATACATACCTAATCCATTTTGTGTACTCTCCCACAGTGTACACCTTACATATCGATTCGTTCGAACTAATCCTGTCATAACCAGCCCTAAGATATAAATACACACGTTCTCTTACATGGAGTTTCATAAATACTAATTTATTTTTGGGAATTGAAGCAACGAAAAAAGTACCAAATAAATTAAACAGCTCAAAAGCTCACTATGGAAATGTTTTTTTTTTTTCATATTTGAGGCGAATTTGAAAATGATTACATCTGTGTTGGTTCACGTTATGCAGTAGATACCAGTAGTGACAATGGATGAATTATAGGATAGTATCTTGAAATCGAAATAACACCAGCAGAACAAATACTGGGAAATTTCTACAATGGCAGAATAATATTCAACGCAAAAAACATGTAGAGAAACTGAACAGCTGTTTATAAAAAAAGAAGAACACATAGTGCAAAGAAAAATGTAGACACATTAATGTTTAAAAAATGATTAAAATATAGGAGGCAGACGAGTAGAACAATAATTAAAAGCTCACGAATATAAAAATTATCGCTATTTTAATGAGACTGACCAACAAATAGACATATTTTTCAAGGGAACACTTTACAGAGTGAAACACACGAATATCATACTGTCAATACGGAAGACAGAGAAAAGTTTTTTTTCATACATCAGAATGAACTTCAAAAAAAGGTATAAAAATTTACATGGCTCACTTGAATGCAGTATTATTTAATTTTTTAATAGCCACGATGAGTAAAGGTATGGGAAAGAGAAATAATTAAATCTGAAGAAATATAAAAATTTTTCATCAAAACTTGATAAATTCAATTATTTAGTTACTGGCGAGTATTATATGAGTCAAAAAGATCAAGGGGTGATACTTTCAAATACAAAACAACTATGGCTACAGCTCCACTTGAAAAGTGCCCGAGAAATTTGTGTTGTCTATAGTGACGGATTTACCAGGAGGCCATTAAGGTCGCGGTCTATAGGTGAGAAGGCAAAAGGGCGCTAATTTTTTTTTTTTTACATGTTTCAAATCAACGACGTTGTATTTTTTGATGATCTTTCGTATTATTTTAGCTGGCAACACCGAATTAGGGTGCAAAATTTATACAGCCGACAGGCGCCAAATTTATAAATCTGCCTTTGGTTCTCTACAAAGGTACACTTCTCAAGCAATTGCATACGTCAATGAATTTAGAATTCGTTCTAAGAAAGATATTAATGGTGATTTTTTTATAATTACATTTTGAAGACTTGAGGAGACAAATTACGGACCATATCAAGCAATTAGTAAAAGCCTAAAGAGGTAAAGTAAAAATGAGTATTGAACACAAAAAGATCAGGGAAGACAATTTTGGAAAGGCTTTGTAAGAAACAAAATTAAAAAACACTAGGCAAAAAAAAATTAAGAACCTTCTCTAGAAGAAGGTAGCTCACTGAAATTCAATATAATTTGAAAAGAGAGAACAAACTAATAATCTGGTTAACTTCGGAGTTCAAAAAAAAATTGATGAGGTAAAATAATAACACTAACATTAGGTATAATGAATATTGTATAGTATAGCAATTAGTTATGCATGATTGTCAAATCAAGGCGCACATAATTAGATATATCGGGTGATTCAGTTTAACACACACCATAGGAAAACCCCCTATGGTGCGTGTTAAAATGACTCACACAGGTCAAATGATACAGATGAGGTGAAAATAAATGCACCATCGAGAAAATAACGGAAATAAATGATAGGACTGAAATTTTTACAAGATATATCCATCATATAGGAGAAAGTCTGAAAGAAAATTGTGTCTATTGGTTCAGTAGTTTTCTAGAAAACTAGAAAAAACAAATTCCTGGAAAAGTGATTTTTTTCATGGTTATGAGAAAATTACAAAAGGGACAGGGCCGAAATTTGTACGAAAAATAGTTCTCATATAGTCTCAGGTTTGATCAAACATTTATGTTTATTAGTTTTGTATTTTGCGATAAAACTGGAAAAGAAACAGTTGCTGGAGAAAATGTTTTGATCACGATTTTAAGAAAACTACAAAAAGAATAGGGCTAAAATTTTCAGGAAAATTAGTCCTCATATTAGACTACATCTGATAGCAGTTTGGTGTCTAAGGAGCATAACAAATTATTGCAAAAATTACTACAACATTTTTCTGTTGGAGATAATATAATAAATAATAAACTCACCTGAACAAAAATTCAGTGGTCTATAACCTTGTTTCTGAGCACTTTTCAATAAAATCATAGATTCAGAAGTCACAGGGTCATGTTTATCAAAAAATATGGGGTAAACTTAGTTTTTGAAGAAAAGTATGATAATCATAGGTAAATTTTTCAAAAATGATGAGAGATAAAGAGAAATTGTATGGTAATGTTATTATTTTCTTGATGGTGCATTTATTTTCATCACATCTGTATCATTTAACTCGTGTGAGTCATTTTAACATGCACCATAGATTTTCCTACGGTGTGTGTTAAACTGAATCACCCGGTATATGCTCTACTATACATAAAAGTAGATTCTTTATTCTCTACAAGTACCATTTGAATCAGGGCCAAAGGCAAGATTTTTTCAAGCGTAAGGTTCAGAAGTAAGTTAGTAAGTACTAATTTGCACATGAAATTTTCTTCTCACTTTCATTTTAACTTATATAGGAATTCCCCTTCCGTTTTTCCACCCATACTGTCACTACATTTTGAACCATTTTTCCCCTTTTTTTTGGCCAAGGGAGTGAGGCGTAAAACATCCTTACCACCAACCATTCCCTGATTTGAATGAAAACGGAACGTTTATAAATGGATCAAATAAACAAAAATTAACAATTTACATTAAATTAATAGAATAGTTTGTACAAAGAACCGAATAAAGGGCAGAAAAGTTAACGATCAATTAAAACAAAACATATTACCGTTCAACATAAAATCTACAATATTAATAAAAAAACAGTATAAATATCAACGTAATATGCTTAGACTTCAAATAATTTTGGGTTTGTGAGGCGAACATACCCAACAAAATCGAAAATGCAACTCTGGCATAAATATCGGTGAAAGTCGTTTACGAAACTAATGACAATATAAAATCCTACCTCAAAAAAACCATGTTCCAAAATCGGTAGGATGATTACAGCTAGCGTAAATTTCGACTAATGTTAAACGTTCGTTGAAAACCAGCAACGATTCTAAACACAAAAATGAATGAAATAAATTAGATACATATAAATTTTGGGTTACTAGATTATATAGCTATAAAATATTACGATTTTAGGCAACAATAACCAAAAACCTTTATGAGAGTACCTAAAATAAACGTTAGTTAATGCCATACAAAAATAAACAAAAAGTAAAACTTGAACGCATACATTTTTTACAGTAACTGACGTTTTGATTTATCATTTCTTCTTTCAATTTTTTCATTTTTATTCTCTCTACGAAAATAGAAGATAACTGATAAAACTTTAATTACTTTATCAGCTAGCACAGAACAGAGCCATGTTCTATTTCACTAAACTTTTATTTGCGAATGTACGTTGAAAGTTAGTATAATTTAAGCAATAAAATAAATGAATTTATTTAAGACTGTATGGTACTTAGATCGAGTTAAGGTCTCCTTTTTAAGTAGATGTTTTTCAAAAATTTTATTAAAATTTCCCGAGTATTCGGACCCAAGAGTGGGAGTGAGTACGTTTTTCGTTTTATGATCTTAAATTTCCCGATTATTCGGACCCAAGAGTGGGAGTGGATACGTTTTTCGTTTGATGATCTTCTGAGCATTTTGGTACTATTTTAGAAAATTCATTTTTTTTTATATGTACCCCTTTTGCGTTGAGTCCATTTCCAGGCGTAATTTTAATCGAATGGTTTCAAATTTAAAAGATATATTCAGATTCACCTAAGGAAAAACCCTATCGTTTTTGGTTCGGATTGAGTGCATAGTCCGTCCGGTAGGTCAGTTTATATGTATTTTTTATTGAACCGCGTAAAGGTCGCAATTTTCGATCGATAGGCCTGAAATTTTGTATACATAAGCGTTTTAGGTTAAGGACAATACCTACCAATTTTGGTGTGAATAGGCTTTACGGTAAGTCTTGCAGGAGCGATTTTGTTGCATTTTTGGCAGATTAATGACTATAAAGGAGTAATTTGCGGGCTATAGTCACAAAATTTGGTACAGGTATTGATTCAGCATATATCTAACGTGCTTCAAAATTTTGTTCCTATTGGTATTATCGTTTATTCCCTGAGGCTGTTGGAGGTGCTAATTTTCATGTTATCTCAATAAAAGTTGAAATTCTCTTTCAATAGTCACGAAATTTGGTACAAACAGTATCTCCCATACCAGAACCAGATCTACCAATTTTTGCCTTGATTGGACAATTTGTTCTCAATTTATTAGATATTCAGTGTGATTTTTCCTCTATTAACCTACTCATAATGGTCCTAAAAAATTCATTTTCTAAGTTTCATCGAGAAAAACACTCTTTTTAACCTAAAAACAAGCCAATCTCAGCAAAAGGTTAAAACAGAATAAAAAAATAATCTAAATTCACGTATGATACCTACTAAAAAGACAGAGTTACCAGCATAATATTGATAAGATAATTTGCATTAAAATTGACTAGCACTATTTTGTAATATATAACCGCATTTCAAATAAACAAGAAAGAGTTCAGCTATTTACTTAACGAAAATAACTATGGATTATTGATAGGTTAAACAAAACATGATTGTTTTCAGTAACTTCAACGAGAAAATTCGTCAAAAAAAACTTAAAATACATCAAATTTTCAAATTTTGTTTGCTTAGAGTGAAAATACTCATATCAACAAATTTTTACCGGAGAAAAAATTAGAGTCGACATTTAATTTTCTTCTTTCCAAACGCCACAAAATAACAGGCTTGACATTCACGATAGCGGCGACGATAAAAAAAACTTGAACCATAACTGCTCATCAATGACAACTTGATTTTACATTCAGATAACTAAAAATAATTCAAATACCACGTTTATTCGAAAAAAATTTCAAGTATTTTGATTTTCATCCTGTCCCTAAATCTGGGCAAAAAATGTTCACAAGTTTTTTACAACTAAATTTCCAAGAGAGCGAATAAGAACCTAATTAGTTGGGGAAATCAACGAAGCCAAAATAAAATCATTAATTAGAATCCAAAGAACATCATTCATTACGTACCTACCCACCAAACGAGCGCTGAACACAGGTAACTTCTAGCGTTCACGAACTTGAACTAATAATTTAAAAAAAGGCAATTCAAAGATTTCAATTATCAGGTAAAAACACGAAAAAACTGAAGAACTTGATTCAAGGATAAAGTGATTAGGGTGGTATTTAAGTTTCACTCTTTAGCGCAGTTGAAGCACCTCACCCGTAAATAATTATCTATTATTGTAAAATGATGTCCATAATAATTCATACACTAATAATTTCAGAAGTTCAAAAAGTTTTACAAGTTGTCATCGACTTATTAAAATTTCCTTCAGCGTTCAGTCGAAGCTGATTTCAAAATAGTGATGGCTTAGGCATAAAAAAGTTTTCCATTTCATAGAATTTTTTGTAAAATGAGCCCTAGTATTTCATTCAACATATTTTGGTTAAATCCGACCAAATTATCGTATAATTGCGACATATTTTACATTTTTCAGGCCATATTGGCGCATAATTCGATAATTCTTAGTTTTCGATATAATTTTATCGATTTTAATCAATTTTATACTTTCTTTTTTTTCTTTTTTTTTTTTTAAATACAAAATTACAAAATAGAAACATTTTAGGAACGCCATACAGACATTGATTTTCATCTTTACGGTCTTGAAGTAACCATTGTGATTCAATTTAAAAATCACTATTATATTGCAGTAGAGCTTTCGGAAACTCATAAAACGACACACATTAATTTTATATATTTAGTGCATATTTCACATTAAAATACCTATTTAATGCATATTTTGTCAAAAAAATGTCCATATTCCACGTATTTTTGCTTGCCCAACATATAAGCTGTAACAGACCTATCCATTAAGAAATGAAAGGAAATTTGCAGCTACCAGTCGAACGAATAATGATACAGGCAAAATTGAAAATATAGTCTAGGATTTATTTTCAAAAAATTACCACCTAATTTTATTGAGTACGTAAGATACTTTTTCAAATCATAACACGCACTTATTTTATTCTTCAAACTTGAAACAACAAAACAAAATGTCTATAACAAATTCATTCAAGCAAACATTGAAAAATTCTTATCACATATATCAGGGGTTCACATCCGTTTTCGGTCGCGACCCCAAAACCGCGTAACAGCGGTCACAATTCGCGACCATTATAGATCCCATTTCAGGGTAAAAATTCCCATTCTATTAACGAACATAATATATACTGGCTTTCTTTGTTTTGACATGAATATATCTTACGGCTGGGGAGGTCTATCCAGAATTTTTCTCATCAGATTTTTGTTTTCATTTGTCTTTTATAATCCGACTTTCCTTAAAAAAGGGGTGATGACATAATTGTGAACTTGAAATTTTAGTGACAAGTGAGTAATTTGAGGGGCACTTTGGCGATGGGCAAGGTGCGGACGACAGGTTTGATGGACGCTATGGCGAGAGGCCGGGATAGGAAGCACCTGGAGAAGGTGATTATGTCATAATTATATCGACTTGAAAATTGTAGAGGCAGGGCGATAGATTTCAAAAATATCCATACACCAGTGTTTTTCCCACAAAAAGAAAATTTTTTTCCAACTTCAAGTTCCACCATCCTCTCATTCTTTTCACTGAAACTAACTCAAGTAATGCAAGACTTTTATTTGTACAACTTCTCAAGCGTTGAAATTGAAAAACCATCCAAATTTTACACCTGGTTTTTCTTATTTTATCATTTCTGATATCTAGATTGTCAAGTCTCCATATAGAGAAATCCGTATCACATTTAACTGACTTTAAATTTTCCAACAATTTTATGATTCTCGGTCTGCCGGATTACGGACTACCATAAATTTGGCGAGCAGAGTCAAAAGTATCGTACAAAGTTCTTAAAATTTCACGTAATTAAATCTAAAAAAAATAGTAAAATCCTTACCCACATACCTCGAGACTTCGCTTACGGGAGGGTTTAGCAACCCATCCTGAAAGTTATGGCGACTCGAATTTCGGTCGCAACTATAAGTTAGAAACCACTGATTCAAGTAAAATTGAAACCTTAGATCAATTTCTTAAGCATCCAAAAGGAATTTGAAATTCTTTATATTGCTAAACAGCAAGAAGCCTTATCATAGGCGCTGATACCTGGTGTAGCGGATATTGAGTAGCTACACCTACGAAATCATAGATTTAGCCACGTTACATTTACAAATTCTAAGGCAAATCAGATAAAAATTGATACATTTCATCAATGACGGATCCGGGATTTTATCAAAGAGGGTTTTTTTCATTATTTTGTAAATCTTCTTACTCGGATCTCCGATCATTCAACCTTACTCTCTTCCCACCTTATACCATTTGACTAACCACCCAATATCGAGAAACCATTTTTTTTAATTCAAAATCAAATTTCATAAAAATCAAAAAATTTATAGCTTTACAGCCTACCCCAAATGTTATAGTTCAGCAATTCTCAAAACGGAGTATGCGAGCGCATGTCAGTAGGTATGCTAGTCGATGAAAAAAACAGTTTTTCTGGCAGAACTTGTCTACGCTAGAATTTTGAAACGTAGACATTTTCAAGATCTGGGTTTCTCGCATAAGTTTTTGAAGTTTCAATTAGTGTGTCAACCGGAGTTTTTCATATGTTGCACCCAAAGAACAATTTTGAAATTTATATATTTTATACGCATATATTACGAGGAATATTTAACAGAAAAATTGAGATTGTCAAATGAAAATAAAAATTTTAAAATTTTTGAAAACTTTTGATAGTTTTTCCACACATTTGCTCACTTTAGAGAGAAATTCTCAAACAACTTCACTTATAGCTCTTTAGTAACTCTGTAGAATACTGCAACTTCGTGTAATTCGCAACAGCAGTTTTCGAGTTTTTAAGTAGGTTTTCTTCAGAAAATCTGTTTATTATGTTTGGTTTGGTATTACCCCCCTCCCGAAGTTAGGGGTGGGTAAGTTTTTCATTTCATGACCTTCGGAAAATGTTGGCACCAATAACTCAAATTCATATATATATTATATGGTCATATATATTCCATTTACTTATTCCCACAGTACAAGTCGCAATTTTCGACTGATAATCATGACCAGACCTACTGATTTTGGTGCGGATTGGCCGGACGGTACTTCCAGCACCATCATTTTTGTTTTTATTTTGGCTATAAAATGCGGAATCCTTGAAACATTTGTACGAAATTCGGAGTAAATATTTATTTTAATTCATTGTAGTACGCTACCAACTTTAACGCGGATCGGCCGGACGGTACTTCCGGTATCGCTATTTTTGTTTTTATATTGGTCATAAAATGCGGAATCTTGGAAATATTTGTACGAAATTTGAAACAATATTTATTATAATTTATTATAGCATGCTACCAATTTTGGTGTGGATCGACCAGCCTTTACTTCCTCTAATGCTTTTTTTTTTCTTTTTTTTCCAACTTAAATTTTTCTTTTTTTTTATTTTACTCACTCAATTTGTTGAAGTACACCGGATGACCAACCTCAACACTGCTTTTACGGTTGCGACACACGCACACATACACTTATATCTGTTTTTATCAGTTGTTTTTTCAATTTTTGTTTATTTCTATCTGGGAAAAAAAGTGAGAAATTTTATTTTCTCTTTCGCCGTTATTTTCTTCTTCAAATTACAAAAGCGTATTTTTTAAACTCGTTTTTAACTTAACTAATTATAAAAATTAACCACATGTTCATGTTTTCTTTTTTTTATTTCATAACTTTATTAAATTTATTTGATTTTATTTGAAATTATATGATTATTTACCACACTTTATAATCATAATAATTTTTCATTTCAAGAAATAATGCTTTTAAATTTCACATTCTCTAATATTTTGTCAGCAGCTAACAAATTTCATACAATCATAACATATAATTAAGGGATAGATAAACTTACAGACAATTAATGCGACCATCAAAATTCATAATTCTTTTTCTCGAAAACCTACTTTTTCTAGCAAGGCTTGCAACTCTAGAGTTTTTTTTTAAGTTCAAAAATTTTTTTCAACAAAAATGAACATTTTGAAGCTGGTATTTGGCAAACTTGAATGTTATTCTAAAAGCAATCCATAAAACACAATAATCAGCAAAGTTGATTCTAAGACATACTTCCCATGGTTACTTGAGAAGCCCCCTTTTCCCCTTAATTTTTCACAGTTGCACATCATCAAAAGGGAATAAAGAAAACTCTCCCCCTCTATTGAAGATCTGCCCACATATTTCACAGAAAATGAAGCAGAAATAAATATGTCGGTCTGCAGGCATGAGGATTTAAACCAGTGACATACAGATTTAAAAGCAGTGACACCTCCTCATGGCTACGCCACTGTCGACGGAAGTGTGCACGTAGATAGTACATGTAGATAGTTCACATCACAACATCACTCTCCATAGTACCTACTTACAACATAAGATTCAAGTACTACGCAATACACACAGAGGGCAGCACATACAGGCTGTTAGAAGTAGGAGCTAGCAGGAAAACCCACACAGATTTTTATAGTGCTATACACTCTAATGAGGGAATGTGTGAACAGTTAAATGCGGTTACATCTTAATTATGTGAAACAAATCACGTAAGGGGTCACCAATTCTGTAGATCTTCCGGCATGAGGATTTGAACCACCAATCTACAGGTTTAAAAGCAGTGACATCTTCGTATGGCTACGCCACCGCAGATGGAAGTGAGCGTATACATAATTCATATCTCCACAAAATATAAAACAGATTTTTTGTTTTTCATTACTCAAACGCGGAAAAAAAAATTTATTGTGATGGGAGGGGAGAAAGTTCGTAAAAAAAGGTCTTGGGGCTCGCTTCAATGATAAAAATGAAAAATCAGCACCTATGAACCTCATTACAAATAAAAACTCCAGGAGGTAATTAATCTACCTCTGTTTACAGTAGGATCTGGCATTGACAGTAAAGAGTAACTCAATTGAACTGATATTCACTAGGTTGTTGTCAGACTTGAAGCAGATAAAAAGGATGCTGGCCATTAAATTAAGGATCTTAGCTCTTAAACTGAAGATCTGCAAGTCATCCATGCAAATAGGAAGGGTACAAAACTTTATTGACGTTAATAATCTTATTTCTTTTAAAAATAAATAAATAATAGAAGCCAAGAATACAATTCTTGTGCGCTACTATGCGTAACAACAAAACGCAAGGACAAGGTGCTCCGATCCCAGGGACGAATTCAACAGAGTAAGGATTTGGGAAATTTTAAAATATTAAAGGGAATGGAAAATGAGATAAACACATCAAAAAATTGCGTTTTTTTACCGACTGCGTACAGAGAAGGTTAGATGTTTGTTATGTCTATCTCCGGAACTAACGGAATTTCGTTCACTCAGAACAAGTGTCTTACATCATAGATTTTAATGAAAGTAGACTCAAAATGTTCCTGACCAACCAGAGAATGTTCTAAGCTATTCATATTTAAAATTTATAAAATTAGAAGATTGTAATTGAAAAAAATGACAATTTAGAGATTGAAAAAATTACTGTCATAAATTTGATATCCACCAATAAGAGCTACTTATTCAGATTTACGCTGTCTGTTTTATTTTTTTTTAAATAAAATTTACTATAGGAAAATTATTGAATATTTTCACTAAACAAATCATAATCTAAATAGACTTATATCCCTCTCCTCTGGACGACATCGAAATTATCTGTACCAAGCACGAAAGATACAACAAAAAATATTTAAACACGATCTAAAAAAAAAACGCTTTTACTGAGGGAGACCGCTGATTGTGAGGGATGATAAAGAGTAAAGCTTCTTTGCGTTAAGCGATGCGATGGTGGCGCGCCTAGAAATCTGGTTGGAGTTATTTTAATTTTGCAAACTGTAGTGAGTTAAGTAAAAGCTGTATTCTTTTCGGTAAAAAAAGGGCTATTTTAGAGTTAATCTCAAGGTCTGAGGTCTCGATAAGTTTTGAGAAAGTCAGTTTTCAGGTCACCCATTTTAGTTTTAGTTCAAAGTGTGTTCGAACGATAAAAACTCTGAAAAACAACATCCACAAATAGAACAATTAACGTAACTTATGTGATAAGAATACAATCATATCATTTGAAAAAAACTTTTTCTTAGAACTTACACATCGAGTCAGGTCAAAAGGTCCGAACTATTTCGGAACTAATTCATTCTTTTTTTGAGGTCTGCCCTAAAAAAAATATTAGCTTCTATTGAGAACTAGATTCGCCCTTTTCCAAAAAGAACAGCATGTTTTCAAAAAGTACGAATATTTCCGCCCCTTTTTCCAAACAGAATACAGCTAAAAGTGTTTAAAAAAAAGGAATAAGAATACCACAAATACTACAGATATAAAATTCTCTTCTTGACATTTGTGCTGGTTCATTGTTAACATCCTACAAACCACTACTTTGATCAGTTCTCTCTGTAGTTGACCAAAAGCAAAGATTTTTTCGCGAATGATTTGGATTAACCTATTCGCAATCCCACACCAAACATATCTAGACAATTCATTAATTAATCACCGAAAACCTATGAAAAATAAACAAACTGTACTTCATGAACTGGAGTTTAACATATTATGATCAAATATAAAGCATGAAATATCCGCGGAAAACATGATGGAAATAAAAAAATATGCTACGTAATACTTATATTTTTTTTATTTTTTTTTTCAAATGACCTTTCTTCATTATTTTGAGGCATATTCGTATTTAAAACTAATATTTTGTTTTCTATTTACAATAATATTGTGATCTGAAGTGTTTCTTGATTTCGTAACGGCAGATTGTTTTTGTCACATTTCCCAGTTCCATTATTTTCTCAGCACTTTTTTCAATTAGAAAATTGTTTCCCTCTATTTTTTTACTGTTTATTTAGTAAACGGTGAGTGAATTTCATTATTAGGTTTATTTACACCTGATGAACGAGAGTGCGAAGTAACTTCTATTTTGTTCGAAAAATAAATTATTACTTTTCACATTCATTTTTGTGACAGGTGTTTGCTTTTTTTTTTTTTTTTTAACGCCACCGCCAAAATATGTTTTTTACATTCACTCTGCCGCAATCAAACATCATTATCTATGCAGAGGCCTCTTCCAGGGCTGTGAAGACTTCAATTCCTTTTTCACGTTCGCGTTGATGAACACTTCGAAGTGAATAAGAAGGTACCCTCTCAAAAATGACTACAGAAGTAGACAGTAATTTTCAATTCATTCACAAAGGAATAAACTGATGACATTCAACCTTCAAACGTCTTGTTAACTTCTGCTTGACATACGTAGAACACATGAAACTTTATCAGACCATAAGTATTCAGATGGAGGGCAATAATAACAAGAGTGATGACCTTAAACGTCAAATAGGGGCGTTTTGCATTGCTGAAATTGTATCGAAATTCGAAAATTTTTCAGCAAGCAAAAACACTGAAATAAAAAAATTTAATTTCAACTCAAAATCGTAAAATTCTCGAGGAAAAATTCAATAATTAGCTGATCTAACAAACAGTAATAGGTAACCTATACTCACTATAAACATGGCACTCTCCAAATAATCGGGAAAATTGAAAACTGAAAATTTTCAAACTTTGGCAAGTCAAAAGCTTTTAAAACTTTTCGGCATCATCTCAGAGCACTGAAAGAATTACATGAAATGATCACATATGTACACGCGTATCCGCATGAGATGAATAAATACAAATTCGCTGAATGAATTAAAAAAAAATAGGTTGAAATCGCGATAAGGAAAAAAAAAGTTGGTCAACATTACTCGGAAAATAAAACTCCTTATATAACAATAAATTGTCAGAAATACTATATTTTGTAATATACCAAATATTATGGTGTGATGGCAAGATAAAATTGTTTTTGTTATTGATAAAATTTTTTCATAAATAACGAAAAAAATTTCATCGAATGCAAAAAGCAACTGGCAATACCTATTAATTATTAATCATAGTTGCATGAGCTTTCGATTTCAATCAAACATCTCTGATTTTGTGTTTGAATTAGAACTTGAAAAATTGTAGGCAACCGTTTATATTATTACATATAAACAGTTTCTGACAAAAATATACACCTACAATATAGCTATCCTAAATATCTTGACACCCTTCAAATAGAATCACCTGCAACTAGTTGTTGAGATTTCATAGCAGCAGTGGCGTAGTTACGGGGGATTTGGGTTTAAAACCCCCCTAAAATTTCAAGCAGGTTTTTAATTGAAAAGATGTCTTATTTTTTTTTAAACAGCAATTTTATACATTAATATATTAGCATCTCCCACCTCCCCTTTTTTTTCCCCCCCCCTCCGAGGCGCATACCAGAAAAATGTAATTAGTAGATTTTCTAATAAAAACCTACTTTACAAATGTCACCAACAAGACGAAAAAGACAACAAAAAGAAAAAAAACGCATCATTAAACATTCGTCATTTATAGATAGACAAACATACACACACACACACACACACACACATACATACACATACACGCACGCACACACAATCATGAAAAAGTACATCGTCTGCCAGTCAATAGTCCTCTGTCTACTCATAACACACCAGCAGCAGTCCAGCGCCACACTGATGGCAGTATTTAGCAGTATTTAACAATCGCTAATATTTTTGTTATTGTATCAATTTTACTGCCTTTTATTCTCTTCATTCTCATATATTATATTATATTCTCCTGTCCTCCCTCCCCATTTTGCCTTGCATTTTGTGGTTTCAAGCAGTTCTCTCCTTTTACCGAACCAAGAGTTTTTTCACATTTATATTTGGTGCTGTAAATTTATTTTTTTCCTCACGATGTGAGTATGAGTGTGTGAGAATGACAAATTTTTTTGGTTGTTCTACCTATTGTTTTCTTTATTTTATTATTGCTGTTGTTTTTGCTCCTTGATGATACCTACGTGTTTTTTTTTGCCATTTTTATGTGGTATCTGCATCGTGTCAAGTTTTCACTTTTAATAATTATTATGGATCGTTGGTTAATAAAATAACTAAAATTCTCTGGTGACTCCTGTAATTTGTCTGATATGGAAGAAAAAAAATCATTTTTAGGAGAAAAAGACTAAGTCTCAGTTGTAGAAGTTGAAACTCTTGGAAGTACGTGTACAGATAAAAAATTTTTTAAAAATTTAAACAGACAAAATTTTCTTTTCTCTTAAACTCAGTTGAAATTTCATCAGCTGTAATTTAGAATATTCAAGTTGGCCCTAGTCCTACTTACTGTTATGTTACAAATCCGACCTATTATCTTACAGGCATCAGTAATCCCATTAATGTGAGTGATCCTGGTCCCAGTTCTAATGTCAATTCCAGTACCACTCATACAGAGGGACAATCCAATTCCAAAGATATTTGTTTCTATATTAGCGCTGATAATAAGTGTACAGAGGAAGATAAATAGGCTCTTTTGAAAAACTGTTGGTTACCATCTGAATTGTATAAATTTCCTTGTTCAGGATCACGAAACTTAAAATTTCAACGGCAATGGTTATTCGAATTCATATGGTTAATGTACTTGGAAAAGTTAGATAAGCAGATCCACTGTGAAAATTACGTGTCAGATTCCCCCAAGGAATACTATCCACAAACTATATTTATTCCATTTATCGACATATTCATTGCTCAACTGAATGAACAATTTTTAAAACATAAAAGCACACTATCAAAAACTTCAAAATATTTTACCTAACAAAATAAAAAATCTAATTGAAACTGAAATAAAAGAGTTTGTGGATGTAATTCTGTCACAATGGCCAAACCAGGCAAACGTATCACAAAATATTATTGTTGTGGAATACCTTGTTGTGAGAGATATTTTCACCAGAAGGAAATTCAACAGAATTTAAGCGTGTTCAGACACTTTGTACAAAAGTACGGGTAAGCCAAAACCAAGGCGAACAATGGCAATTTTAGAGCCAGTTCGGGTGGTTTATATACGGCTTATTTACACGCACACAAACACACGTATGTAAGAGAATACATACGTTGGTGGGAACAGCCAGGTCTCATCATCCCCTATCGAGATAAGAGATGGCAGGCCGGTTCGTGTACGAATTGTGACCTCATCTTATTGTGTCACAATTTGGTATTCGTGCATTACCTGCAAGTACATACATGTAATTACAATCGAACGAGTTTTGTGTGTTTAACGTCAAAAGGACGATTATTTGCCTGCCCTTTGGGGCGACAACTGTCGTCGAGGGGTCCAAGCCCCTTTACCTCATACCAGTGAGTCCCCACAGCTACTCCCCCCCAGTTTTTGCACTGCAAAAATGATCAAATCACGCAGGCCTGGGGGACTTGCGGGTTTATGAGTGCCTCTTCTGGTCTGCCTCCCACTTGGCCAGTGCGCTTCCAACTGCAGCACCGACGCACTCGTATGATTGTCGCCTTGTGTCGGCACACACCTGGTATTGGGCGCAACTGCCTTCTCCCCTAAGCCTAGGTGGACAATTTTTTGTATAGGCTTACGGGTGGTGGTGGGAGTGAGGGGGCAGCGGTCGCTTGAAGAGTGGCTTTCTTAGCATCGGGGAGTTTGACGTCTCTGATGCTAAGGCGGCCATCTTCGCCGTTTTGTTTGCTGCCCGCTCAGCCGTCAAGAGGAACTGCATTGGCTCCCTGGTCTCTGCAGGTTTCGGCTCCGATCTCGTGGATTCTGGAATTGGGGTCGATTCCATTGGTGACCGGGTGGAGAGATTATCGGGAGAAGCGGAGTCGTCATCTCCGTTAGGACTATCTGTTGTTGTTGTTGCTTCTACTTTTGGATCGTTGTTGCCAGCTACTATTGGGTTTCGTCAAGCTTTGGCTTTTGTTCCGTTTTACTTCATCGGTCAACTGAGCTATTTGGGCTCGAAGTTGAGCGAGTTCTCCAGTCTCTGCAGACACTGCACTGACCACGGGCTTTGACCTGGTGTATTTGAGTGCATTATCTGCGGATTTTGCAAGGAAGTCCAAGTCTGCGGATGTGTTTATCACGGTCGAACCTACAGTGGCTAGGCATTGCACAACACTTTGGGGAAGTTGTTTGCAAAATTGATTGCCTATGACAGAAGGGGCTACTATGTTATCTGCCTTCTGCCTCAATTTCACCATGAAGATTGAGGGTTTGTCATCCCCCATCTTCATACCACCCATCACATCATCAATAATTTCATTCTTTGTTTTTCCGAATACATTTTTGATCTTCTTGATGAACCAGGCATATTTGTCATCTTCTGTCGAAGGGCATTCCTTGATGTCCGGAATGTGGCAGATTATCTGTGGGGGCATGCTTCCACAGATGTGTAGATACCGCTGGTTTAGAGTTATGTTCTCGGTCTTGAACCTGCCTTCTAATAGAGTCAACCATAAGTCTACCTCATTAGCCAGAAATTCCGTGATCTCTATCCTCCATCTGTAGAAGTTGGGGTTGTGCCCTGGCTGCAATTGCAAAAATTGCATAATCTGCACCAAGAGTTTGGGTGTCAGCTGTGGCTGACTACTTCCTCCCTGCGATGGTTGTGGGTTATCAGTTGGTGGTGGGACCATTGCTATGTCTTTCTGATGATAAGTGTATTCCACAGAACTACTTCCTTCCTTGCTGGTCGAAAACACTGGCTCCTGTGTTTGTAGGACAGGTGTTTTCAGGTCAGAACTTTGGCTTAAAGTTTGACCACTTCTCAACATTTTAACTGCTAGTTGTTCTTTATTTATTGAAGTTCCCAGTCGTGCTAATTCTGAGTGTTGAGGGCCTTCTTCCAGATTTGCTAAATTTGTAGAGTGTCGAGTCGAAGTTGGGGGGGTTGGGGGATAATTCCAACCTACTTCCTCCAGGTCTACTGACTTGTTTCTCCTTGTTTGTATATTTTAAGGAGAGGGGTATGAATTTCCACTTCAGCAGACTGTACTTTGACAATCTAAAAGGTGTCTTAGTCTGCAAAAAATTTTTTATTTGACGAGCAAGCGAGTTTCTCGCCAGCACACCGTGCCGAATTTTTGTAATAGCGCAACGCGCCTCAAGACACCTCACGACGTAGCCAAAAATCACATCGAGGTCATCACTGTGGAATACCTTATCATGAGAGATATTCTCACCAGAAGGAAATTCAACAGAATTTAAGCATGTTCAGCCACTTCATACACAAGTACGGGTAAGCCAAAACCAAGGCGAACACTGGCGATTTTAGAGCCGGTTTGGGTGGTTTATATATGGCTTATTTACACACACACAAACACACGTACGTAAGAGAATACATACGTTGGTGAGAACGGCCAGGTCGCATCATCCCCTATCGAGATAAGAGATGGCTGGTCGGTTTGTGTACGAATCGTGACATCATCTTATTGTGTGACAATTTGGTACTCGTACATTACCTGCAAGTACATACAGGTAATTACGATCGAACGAGTTTTGTGTGTTTAACGTCACAAGGATGATTATTTGCCTGCCCTTTGGGGCGGCGACTGTCGTTGAGGGGTCCAAGCCCCTTTACCTCATACCAGTGAGTCCCCACAATTGTTAAAGAATTTTTATTATGGAAGCAACGTTGGTTAAACTTACAAATAGACTTAGCCTTGTACATTTATTGATTCTCTCAACCATTATGATGTCAGTATATTCTCTAATGTACATTCATTTTTAAAATTAGCTGCAACATTACCAGTGACAACCTCGTATGTTGAAAGAAGCTTTTCCACAATAAAACGGATCAAGACATACCCCCAAACTCCATGCGAGTGAAACTCGATTAAATGGGCTAGCTCTAATGAGTGTGCGTGAAGTATGTTTTGATGTGAATCGCATAATTGATGTGTTTTCCAAAAAAAAGAAGAGGAACCTCGATTTTGTCTTATAGTTTTTATTTTTTATTGCAGCATTTTTGTATTAAAATTTTTTTTTAATTTATTTTTTTTTTTCAAAACCCCTCCCAAAAAAAAATTTGCTATATCTACGCCACTGCACAGCAAACAATATTTATATTAGCATGTTGTCTGTTTTTTTTATTAAATATTTAATGTTTGGAAAATAGAAAATATACACACTTTCTGAACGAAATCAAGAATAAAATACCATTAAGAATAATTCTTCACAGCCACTAAAAAGAATAATATTTTCGAGCACCTAGCCGCAAGAACGACAATAGTCACTTTTCACAATCATTTTTAAATTTATATGTCGCGGTGAGACAGGAATAGGGGAAATTAAAAATTAAAATTAAACATTTGAATAAGAAACGTCAATTTCTGTGGTACTTCAGTAACATAGCGAAGGGGGGATATGGGTGTTCAACCGCCCAGCCAAAAAAAAATCAGAATTCTTGCCCTCGGTAACGACGAACAAACGAGAATAGGCAAATTCAATAACTGAACCACATCCAGAATCGTGATTTCCCTACACCATCGTTGTATTTAGACTCTTACATTTTGAGGGTTAAGAACACAGGAGTTATTACACGATTACCTGGTCTGGCTTCTATTATAATTTCCCCATCTTTTTCAAATTCTAAAAAAAATCACAGCGATTGAATTAAAAGTTTTTATTCTTACACCCAATCCAAGACACAAAATTCTCAGAGTTCATTTTTCGAGTGCATTGCCTTCCAAACGTCCGGGTCGCAATAGATCAAAAGGACAAAAACTCTCAGATAGGAAAAATTAATCAATGGATATTATAATATAATCGAATATGTGATAAGTTCAAACTGGTAAAAACAATACGAATTGATAATTAAGTGGTCGCGATACTTGAAAGGTTGATAGAAGATGTTCTAATTCAATGAATCGGGAACGGTTGAAATTCAATTTAGAAAACCACAATTTTCCGCTTCACCAATCTGCAAACTTTGAAAATCGTGCATTACCGTCAACCATAGACATCGAATAGATCGGAAATAGAAAAAATTAAGTTTTTATTTTACCCACATTTTTCTCAATCGATCGCTATTTTTGCCCATTAATATAAAATTCCTTTTGCTAATCACATTCCATAAAATCAACATAAGTTACGCGAATTAAAAGAATAAAAAAATTAAGAAAACATTTTAGTAATATACGGCATATCTAACGTCAATATTTTGTCACGATAACAAAATTTTGAAGCTAAATTATTTTCAATAATATTGATGAGACTTATCTTTTCCAAGTAGGTACTATAAATATTTTATTATTCCAGAATTCAAATAAACCAATCAATTTCGTAAACAATAAAAAAGCTGCAGACTTCTTCAGTATTTCAATTTTTTTTATCGAATTTCCGAACTTATGTAACATTGTACACTCAATTTTATTTTTCACAAGCTTTTCCCCGCGGTAACCCTGCTCCGCGTACATACTGACATACAAAATTAGACATTACCAATAACTGGACGAAATACTGATTTCGGTTCACTGAAAGTAATTTTGATTCAGAGCTCTTCGAGCAAGGGTATGTGAGGATGTCTCACTCCCTAACTCGATCTCAACAAGAGTGGGCAGGATTCGAGGAAAAAACGGGATTTGAATCCTTTTTTTGGGGCTGCAAAGGATTTGTGATTCGCGATTCCAATCATTTATTTACAAACAGCGGAAAAACATATCACAAATCCTATTCCTCTAGTCAGGAAATTTACGAGAAATTCTCGGAAATTTGGTAATTATTGGAAACAAATTTCATGAATTTCATCCTTGAAAAATTAAACAGTCTCATTTAACTTGCACTTTCTTAAATAAAACAAATTTATATTAAAAAGCACTCGAATGTTCAGAAATTTTTCCCGTATCAAGGTCGAACAGAATTATTTAGCTTTCGAGATTTTCAGGATTCGTGATTCGTAGAAAAATGATCCGAGCGAATCATTTTTAATCTCTGGACTGGAAGTATTCATGATACGAGATTCGAATCACTTTGCTTCAAAGGATTCGTGATTCGAATAATTCTTTTGAGGATTCTGCCCACTCTTAATCTCAGTTGATAAAATCGTGCAACTGATGACTTTTTAAGTAGGTTTCTTTAAAAAATCTACTGATTACGCTTGGTGCGGTATAAGCCCCTAGGGTTGGGAGTGGGTACGTTTTACGTTTCATGACTTCAGGAATATTTTGGTACCAATAACTCAAATTCATATATATAGATAAATAGATACATAGATAGAAGTCAGTTTCTTGTTTCTACAGTACAAGTCGCAATTTTTGTCCGATAATCACGAAATTTGGTATAAGCATTTGTACTAAGCCAAGGACCACACCTATTGATTTTGGTGCTGATCGGCCGGATGGTACTTCCGGTACCACCATTTTTGTTTTTATTTTGGCTATAAAATGCTCAATTTTGCACCAATAGCCACGAAATTTGGAATAAGTACGTATTTATTTTAATTCATTGTAGTATACGTTACTAATTTTAGCGCGGATCAGCCGAACGATACTTGCAATACCGCTACTTTTAAGTAGGATTTCTTTAGAAAATCTACTTATTACGCTTGGTGTGGTATTAGCCCCCAGGGTTGCGATGGGTACGTTTTTTGTTTCATGATATCAGAAAAATTTTGGCACCAATAACTCAAATTCATATATACATAGATAGATAGATAGATAAATATAAGCAAGTTCATTTCTTGTTCCCACCGTACAGGTTGCAGTTTTTATCAGATAATCACGAAATTTGATACCTATATTTATACCAAGCCAAGGACCAGACCTATTGATTTTAATTTTGGTGCGGATCAGACGGAAGGTACTTCTTGTACCGCTTTTTTTTTTATATTGGTCACAAAATGCACCATTTGGTAACAATACGTACGAAATTTGAAACAAATATTTATTATATTTTATTGTAACATAGGTATTGTTAATTTTGGTATGAATCGACCAGAAGGTACTTCCGGTACCGCTATTTTTGTTTTTATATTAGTCATAAAATGCGGAATTTTAGAACCATATGTACGAAATTTGAAACAAATATTCATTATAATTTACTGTAGCATGCAACCAATTTTGGTGCAGATCGACGGGACGATACTTCCTCTAAAACTTTTTTCTTCTTTTTTTTTCTAGTTTGCAAGAACTTTTCTTTTTACAAAAATTAACCACATGTTCGTGTTTTATTTTTAAGTGGGTTTTCTATTGAAAACCGATTTATTAATTTTGGTGTTGTAACGTATATTTTCGTCTATTTCTAAATATGACAAACATATTTGTTCACACGCTTTCGAATACCAAAAATGCAGGTATTCATGAATAATGAAAATGTCCTATAGCTCTTTGTAAACAACCACTAAATTACCCGTATTTAATTTTATGAATATATATATAAAGTCTGTATATTCATGACCTCATTTTGCCTGTTCCTCGATTATATTGTGAGTCAGCATAACCCTATAATAACAAGCCCCTAACTCACTTGACCTATCCAGCACATACACTTACATAACCCGAACAAGTATATAAACCCTTGATTCAAAGGAATAAACACACAGTACCTGGAGCTTCTTTTACAGAGCTACTAGTTAATAGATAGTCTTATCTAAAGGGTGTAATCCCAAATGTTAAACCTAATTTATAGTGTATAAAATATTATTTAATGTACTTGTGTCGTACAAATTATTATTTTTATTAAGTGTTAAATCAACCTTGTGTTTTTAAATATTATTGAGTCTCTCAAATACGTCAAGGTCCACAATAGTTGTGGATGATAAATTGATTATTTAAATTACTATAGAAGTATTAATGCTTGTCCAGTCTTAATTATCTGGTGTATGGTGTAACACTGAAAGTGGTTCTAATTAAGTACTTTACCACCTCTTTTGGCCGTTACAGGTGTCATGAAACAAACTGGGGGGGGTAGGTACATTTTTCATAGTACATTTTTTGTTTCATAAGTCAAGGAAAATGTTGGCACTAATAACTCAAATCCATATATATATTTATATATATATAAAAGCCAATTTTTTATTACCATGGTACAGGTTGCAATTTTTATCTGATAGGCACAAAATTTAAAATGAACATTAGTGTTAAGCCAAGGACCAGACCTATTGATTTTGTTGCATCGGCTGTAAGGTACTTTCGGTATAGCTATTTTCTTTTTTTATTTTGGCTACAAATTTTTAATTTTCAAATAATAGCTACAAAATTTGAAACAAAAATTCACTATGATATATCATAACTTGTTATAAATTTTGGTGCAGATAGGCCATATGGTACTTTCAGTATGGCTCTTTTTGTTTTTGTTTTGGCTATAAAATTATCAATTTTCGATCAATAGCTACAAAATTTGTAACAAATATCACAAATTTCCATAATTTGCCCAGAAAATGCCTAATTTTGGATCAGTAGGAACGTAATTCTGAACAAATATTTATTACAATCTATCGATAACCTTTTAGTGACTACCTAATTTTACATGGAGCTGCGGCTGCATTAAAGTTTTTCTTCCTTTTTTTTTCTTGTTGATATATCAATTTTTCGAAATGTGTCAATTTTCTTGTAAAAAAGTTGGCTAAATAAAGACTCAATGTGAAAGAAATACATCGAAACAAAGTACCATTTTACGTATGAAATTAATTCTAATAAAATTTTTAACTTTGTGTACATTAATAATAAGGCAACATGATTATCAAAAGTCTGGGTAATTGTTTTTAATAATTTTTTTAAATGTCTGAATATTCTGTAATCGATGTACCTGATTTAAATTTAAATTTGTTTGTTTGTTTGTTTTTCACATATCATGTTTTTAATTATGTATAATATTTTTTGTTTTTATGACCAATCTTGAATTGAGGAGGAGTGTTGGTTACACCAGTTCAAGAGTACGCGATGTTTACAATATTTAGCCTGTGATCATCACTTATCTGTGATTGTAACAATTTTGTACTCGGCCATTTTCAAATTACTGTTTTTTAGATCATGCAGCTGATAGCCTCCAATGCTTGTTAATATATCAGTTCTAGTCAAATTTATATTTTGTTGTTACTTGTGTTATTTCACAATTTTCTTAATAATTTCTTCATGGTGTTTTCAACTAAAGTTAGTTCTGCGGAATTTAGCTCATTTTGGTGAAGTTTCTGAGATTTAGTGTTTTAAATCTCACCAATATAGTTATTAATTCATAATTACTCATACTATCAGAAAACCATCTTTTTCATCTATTTTTTCTGGTTTTGCTTTCAATTTAATCAAGATTTAAATCTTGATTAAATTGAAAGCAAAAGGTTTAACAAACTGATCCAAATAATTTTTACATGCATGAAATTCTCTTTTACATTTTCCCCTTTTTGGATATACAATTTATGATTTTTAATTTCCATTTTTTCCCAGCAAGTTCTACATTTTTCAATACCACATTTATATTCCCGATCTCTCATACAAATTATATTACAATACATGTATTTTAATGATGCATCATAAACATACTGATGATTACCAAAACAATATTGATTAAAACAATATCTCTTTGCAGAAAACTCTTCTGTTTGTTATTTTATCATGCTTCAATTGGCCACATAATATACACTTTCTTCTGTCTTCTCTAAACTTATGCTTATCTTTGTACTGATAAGGTTTGATACATTTATGACCATAATAACTTGATCCAAGAAAAGCAGACATTTTAGAAATTACATCAAAATAATTTCCAAGTTTATATGAATAAACCTTTATATCTTTTTCCTCTCTTTTATAAGTAACATAATTAAAGTTTTGAGCCCAAACAACAATTAACCAAATATTTATTAGTTTATTTTTTTTTTTTTTATATCATCTAATGCAAAACCTTTCTGATTATAATAATTAAGTTGATTACATAATCCAATGGTAAGATCTGTTTTTAATTTCCTCCCTTTATAAATATAAGTAATTTCATTTTTAGAAAATTCTCCATTAAATACAATACTAAATGGTGGATTTTCTTCAAGATATGTCAATGCCACAATTACAGCTCTAAGACCACATAATTATCTTTAATTTCAATTTGTATGATAGAATTCTTTGTTTATCTAGCCACTGCTAAATTAAAAATTTTATTACCTTTTATTTTGGTATCTTGAGGCATTGCTATTATACATATGTTATTGAAAATAGTTTAAAAAAGATGAAAAGACCAGCAGTAACAGAGAATAGCTTCACCAGATGGAAAATAAATAAAGAACAAAATAATTATTCCCTTTAACTGCTACAAGTATAAAATTTAGGGCCTATCAGATTTCTATTATACTCAACTAGTATGTACTGACACACAGTCAGTTGCTGATTCAGGTTGCGCCATTTATGGTTTGTTCACAACTAAAGCATCAATTTCCATTATATCCATATGGGAATCACTCAGGAGTATTTAATAAATTAATTGTATCAATATTGGTCAGGACTCCTCATTAATCTCTAAAATGGGATTCTTCAATCCCCTCATTAGCCTATTAGTATAGTTGACCATCATCATTGACCTTTCTAAGTTATAGTTGTGATATCTGAAATAGGAACCAGCAACCAACTATGTGTCAGTACATACTAGTTGAGTATGATAGAAATTTGATTTACTATATATAACTCGCATTTACTTAGTAGTTGAGGGGGATAGTAATTTTGTACAATATTTATTAAGCCTTTAATAAGGCAAAATTAAACTTGTTTTTAACATTTCAGTTCATTTTTCATTTATTTTTCAACTACTAAGCTATTCTGTTAGAAATGGTCTTTTTCACTTTTTTAAACTTTTGTTTGTTTGATATATTTTTGTACCCAAAATCAAAATATTTAAAATTTAAAAGTAGCTAGGTATTGTTAGATAAAATTTGAAAAATCAAAGTTTAACTCCTATTTGAAATCCTTGAGGAAGTTGAAGAATGGTCGACTGTAAAATTGAATATATAATTTGAAATGAGTTCCTCAAAAAACATACTAGGTAATGTGTTTACCAAACAAAATACAGAAACTCAAAATTTGTTCTCCTTTTGAAACCTCTGGACATTCAAGAATAGGTCAAATAACAAATCAAAATCAAATGCATAAACTCAAAAAACATACTCCATGGTGTACCACATAATAAAACATGAAAAGTCAAAATTAGCCCCATTTTGAAGTCCCTGAAATTCAAAGAATGAGTCAAATAAAAAAATGAATGTCAAATTTGAATTCAGCGCCTCAAGAAACATAAACATACAATTAATTTTACAACAAAATATGAAAAGTTAACATTTGGCCCCATTTTGAAGCTCCTGGGGGTCAAGGAGTGATCAAATGAAAATTCGAACTCAGTGCGTTAAAAAACATACCCTATTATGTATCACACAATAAAACATGAAAATTCAAAATTTGACACCCTCTTTTAAGCTCCTGGGGGTCCAAAAATAGGTTATATAAAAAAATTAATGTTCAATTTGAAATCAGTGACTCAAAAAACATACCCAATGACCGATTACACAACACTAAAATATGAATAATTGTGTGTTTGAGTTTGTGGTAGAGTGTATTTCTTTTGTCTATGGTGGCGAATTGGAAACGTGACATATTTGGTTAATGACCCACACAACATATCAAATACATATTTCCTTTATGGCAGTTGTTAAAAAGAATAAAGACAATGTAAAAAATAATAGATAAAATTGACCAAAAAAATTATAATAATAATCAATCAATTATCAATCATCAATCAATCAATCAATCATCAATATATAAATAAAAAGCGACGTGTTTATTTATGTGTGCCCACTTTTCTCAAAATCCACCCACTCTCCAGCACTCAGAATTACAGTGGTATATAGATCTTGGTCTCTAATTGATAATAAGATTTCCGTAGGGGTAACTTTTTGTGGAGGGGGAGCAATAGGGCAAAAACAAAAATTATGTCAAAACAGTTGCATAACCTTCAGGTATTAGGGGTCTTGAAAATGAAACAAAAAGTGTGTTTAAATAGTTGCATAACCTTTACAGATTAGGAATCCTGAAAATTTATACACTGCTACCTGAGAAATGCAGGGTTTATCTGTTAGTATCAAATAAAATTTTACTGCCATTGATGGTGATAATTTGTGACAGACTGAAACACTGAATCCATCCAAAAACGTTTTTTAGTTTTTAAGATTTAATTTTGAAAGAAAGCAGGAAATTAACAATTTGAATCTAGATTAATTAGAACTCCGTTAAACTTGCGATACGATGCCTTAATTTAATAACACAACATATCTCAGTTCTAAAACATTTCTTTCTAAGGTTTTTTCAATGCTCAGAAAGAACTTCTGCGGATGAGAATACTCGCATCATATTAGCTAATTAAGAACAATATCAAATGATGTATTATTTCACATTTAAATTGCAAACCTTTCAAATCATACTAGAATTATGAAGTGAGTTACTTTTGGAGCTGTGTGGAGGAAAAAACGCTTGTCCAATGTGAAATATAAGTGGATAATACACGCGACGTAAAATTAAAACAAAAGAACTGAAAAATTCAAATCGAAATGACTGAAAACTCTGCTGAAAATGCATAAAACTAATTGAAAAATTCCCCTCAGCATCATTTCTTATGGAAGGATAGGAGGTATCAAATAGTATTCATTACATCACGAAAAAAGCAAAATAGGAACTCACTCATTACTAATTCAACAGAAAGGAACAGTGATGTTTCAGCTACACCGTCAACAAATTATCCATAGCAATATTTTGTAGTAGGAGTGCGATACAAATTTTCATGGTAAACGCTATGAGAGTTGGTGCGACACTTAGTAAGGCATAATTCAAACTGATCACTAGCAGAAGACAAAATTACACGAAGACTCGACTGAGCAGCAAACAGAACACTTTCCAATATCGGCCTCTAAAACAATAAAGAATGACCATTTTCACAAAAATATGAAAAATTAGCATAAAAGTTTTTCTCATGCACTAATTAACGTAGAAAAAAAAATTATGTTCTATTAAACTGCTGAAAAAATTAACAATAAATGCTTTCGGAGAGATGTTTTGTCTATACGTACTAAATCAAAGAGAAATACAATAGTGAAACGACTACGACCACTTAGTTTGAAATTGTTAAAAAAAATTGAAGAATTGATCTAAAAGAATGGCCATTTTTAAAACTTTATTTTTTCAAATCGTTGCGAAATTTTGTTTTAATTCAAATGCTATTCTTATTCTCTCTTTGAAATTTAGGGGAAAAAAAAAACGTAAATAATAAATAGGTACCTACATTAAATTATTAGACAATGTAATTCAAAATAATTTCTTTTTAACTGAAAACCTGAAGCGGGCTATTTTTTTATTGACCCGCTAGTTGATAAAAAAAACATCACTGATGGATATATAAAAACAATATGTTGTTCATAAAAAAATAATTCAATAAAAAAACTTGGCTAAAAATACATTCATAATAAATCCGGAGATAAGGCTTCAAAGAATGCATAAAGAACCAAAAAAAAAATTACAGAACATGTATGAATGTTTGAAGCTGATACGATTAAATTGCGAGAGCATAATTAATACGTAGGTCTGATTTTAAATTTGTACTTTGTTTGGATGAAGACAGCACGATATACAATATTCGTAGGTTCCGCAACAACCATCTTTTTTGCAGGTGTCACAGGAATATCGTTTTGTTGAGGAGGAATTCACAATACAACAACCATATGAGGTAATTTCGGTTCTTAAGCAGGTATATCCTGAAATGAAATGGAATACATATTTAACAAAATAAAAAGAAAAAAAACCTTATTTTATCTACTTCAGTTATTATTTGTGAATTTGGCACAAATTCTTTGCAGTGAAGGACATTCAAGAGCTACGCATCAGATATTCATTTCAATATTACTACGTTTCCTCTGAGAAATGCGTACTTTTCTCTTAAGGCTTTAAAATTTGCGTAATCTGTCATCGAAAGATGAAGGAAACAAAATGAGTCCACATGGAAAAGAGTAAGTAATAAGGGGTATAGCGAGTGAATCCTGAGTAGATAAACTAATAGCGTAGGAGAAAATACAAACACTAGAAAGACAATATCTATTCACTTGTAAGTGGAAAGTAAGGAAATAGATTGGAGAAAAACAAAAATTAATTTGATCCACATATATACCTTTATCGTCAGCTATTAAATATTTTCCTTGAACCGAATTTCTACAGGTATGTTGAAGAATAGAAGTATTTTTCGTCCCGTCGGAGTTCCATAAAAATGACTTTGGATCAATAGTAGGAGACGCAGGACTAATTTCTCTAGTAGAATAGTCCACAGAATTCCGGTGGAACTGCAAAGAAATATAGAAACCCCATCCAATAATTAGAGCATTAGAGCACTTTAATACTTCATTGATCGTAAAAAGAATAATAACTTACATCTTTATAAAAACTATAAATGCAATAACACAATGAAAAGCCGAAGACAATACTGAGAACCAATTTTCTTCGCAGGAATCGAGTGATACAATCCACGATCATTTTGGATAATTTAGTATCGAAGTTCGAGAGACAATCGGGAACTTGTTAACAGCAATCGGTCACTTCATTCAAGAGTTAAATAAATTAAAACATAATCAAGACAGAATTGTAAATTCACTTTCATGCTATAAGCCAAAGCACAAACTATGAAATACACACAGCTATAGTCACACATACGGCGATATCAATCATTCGAAAACATAGGTACATGATTGATAAAGAAGCTGCAAGAAGTGCACAGCGGTGTACGATACGTCAATTCAATGTTTTGCTCATGTAGTTGTTCACTGATATGATTTTAGACTTTAGTTTGTACTTTAGCGTTAGAGTTTTCGAAAGTTTAGAACCAAATTGTAGTTGGAATAAAATTAATAAAAATAGTGTAGGCCTATAGTTATTCGTTTTTTTTATATTTCTTCATATGAATTCGATGATTTTCTCGCGAACGGTTTCAGCTGAGTATCCTGAATTACTTAATTTTTTGATGGGAATCTCTAGGTGAGTTAAATATATAATCACAGTAAAAATTTGTGTAAATATCTGTGTACTGGGCTAGTTACCAAAACATTTTTTGGGTTATTGGTTACTGTGAACCAAAAAAAATTTTTATTGTAACTGGTAATGTTCTGGTTAACCAAAACCACTTTTCTGTAGTCTTGTCAAAAATATCGATACGTATCGATACGTATCGATATTTTCCGAGGAATATCGATATTTTTTGTATTGATATTTTTGGAAGAAATATCGATATTGTCGAATGCCAATTTTTAATTATTTTTTCCCTGGTTATAATAAAAAATATGTTCGGAGAGTAGTCAGAAAGAATCAAAGGCCCTCATGATCAAATGCTACTCGATTTTAGAGGCATTAGAAAATAAAATTATAAATTTTAGATCAATAAGTTCCAAAAATCAGCTTATAGATATTCTGACAAAATCATTGGACAGAACAAAGCTTAATAAGTTGTCCCACAATCTAATAAAAGTTGAAACAAGTCTAAAAGCCTTAAAATAGGAAAATTATTGCTTCAATGCACTATGATAAAACTCGCATCTCTTCTCAAAAAATAAAACTAAAATTAAATAAGATAAATTATGAATATATATTTTCATGCTTACAATAAACTCATACAAAGAAACAGCAGATAAATATAACATGTTTAAACCTTTTCCTGACAAAAACGGACAAATACTTGCCTTCTCACACTTATTTGAAAACCACACAAAAATTATTAGTCAATTTAAAGGCAATGAACACGATATTCGCATATGGAGATAAAATATACACTCATACTCACCCAATCAAATTTAATAATCACCAACTCTGCTTCTCTTATCTCCAAACAGCACACGCCAAACCTCACAATAAAATTACTCACTTACCATTTTCTTATTACCTAAAACACAATAGCAGTTGAAACACAATACCCAAACCAAAAAATTGATGACTCACTATGCATACTACAACTACTGTGATACTATCATCACATGTAACATTAGCTTTATTTATTCTATTATATTTATTTCCTCATACCGTAATAGTATTTTCTACTCAAATGTTTTTTAAACATGAATACAGTTACCAATTTTGCATGTTACCTATCATAATTTTACTTGTATTTTATTCTATTTTATTCCTTCCATATTTGGAAACATATATATATACATATAAGTATATACACACACACACACATATATATATATGTAAGAATATGTATTCACATTCTTAAAATAACCACAGTTTCTGTCTGTGTTTCACACTCGCTGATATAGTGAGTTGCAGAGATCTCTCATATATATATTAGATTCGTATTGTATTCATCTATTGATGGATTTTAAGTATGAAAAGATGAAAGATGTGTCTACATGATTCTTCATTATTTTCTAAAGAGCTTACAAATCCATCATACATGCCAAGCTAGTGGGATGATCTTGAGGAAGACGGAATGCTAATTAGTAAACGATCAGCTCAGTTCTTTCCCTAGTGTGGCTCCCCCTCAAAGAAAGGGGATGTAAGAATATGTATTCACATTCTTAAAATAACCACAGTTTCTGTCTGTGTTTCGCACTTGCTGATATAGTGAGTTGCAGAGATCTCTTATATATATATTAGATTCGTATTGTATTCATCTATTGATGGATTTTAAGTATGAAAAGATGAAAGATGTGTCTACATGATTCTTCATTATTTTCTAAAGAGCTTACAAATCCATCAATACATGCCAAGCTAGTGGGATGATCTTGAGGAAGACGGAATGCTAATTAGTAAACGATCAGCTCAGTTCTTTCCCTAGTGTGGCTCCCCTCAAAGAAGGGGATGTAAGAATATGTATTCACATTCTTAAAATAACCACAGTTTCTGTCTGTGTTTCGCACTTGCTGATATAGTGAGTTGCAGAGATCTCTTATATATATATTAGATTTGTATTGTATTCATCTATTGATGGATTTTAAGTATGAAAAGATGAAAGATGTGTCTACATGATTCTTCATTATTTTCTAAAGAGCTTACATATATATATATATATATATACAGGGTGTCTGGTTTTCATTTGGCAAGCTGGCAGGTACGTATAGTACTCAAAAAAGAAAAACAAAAGTCCCGTATGAAAAGTTGCCTACTCAAAAATTGAAGGGGCTACAGAGTTTTAAAGATTACAAAAAGCATAATTTTCAAGCTGATGTACAAGACACTGTAATTGATGGAATCAATAATGTAACTAGTGGGGCTGGTAGTACTGGCTTTGACGAAACAAAAATCTCCTTACCATATATTTCCTATTCTCAAAATTGAGGGCGCTAGAAAATGCTAAACTTTGGGAAAATTGAAATTTTCACAAAATCACAAAAAAGGCCTATTTTTACCTTACCATTAGAAGAGTAAATAACAATTTTGGAGGGATTCCAACTAAGTGAATTTTTTGTAGGTATCTAGAGGAACAAAAAAGTATATCACCATCTTCTCTCAATTCTGAGTATTTAAAAAGTTATCCTGCGTTGAGTAAAGTTCAAATTTAGAGTTTATTGTGTTTTTAAGCTATGTTCATCTGAAGACATAAAAATTCAACTATAAATTTTTTGAAACAACGTAGTCTACTAGTACTCAAGGAGATAAGAAAAAAAAGCTCTATGAACATACCACTTATTTTCAAAATTGAAAAAGATACATCGCTCTAAAATTTGGAGTCCCAAACTTTAAAAAAATTTTAAAAAATTTTAAACTTCAAAAATTTTGCAAACATGTTGAAACATTGCTGTAATATGTAATTACGCCAGACATGCAATTTTTTGACAGTAATGAATGAAAAGTTGCATACTTGCAAATTGAAGGGAAAAACTCCTGGCAATTACATACGTCATATTGTTTGTAATTTATGAATTTCCATAGAAAGAAAAATGTGGGATATACCTACCTAAAAGACATTAATTTATTTTACGATTTATATCATTTGATTTCCCACAAAAATGACTGACCCTACTACTGGAACCAAGTACTCGATAAGTGCATATGTCCAGATGCATTACCTCTATGGTAAATACCATGGCAATACTTCAACTGCTGCAGATGAGTCTTATCGAGTACTTGGTTCCAGTAGTAGGGTCAGTCATTTTTGTGGGAAATCGAATGATATAAATTGTAAAATAAATTAATGTCTTTTAGGTAGGTATATCACACATTTTTCTTTCTATGGAAATTCATAAATTACAAACAATATGACGTATGTAATTGCCAGGAGTTTTTCCCTTCAATTTGCAAGTATGCAACTTTTCATTCATTACTGTCAAAAAATTGCATGTCTGGCGTAATTACCTATTACAGCAATGTTTCAACATGTTTGCAAAATTTTTGAAGTTTAAAATTTTTTAAATTTTTTTAAAGTTTGGGACTCCAAATTTTAGAGCGATGTATCTTTTTCAATTTTGAAAATAAGTGGTATGTTCATAGAGCTTTTTTTTCTTATCTCATTGAGTACTAGTAGACTATGTTGTTTCAAAAAATTTATAGTAGAATTTTTATGTCTTCAGATGAACATAGCTTAAAAACACAATAAACTCTGAATTTGAACTTTACTCAACGCAGGATAACTTTTTAAATACTCAGAATTGAGAGAAGATGGTGATATACTTTTTTGTTCCTGTAGATACCTACAAAAAATTCACTTAATTAGAATCACTCCAAAATTGTTATTTACTCTTCTAATGGTAGGGTAAAAATAGGCCTTTTTTGTGATTTTGTGAAAATTTCAATTTTCCCAAAGTTTAGCATTTTCTAGCGCCCTCAATTTTGAGAATAGGAAATATATGTGTGAGAAAATACAAACTGCCAACGGATCGAACTACACGGAAATATTAAAAAGGAACCTAAACTAACGAAGACACTGAGCAGAGACTAGACACACACATTACGAACACATAAATAAGACATTAAATATTCACTATTTCATGAATTTTATTCCACATAATATTAGCGGACATGTTATATCACCGATGGTTGATGAGAGACGAGAAGGCATACAAAACATATAATCACAGTTGGGTTTTAAACACAAAAATCACAGATTACAAATAATAATAAAACAGTGTTACCACAACATATGATATGTGAGAATAACAAGCCGACGTATAATATAATTTGCTATTATTCTAACAATATGGTAAGGAGATTTTTGTTTCGTCAAAGCCAGTACTACCAGCCCCACTAGTTACATTATTGATTCCATCAATTACAGTGTCTTGTACATCAGCTTGAAAATTGTGCTTTTTGTAATCTTTAAAACTCCGTAGCCTCTTCAATTTTTGAGTAGGCAACTTTTCATACAGGACTTTTGTTCTTTTTTCAAGTACTATACGTACCTGCTGGCTTGCTAAACGAAAACCAGACACCCTGTATATATATGTTAACTAATATATTAATTTTTTTTATACATATATGTATATATATATACACACACACACACACACACACATATATATATATATATATATATATATATGTTAACTAATATATTAATTTTTTTTTATTAACTGCAGCAACAAAACATTTATATAATTGAACTTTACCATTTTTTAATTTTTTTTTAATAATTTTATTTTCCATGTTCAAAAATTTATTTTGTTTACTTTTAGCGCTCGATGATCACTCATTTGTTTGTTACTGTTACAATTCCACAGGGGTGTTGAAATGAAATCTTCCTTCTCACTCACTGATTATCATCACCTTTGACCATATACTAGATGGACTGCGTATACTGATAAAATGTTAAAGGACATCCAAATGAAATGTACATTCCATTCAAAAGTTCCTTCCCTCATCAAACTGTACTTTTCACAGAATTCATCTATGAATTCTCTTCGATTCGTCGCCGTTAAATTAATTATGATTCAGCTACGAATCGAAGAGAGTTCACCTACAAATTCTCTTCGATTCGTCGCTCTTAAATTAATCAGGATTCAGCGACAAATTGAGGAGAATTCACCTACGAATATTAAAAAGGAATAAATGACGCTATTTAATTTTAAAAACACTTTCATTTTGTAAAATGACAATGCAAATCCCTCTAAATTATTTAATCAATTGATGTATGATATTTGATAAATCCTAAAAAAAAAAGAACTTTTGAATGAAATGTATGCCTTCATGGTGTCTCCATATAAGCCAATGTTAATTTTATCAATATGCGCAGTCCATTATGTATATGGACGAAGATCATCACCATATCAAATATATATGTCATATGTTTCACCTTCCACTCTAACTTATCTCTTAGTTATGATCTATGCTAGTGCTGCATTTCACCATTGCAATATCCAAATGTTATAATTTATTCTTCAGTTTATTATATTTCTGCAACTGTTTATATTTGGTCATTTCAACATTCTCACACCTCTCTCATCTTAGTTTGTTTTTAAAAGATCAAAACAGAACAAAAATATTTCACTTTTGTGGCAAAAGAGCAAAAGAAGAATGAAAAACTTTTCAATAATTTCAATCTGAACAATAAATAAATTATAACATTTAGAAATCAATCATTCCCATCCTCAAGAACATTTGAAGAACTTTCAAAAAAAATTCCCATCATTCTCGTTCCATTCCTACAAAGTTCAGTTATAGTGGTGGAAGTGTTGTAGTACATTGTGTTTTCATTCGGTTATAAAAAAAAGTTTGTGTTTCATTTGTTAAGTTACACTCACACATTCATGTATGGAAATTAGAAATGGAACTATGGAAAATTTTCAAATTGGCATTTAGTAGTTTTTGTGAGGATAATATTAAACCAAGGATCGTGTTTTCGAGTGAAAAAACACGAGTTTACAGCAACAACATTTAATGGGTGATTAAACAACAGTCAAAGGTACAATTAACAGTGTGGGTAGAGAAACGACAAATTCCCCACTATGACGTAACAGTGTGTGCAAGAAAAAGATTACGAATATTACATTTTAAGAGTTCAGTGTTGCCAGTTAGGGTACGAGATGTATGAAAGTTACATGGACTCCATCCAACACCCTCTGAACTCTTATAGATCGAGTACAATAAAAATTTTGTGTATATATATATAAAAAAAATATAAAAAAAAGTAAATATATAAAAGAACCTTTTTTTCAATAATGAGGTAACATAAATTGACAATTTTATAAATGGTAACTAAAAAAATTTGTGATTTCAAGTGTGTTTACATATTTATATATAAAAAAATGACTAATATTATTTTAAAAAAGTCATATAAAAGGTAAGTACAATTCAGTCTTTTAAATTAATTATTATATTATTTATGTAAATTAGAGGTTCAAGAATGTCAGTTATCTGATGATATAGATGTAAAGTTTTTAAATATTTATTAAGTTATGTATAATTATAAATTGTAAATTAATTTTTTAAGAGAGTGTATTTATTATGATATTATTAAGAAATAGCGAATATATTTGAGGTTTCAAGAATCTGTTCAACTAAATATTGAAATTTTGATTTTTCTAGAGCTTTTGTTAATAAATCCGCTAATTGATTTTGTGAATTTACTGTTTTGAATTCTATAATTTTATTTTCAAATTCTTCCAAAATTTTGTAACATTTAATCATGAGTGCTCTAGCACGTTTTTGAGTACCTCATGAACAAATTCTTTGTGTAGAGATGTTATCCTCATTTATTTGTATGAGTGTTTCTTGTTGATATATTTCTTTCATTAATAACCAAATTATTTTGAAATCATCAAATGAGTCATAAATGGCTATAATTTCAGCAGCTGTTGAAGAGCTTGCCATAATTGATTGTCTATAACAGACCAGTTTTTGAGATCACCATTACAGAATATAAGATATCTAGATACAAATTTTCCTTTCGAAAGATTATTTAGATCTATGACTTCGTTATTAATATCAGGTGCGTATGATGCATCTACAAATGCTTGTATGTGTTCTAGGAATTTATATGTTAAGAAATAGTGTTGTGTGTTATTAATATATTTGAAAATTCTTATTACATAATTTTTTGTTTGTATTGTGGGATGTTGTTGGAATTTTGATAGGTAATTTACTGCAAATGCTATATCAGGTCATGTTAATTTAGAAAGATATAATAAAGCTCCTATCATTGCTCTATATTCTCTGACATTAGTTGAATTTCTTGAATTTCAATATTTTATTAGAATCTATATTCATACCTAGAGGTGGTTTTAAATATAATGGAAAATTTATTGGGGAATTTAAATAAGCTGTTTTAACATCATATTGTGTAATATTAAGATCAAATTTATTTGCTATTGAGAGTAACCATCTAATTAGCCAGGCTGGTGCAACAGGTGCAAAAGTTTCCCCTAATTTATATTTGGTTCTATCCTTAAATCCACGAGCTACTAATCTTGCCTTTGGCTTATGATGGCCTTACTCATCTGGTTTAGTTACAAATCCCTGTCTAGTATCTATTAAATTTGATTGCTTTTCATAAAGTACTTCTTCCCAAACATCCATTTCCTTTAAAGATTTTAGTTCATCCTGTATGGCAATTTTCCATTCATTTTTAAAAGGATTACTTTCTACTTCATGAATAGTTTAAGAATAAAATCCTCTATATATTTATTGTCATAATGTTTTGCTATATTGCAAACAATATGTGGAATAATATTTAAGTCCCTAATATATTCTGAGGGTTTTATAATTAAGTTATCAAAATCTTTAAAAATGTGATATATTTTTATTTTCATCAAATTTGACATCGCATGCTATGTGGTATTTTGTGGAAAAAGGATCCCTTAAACAATAACCAGTTGTGGTATAACCCATTAAAATATTATTTTCTGATCTATTTGAGAGTTTAGGATCTCTTTTCTTTTGTTTCTTTTTAATTTGTGTGGTTGCATTTTGCTGTCTAATTTCTATAGGTATGTTCTTAAAACCCAATGAACCAAAAATCTTGTTATAATTTAAATTTGGTTTGTTATTAAAAAACATTTCAAAGGGTGTTTTAAAATCAGGATTAGATTTTGTTGGTGATCTATTTATTAAGTAAGCTGCTGTTGTAGCTGCGTAAGTCCAAAACTGAAGATCTAAATTACTATCAAAAATCATTGCTCTAACTCTTCTCATTATAGTTTGATTCTGTCTTTCAGCAATACCATTAAGTTCAGGTGAATAAGGGACTATAGTTTCTAAAGTAATTCCCTGTTCCTGACAAAAATTTAACATTCTAATATCAGTATATTCTTTCCCATTATCGGTTCTTAATGTTCCTATGGGATATTCTGGAAATTTATTTTTTAATGAATTTACTATTATTTTAAAATTGTTAAATACATCATTATGTGAAGTTATTGGTATTACAAAAGTAAATTTTGAAAAATGGTCTATAAATGTTAATAGGTATTTCTGATTTTGAATCAATTGGGAAAATGGTCCCATAATATCGGATGAAATTAATTGCAGTTTTCTATCAGGTTTTGTTTTAAAATTATTATGTCATAATCTACTATTATTAGCAATTTGGCATATTTCACAATTTATAAATTCATTATCTTTAAATTTTAATGATGTTGGAATACCTGTTGATAGTTTTTGCAGTAATTTGAGATATTTCCCACTAATATGTCCCATTCTTCTATGCCATAGTAACTTTTGTTTCTCTATAGTATTATTGGTGAATGGTATTATTTGATTTTCATTATTATTATTTTGAGAATTTCATATATTAGTATTTTTATCTAAATTATTTTCTAGAATTATTTCATTTTCATTAATTAAATCGTTATTATTATTATTATTTTCATTCGTTTTTATATATTCCTTTGATATATCTATGTTTTCTTTTTCAATATTTAAATTATTATCAACATTGTTATTTTCAGTATTAATCTTATTTTCATTATTATTATTTTCATTAGTTATATTTAAAGAATCTTCATTATTATCATCTATTTCATAAATCTTTAGGGTATCACCCCCCTGAGATGGATCATCCCTATATATAACATCTAATGACACCTCATAATCATCCTAATCCGTATCTTGTGAATTTATATTCTGTTCAATGGTTTCCTCTATCTCATAATAATTCCAATCTGTATCTTGTGAATTTATATTTTCATCTTCAATTTCGAATTCTATTTCTTAATCATTCCATTTGTCATCTTTAGTGACTGGCATACAAATCCTCTCTTTTTCATTTTCTACCAATTCATAATTTATCACAAAAACACCATCATTCTTGATAGCTGACATTAAAATTTTAATTGTTTCTATAAAGTAAATATTTGCTATATTCTTTCCTTAATCTATATTCAGTATTCCTATTTCCGTAACTCTTATTCCTGATAATATGTCATAATTTAGCTCGGGTACAAAATGTATTATTTGTTGTTCTTTACATTTATTTTCTATTAAAATTGACATAGTTCCTTTATGAGTAGCATTTAATAAGGCTCCTTTTAGGACACACATTAATTTAATAGATTGAACAAATTTTTGAATGTTTTTAATTTGTTAATATCTGAAGTCAAATGAACTTCTGATCCTCCGTCCAATAACATATTATTAGTCAAATTTCTATAATTGGGATTTTATTATTATTATTATTATTATTATTATTATTATTATTATTATTATTATTATTGTTATTATTATTATTATTATTATTATTATTATTATTATTATTATTATTATTATTATTATTACTGTTATTAACATTAGTTAATCTAAATCTCTTGACAATGAAAGTCATTCTAATTGGTGGTTCTTGTTGCTTATTTGATTTTTTGTTATTTGTGTTTTGATTATTATTATTGTTGCTCGCATCTTTATTATTATTATTATTTTCATTTTTATTAGTATAATTATCATTATTATTTGTATTATAATTCATTTTTTGGTTATTTTCAGGGTAATTTGATTTCACGTGACCTGATTTATTACAATGGAAACATCTAGTATTTGAATTTACATTTTCATTTTACAATTCATATTGTCAGTTTGAAGAATTTGAATTTTGATTTTGCTGGTATGTGTTTTGATAATTATTGTTATTATAGTTATTATTATTATGATTAGAGTACTGTCTCCAATTTCTATTTTGGTATGGTCCATTACGCCGATTATTATTTCCATTACGATTTGTTTCTATAACTATTATTTTGATAATTATTTTCTATTTTGATTATTATTATTATTTCTATATTCACGTAGTATTTGTATATCTCTTGTTTTTTGATCAAAATCCTCTTTAAGTATTCTTTTTAAATTATTTAATATTTTTTCTTCTTCGTTTCAATTTTCAGATCTCATTAGAGGAATTGCCTGTTCGTTTCCTAAAGCCAATAATAAATTTTCAAGTTCCAATTTTTCAGTTACTTCTTCTCCCGCATCTCTAACATTCTGTACAAGAGTATCCCATTTTGACAAAAAAATTCTTATACGTATTTCCCTGGGGTTAGTATCTAAATTGTTGCTACTTTGATTTTGCCATATTTACTATAAGTTTTGTTTTTGCACCATATATACTATCTAACTTTGTAAAGATTTCATCTACAGTTCTACATTCTCTGATTTCTCTTGCAATTGTATAAGAAATATATTCCAAAATAAATGCTTTAGCATTATCCTGTCTTTTACAATATGCTTTATATGTTTCAGATGGAATGAAATACATTCTATCGAAATTATTTTTATAATATTCTAGTCCTTTTGGGTTTGCAAAATTATCCTAATATCCTGCACTATGTATTAACAAGATTATTAAATGTTTCCAGTCTAAATAATTATTCTTAGAAAATATTTTTCCTAAAGGTGCATTTATTTGCTTAACTTTTTTTTCTTTTTGAATTGCTTGAGTTTGTGACAAACTTTCACCTAAATTTTGAAGTATTTTGTTATCTTGAAATAAATTAAATTAATAATTTGTATTAGAAGGAAGAAATTGCATTTTAGAAAGATCTGGAAATTATTCTTCTATTGTGTTTCAGTTTGAAAAAATACATTGAGTTTAAATTAGGATGACAATAGCAATTGTGCAAGAAAATTCAACGAATGATTCTAGAATCCTACATTTATCTAACAAAGGAATTGAGCGTGAAAAATCAATGATATTTTTTGCTTTGTTAAAGCTTTCAAAATATAACAAGTTTTGGCAATGATTTTGGTTTGAGTATGAATACAATTTTGACTAAAGTAACAGAAAAGATTATAAAAAATTACATTTTTGTCATAAAAAATATGTTTATTGTGATGATATTTTATTATTTTTTACTATTAATTTCATCTACAAGAATCTATTTTTGAACTTTTCCGAGTGTTCTGATGAAGAAATAGCTAATTTCTCATTAAATTTAGTGACAATTTAATCTCTATTGAGACTAACCAGCCTAGAGATCGTAATTTCAAATGACTCAAGAATAATGGTACCATAAAAAGTTTGGAAGGATGGAAAATTAGTTACATCTACATCAATATCTTGAATTCTTTCTCCTTCAAATTAATTAAACAGGGTTTCAAAGTTGTTCTCAGCAATAATCATCAAACCTAATATGTTTGAGTTACAGTTTACTTCAAATCTCATTAGAATTTTTGAAAAGGGTTGAGTAAAATTTTGACTATATAAGATTGAAACCGACTGAGAGACAAACAAATCCCCAAAAGTTTACATATACAACAATAAAATGCACATGAGATACAAAATATTAAAAATATATATATTACCAAGATGATATCTATTTTCATGTTTCAACTTTGTTGCAGCTTCCCATGTTGAAATCAGAGTTCTCCAGTGATATAAAATGAAGTTCTACATTGAATTTAGCATGAGTTGAGCCCAGAAGATTAAAGTTAAAGCAGCTTGAAGATTTTCAACTATCACCAAAACGTTGAACCTTCACTTTCAGCCGTTGGATTTTTTATGTTTCAGCTTCCTCATTCACAGATGTTCAAATTTCAGCAGCCTAAGTTGGGGTTGTATATAAAAAAAATAAAGATTAAAATTTTGATGACTTATATCGGCGTTATACGACTTGTTTCTCAATCTCCTTTGACACGTTGATCACAAGTGGAATCGATCAAGTTTCAATTTCTTCACCATGTTGAACCTTCAAATGATTGACACTCCAACATTCAAAACTAACAATTGCCGAATCATCCAACTTACCGTCCAATATTCGCGAATAAAAAATATTTAAAACTTGAAATAAAAAAATCATTAGTATCACATCTATTTGACTAAGTTAACGTTTGAGGAAAAAAATCACAAGAAAAAACTGCATTCTTCTAACATGTGAGGATAATATTAAACCAAGGATCGTGTTTTCGAGTGAAAAAACAAACGAGTTTACAGCAACAACATTTAATTGACGATTAAACAACAGTCAAAGGTACAGTTGACAGTGTGGGTAGAGAAATGACAAATTCCCCACTACGACATAACAGTGTGTGTAAGAATAAGATTACAAATGTTATATGTTAAGAGTTCAGTGTTGCCAGGTAGTGTATGAGATGTATGAGAGTTACATTGAGTCTGTTCAACAGTTTTCTTTTCTGGCAACACAACTCACCTAAAATAGAAGGCTGTTACTCTTATTGATGGCAATAGTTGAAAATCTTTCACTGTTGATTAATGGATGGTAAAAAATAAAAACTATCAATAGCTCTGTTTGATAGGACTACACCAGCGTACACCAACCTACACCAGAAGGGCGATTCCACAAATGTAGGAATGTTATATGACTTTGCCCCAAGTTTTAGTTGATTATTTGTGGAAAATCCCTACTGGTGTAGGTTGGTGTAAGTTAGTGTAATATTATCAAACAGAGCTAATATTAGCGATACTTTTTCGATAATTTTTAATGAACCAATTTTCTCTTATCAAGCTATAAACAGGGTATAAATTTTAACAATTTTCTTTATCAAACTCTAAAAACAGTCTTATTTTGTAAAATATAAGGCTAAAGTTAACATTTTAACAAAAACTATCGGCAATGATAGTTCATCAACCTGTAATTGAATAACTGATAGTTTGATAGTACTATCACCCATCACTAGTAATGCTGAGGGGACTTATCCCCCCTTGCATATCACAGTCCATTTGTAATTTATATTCTAATTTCTACTGTGTTTTACCATCTTTAAATTTTTGTCACACATCTTCCATAATTTTTCTGTATTTGGATTATTTTCTTCAATTATGGAATGTTTCATAAATGTAAAATGAATTAATTAAAAAATTAAGTTTTGCAATTTCTTTTTGCAGTTTTTGAAAGAGTAATTTTCTGAAAATTTGTTAATATTTTGAATTTGAAATGTGGGAGTAACATAATTTTAATTCGTAAATTCTGTTAAATTATTTACTTTCAAGTTTTACCCATTGTTATAAGAACAATTAATTGAAAAAAAAACCATTCTCTTTAAAATGCCCCATTCACGATATACTTTAGATGAGTTTTGCCAAACTGAAATAAAATTAAGTTCGTGAGTGAAAACCTTTGACTATATACATACTGGACTGCTAATACTGATAAGAATAACACAGTCTCTAATGAACAACCGGTGAAGTTGAGTGAGACACCCATATCCCCATTTAAAATGTTAGTTTACTGGTTTGCTGTTTAAAAACATAGAGCTACCTGATCCGCATTTAACCGAATTAATTACAAATTTCTAATTAAAAATTAGAATTAGACATATTTGTAAGAATATTTCGCAAGTAGATGAAAACATTCGTCATACAGCAACAAAAAATATTATTTTTATGCATCAATAAATCAAATTTTAAATTGATTTAACTGAAATTTTTGAACTTCTGAGTTTTATAAAACTACAACATTACCGATTTAATTCGTAATTAGAAGCAATAATTGTGGTAAGAAGAGACCTAGTCAAAGGAAAAGACAATAAGTATTAATAAATTTGATAATGAACTAACATTTTGAACAGGGATACGCCTGTTTATTTTGAACACAGCTTTTTATCAGTATTAGCAGTCCAGTATGTATATAGTCAAAGGTGAAAACCAGAGCTGTTTCTATCACTGTTGATAACCTACAAAATCAAATCTTTCAAAAGCAATTTCACAAAAACTGTAAGTGGTAGAAGGCTGATATTCTTAGGAGACATCTACATAGATTACTCGAAAATTCCCTGAAATTTTGGCTGAAGTAATATGTTTATTTCTCGAGATATTGCTGAAATTCTGCTTAAATCCTGTGATTTTAATGTTAAGAATTTAATAAAGTTGAAAAATATGAATAGAATTTTGGTGATATCTCGAGAAATAAATGTAGGATTTCATTGAATTTTCAAATAACTTATGTAGATGTTTCCTAGAAATTTCAGCTTTCTACCACTTAGTTTTTGTGTAATTGCTTACCATAACTTTGATTTTATGTTTTCAATGTTAAAAAACTCCTCATTATCCCAAAATCAACAGTGCTTGTGGCGCAGTCTAGAGGAGGTTTTACATCTCAATCGTTACTACCAAGTATCCCCATTCCAAACTAGGGTTGTCTTAAACATTCTTCAAAAATTTTTCGCGGGGATCAGCTGAATTAAATTGTTAACGTAGGACTGCCCGTACTGACATGAGCCAATGGCGACGCATATTACAAAGAACCTTTGTATTATTATTATTTTATTCGATGGTTTAATCTTATGTTTCGAATTTATCGTAATATTTTTTCTTTTTAGGTTCCAGAGTTTTATTTCGTACAAGTTTTTTTCATCACGCATAACTTTTTATAGAACGATATCATACAAAAAATATAATTGTGACATACCATGTGCAAAGCACATTCCTCTGCTGGGGAATATCATTCCAGTAGAACTCATAATGAATGGAGGTGGACAGAAATTGCACGAATTTATCGACACACGTCATAAACTACTTGGACCAATTTTTCGGGAGCACCTTGGTCCCATTACCAGCATTTTTGTTTGCGACGTTTCTGACATAAGGAAAATATTTGCAAATGAAGGAAAATGCCCCAAGCATGTTTTACCAGAATCATGGCTGCTTTACAACAAAATCAAGAATTATAAAAGAGGAATATACTTTATGTGAGCTTCTAGTTTTTCAATTGCTCAACAATCATATAAGTTCATAGGCAATACTATATGGATTGAAGACAATAAATTTTTTTTTTTTCAAGGGATGGAGAAGAATGGTTTCACTGTCGTAAAATGCTGAACCCCTTACTCTTAAAAGACTTCTATTTCACACAACAAGTTGATGATTTTCTCACAAAGTACTTCGAGGCGTGGAATCAACACTTGAATGATGGTGAAATTATGGACTTGGAAAAACGCTTGTACAATATATCTATAATATGTAGGAGATAATCCTGGAATCCCATTAGTTGATTCGTTGAATAAAATTTTACGTTTTTAAAATTTCAATTTTTTTTTTATCAACAGTCATGATACTGTATTTGATGGGTGACTCTTTCATCGCACAGGCCAAGTTATTTATTCCCTTGGCTGACAAACTGGCGTCAGTGGTTGGTGAAATATTTTATTGGAGTGTGCAACTATCAACAGTACCTGCAAGTTTAGCTAACATGTGCGGTTTTAATTCGTGGAAGCGATTCGTTGCGTCAGTAGATGAGTCGATAAGAATTTGTAAGTATATGTCAATGGCAATACAAAACCTTCATAAGTAAAGCTTCATTTAATTGGATCAAATTGGTCAAGAATTGTGACAAATTTTTTATTATAATTTATATGGTTGAAAATGTTCAATGTTCGAGGCATATTTGGTGTGATCCAAGTGACCAATTCCAGATCCTGAAATTTTCTTTCCACATACGTTTTAGACTTATGAAACACATTTATTACATGCTTCAACTTATAGATCCAACCTTTTCACACACCTTTAAAGATCTCAAGCGTCTCTATTACTTTTTTAAAAGTTTTGTTAAATTACATCAGTGTCTCTGTAGGCTAGCACATTACATTAACAACAAGACCATCAAGACCAGTTAGAAAGTGGTTGATACAGTAATTTCCCCATTTACTTGTTTACTTTAATTGGTCTCTTTTAATGTACTACACGTACCGAAAATTAATAATAAAAATGCAATAATAATTTTTTTTAATTAGAGAGGGGGAGGAGTTTCAACTTAATTTTCCTATAATTAAAAATAATTATCTGGTTCCTTTCTTCTTGTCTCACATTTTTACTTTTTTTTTTTTCCAGTTCTCTTCTTGTTTATCATTTTATTTCCCCCTGGCTCAAATTGAGCCCTCCCTTACCTTTGTTACAAAAAGTATAGGATCTAATAAATGTGGAAAGGAAATTTCTTACTAGTTTGAAATGCCTACTTTCTATCCTCGTGAAACAATATACTATTTCAAATGGACTTTTGAGTGTAGCATCAGATTTATTGGATTTGATTATTCACCTGGGCAGTGGAAATGGCATCATTCGTGACATGATTGATGATGGAATTCCCAAAGAACTGATGCGTAATATAGTCGTGGATTTTATTTTGGCTGCAGGCGATACAGTAAGAAGCATTCATTAATTAAGTAGAAAACAATTTGAATTAAAAACAAGCAAGTAATTGCAATACTCAATTAGATTACAGTGTATAATTTTGTCCATTCTTTCGTGTAGACTGCAACATCTTCACAGTGGATCCTCTATCTCCTTGGAACAAATAGAGCTATTCAAAACGAAATTTTTTTGCAATTGAAAAATCAAGAGGACTATAGAAAAGTGCCTTTGCTAAAAAATTCTATCAGAGAATCAATGAGACTGTATCCGGTAGCTCCCTTTATTACTAGATACCTGCCTCATGATACTCATGTTGGAGCCTATACTATTAGAGCTGGAGTAAGTAAAAAAATTGGAAATTTAAATTCTATTAGTTGATTGAGTTCATTGCATTTTGTCATCCAATACTGTTTACAGGAACTGGTTAGTATGTCAATGTATACTTGCAGCCGCAATGAAAAATATTTTCCAGAGCCGAATAAATTCTATCCAGATCGATGGATTCGTTTAATGGAAAATGGTCAGTACAAAATGATGGCTGATCCTTACGCGACATTACCTTATGGCCTTGGAAACCGCGCCTGTATTGGACAGAAAATGGCCCATACTCAATTAATAATGACGATTGGAAAAGTAAGTTGGTCGCATTATCTGTAAATTTTAATCTACCTCAGTCTCGAAGAAAATATACAGTGGGTTATGCCAGACTCACTGATAATTAAATGTTTCGGAAAAAATGTAGCTAAAGCTATTCCGAAAAAAAAACTTTTAAATGAAACTTTCTTCTTTGGTAAGAGGGGGCTACGAATTCCGTATAAATAATTCATTAGAGCGAACCATTTGATGTTTTACTGTTATAGACTCATTCAATATTTTTAAATATTTTCAAAGGAGATATTTATGAAGCCTTATAGCTAGAAAAAATGTTATGCATGTAAATTAAAGTTTTTTTTATGAAACACAAATCAGAACACTTCCCTCATAATTATACGCAGTGTTTCTACTTTAGCTTCTTAGTGAGAGAAATGAGGTTCAGAATTAGCAAGATAGGTAACTAAGAAAATCATGTCGTTCTTTATTCTCAAAAATTAGCAGTACCTCTACTTATTTTTGAACAAAAATTCAGAATACTATCATTGAGCTGAAAGATAATAGATATATTGGTGGATATAAATGAACGGAATAAGTCATACATTTCCTCAAATACATTCCCATTTAAAATTTGAACTTTTGTTTTCAGATCATCTCAATATATGAGCTTCAAGCAATGAACGAAGTTGGTGTCAAAATGAATTTGATCACAGTTCCATCTATTCCCATTAGACTTCGTATAAAACAGAGAAGCTAAAACTGAAATGATATCTTCTTCCTCAAACCTAAAACATTGAATATATTCTTTTATTCTAAAAATATAAAACTTTTTTAATGTACTTTGTGGAATACCTTACGTCGTGGAAAGTAAAACCAACAAAGAAGGTGTTCAACAGAACAGTTTGCGTGTTTATGCCAATATACCAGAAAGGTATGAGGGAGCCAAGACCTCGGCAAACACTGACGATTTGGTCTATGATTTTTTCGTCTTATATAGCCGGCTCCCTACACGCACACATACACACTTATGTAATATTTACATAAGTATTGTGTAGATAATTTATTCGTACTTTGTGGTTGCTATGGCAACAGTAAAGTACGGAGAATGCATCTTCGTATCGGTTCGTGACATCGCCGAGATAATTATCTATTGATTCGTCACGGTCCGAGATTTGTAACTTGTCTATCTGCAAAAATAGACAAGTACAAACGAACATACAATTGTGTTATGGTTTAACGTGCAAGGCACGAATAATTGTCACCGAAGGTGACGACTGTCGTCGATAGGCCGAGCCTATTTCCTCATACGAGTAATGATCTAATCCCCACAGCTACTCCCCCCAGTTTTTGCGCCGTAAAAACGATTAATCGCATGCCTGGGGGATTAGAGGTTTTTTAGCGCTGTTTCTGCTCCCTCTCCCATTTGGCAAGGGCACTTTTGACAGCTGCCCCAACGCATTCGTATGATTCCATACGTTGGGATTGTCGTCGGAGGAAGGTGTCCCTGCTTTTCTGTCCCCGTTGTCGTGGTGGTCGATATTGGGGACGACGGTAAGGATGGTTACAGACAGGAATGGAGGGGCGAGGATTGAAGTGTCCGGAAGTGATCAGCAGTGGCGAATTTGATTTTGGAGTTGCCGAAAACTGCTGCGTGCGGATTGATTTTGGGGCCGGAGGAGGAGTTGCTTGGAGAGCAGGGTCCTCATCGGCAAAAAGGAATTTGGCCCGCTCCCGCATCATCGGTTTAGGGGTCGCCATTTTTGGGGTTGCCAGAAATGGTGACTCTTTGACGGGCGTTTTGGGTGGCGAGATCAGGGGTGGCAGTTCCTTTGTCATGTGATTGACGATCTTTTCCACCGGGGACAAGTCCATGTCCATCAACAATTCTTCTTCGATTCTGGCCAAATCTTTTTCGTGTTCTATAAGACATTGCTGTTGCATATTGTTGATACGCACAACATTGTGCTTAGAACATGAAGGAATTTGCGGGTCAAAATCGGCAGATAATTGCTGCTGGTTTATAGACGACATATTAGAGGGAAAAAAAAGGAAAGGATACAAAAGAAAATTATATAAATTAGAAGAAGCAAAGTTCGACAGTCGAGGCGACAGTAGAAAAAGCGAGTGAGGACTTGGTAAGATTTAATTTTGTCCGTTGCGTCAAAACGTTGTCTTTATTTGAGCGAGTACGTCCGTGGAGGGGATAGATATATAAAAATTCTCTATCGTTTGCAGCTTTTCCCAAAAAATTTTGTTTATTTTCTGCAAAGTTAGGCGTGTTTGAACATTTTGAAGCTATAGGTAATTCGAGATGAATAGAAATTCATCTCCGCTTCTGACGTCATCAATAAGATGAACGTTTTTGTTCTTTTTGTTTGTTTGACAACAGATACACGTTGCGATGTTTTTGTTGTCATCAAGCGCACGTGGGTTTGTTGATACCTGTCGTTGTTTTATTGTTTACCCACTTTTCTTATCGAGGGATTCCACAGTCGTTGTTTTTAGCGGGTTTTTATTTTTTGTATGTTATATTAATTTTTTGAAAGATTTTTATTTTCTTTGCGCTAATCGCTCAGATCTTCGTTTTGGAAGCTGGTTTTTTGCTTTTTTACTTCCTAGGGGCCTGCCTCTTTTACGAGGGTTTATTGGGTCCGCAGGGTCATATTTTATTGTGACAATGTCGTCTGAAAATTTTACTGTCTTTTTCTTTTTTGTTAATTTATTTGTTTGTGAATTTTCTTTTTGTGTTTCGACTGGTTCTTCCTGTACTATTTGTTTTTTAGTGATTTTGGAGGAATTAGTCTGTGTGTTTCCTTTTATTTTCCTTATTATTTTCCCCTGGTAGGCGTAGCTCTTCGCCGAACGCTAATTGCGCTGCAGAATGTCCTGTGTCTGATTGGAGAGCTGATCGTAGGCCTAAAAGGATGGTTGGAAGTATGTCCACCCATCTTTTTGTGTCATGAGCCATTATTGAGGCTTTTAAAGCTCTATGCCATCTCTCAACTTTTCCGTTTGCTTGAGGATGGTAAGCTGTGGTATGATTGTGTTGGATACCTAGCTTTTTTGATAACTCTTGGAAGAGTGAGCTTTCAAATTGGCGACCCTGGTCTGTAATTATGACTTCAGGTACGCCGTATCGGGCAATCCAGTTTTCATATAGTTTGGCAGCTATAGTTGGTGCTGTCATTTCATATAATGGGATTGCCTCGGGCCATAGGGTTGCTCTATCAATCATAGTGAGGAGATATCTGTGTCCTTGTGAAGGGGGCAATGGGCCCACCAAATCAATATGGATTGTTTTGAACCGCTCTGTTTGTTTAAAAGATTTGAGTGGAGATCGAGTATGTCTTCCTACTTTGGACTCTTGGCAATTCAGGCAAATGCGAGCCCAGTTGTTGCAGTCGGACTTGAGTCGAGGCCAGACAAATCTTGATGATACTAGATTAGCAGTACTTTTGGGGCCAGAGTGAGATAAATTGTGCACGCTGTTAAATGCCAATTTGCGATATTTTTTCGGTAAGAATGGCCTATTCTTGCCTGTACTGATGTCACATGTTAGTAAGACATCAGTACCGGGAATTTTTCGTTGCCTCAATTTAAGAGATGTGTTTTCGTTTAACAATAACTCTTGCAATTCTGCATCCTTAAGCTGTTCTTTAGCTATTTCAGCATAAGGTAATTGGGCAGGGGCTGAGATAGCTTCGATTCTACTGAGTGCATCAGCTGGAGTGTTAAGTTCTCCACTTATATACTGGATGTCAGTAGTTAGTTGACCTATGTAGTCTAACTGTCGTGCTCTTCTCGGTGATGCTGGCTCTGCTTTCTGCGTGAAGGCATGTGTTAGGGGTTTATGATCTGTATACACAGTAAAGCATCTACCCTCTAATTGGTGCCTGAAATGCTTCAATGCAGCGAAGATTGCCAGTAATTCCCTATTGTAAGTACTGTAATTTTTTTCTGTTTTTGATAGCTTTCTGGAGAAGAAAGCGAGCGGATATTTTTGGTCATTTTCCTTTTGGTACAATGTTGCACCAATTGCAAAGTCAGAGGCATCGGATGCGACACATAGTGGTAGACTTTCGTCTGGGTGAGCCAAGAGGGCTGCATTAGCCAGTGAATTTTTTATATTCTCAAATGCTTTTTCAGCTTCTTTATTCCATTCGAGTGGAGTTTTATCTCTCTTCTTTGATGTTTTAATTAAAGCAAACAGCTTACTTTGTTCAGCTGCTGCGTTTTTCATGCAGCGTCTGTAAAAATTTACCATCCCTAAGAAGCGTCTGAGTTCTGCTACGTTTGAGGGTTTGGGAAAATTTAATATTTGCTCAACCTTGGTCTTTAGTGGGGCTATGCCTTCGGTTGAGACTTTGTAGCCAAGAAAGTCAATTTCGGTTTGTGCATATAAGCTTTTTCCTACATTGATAGTAAGGCCGGCAGCGTGTATACGTTGTATAACGGCTCTTACATTTTTCTCATGCTGTTGCTCACCGCCTTCTGAGCATATGCAAATGTCATCCAGATATGCATATGCAAACGGCAAATCCCGAAACAGTCCATTGATGAATCTTTGGAAAGTTTGAGGTGAATTGCGGAGTCCAAAAGGCATTCGAAGGTATTCGAATAGTCCAAAGGGCGTTATGAGTGCTGTTTTTGGAATGTCCTGTTCGGCCATTGGTATTTGGTGGAATGCCCAGTTTATGTCTATTTTAGAGTACATTGTTTTACCCTTCATGTTTGCATTGAAGTCCATTATGTTTGGAACTGGGTAACGATCAGGAACTGTTTTGGCATTTAGGGCTCTGTAGTCACCAACAATTCGCCATTCTCCACTTGCTTTTTTAGTCATGTGGATTGGGGAACTCCATGAACTATTTGAAGGTCTGCAAATACCTTCTTTTATAATTCGGTCATAGTATTCCTTGGCTGCTTTGAGTTTGTCTGGCAGGAGCCGTCTTGCTCTGGCATGACATGGCGGCCCTTTTGTTTCTATATAATGAACTGTATCATGTTTATAGGTAGGGTGCCTGCGAATTGATGGTTGAGTGACTCCAGAATAGTCTGACAGAATCCGTAAGAATCGTTCGTCGACTTTACTACAACTGGAAATGGCTGTGTCCAGTTGAGACACTAGTGTTTTGCCTTCCACACAAAGTTTTGTTTCATTATCAATCAATTTTCCATTTTTTAGGTCAATCCTCGTTTTAGTTTGACGGATCGGATTTATAAGTTTTGCCCCACCATTGGCATTTGTTGTTGCATTTGGTGGAGGCCTCGCCAAATCTATTATGATAGAAGCAGTTTTTTTCATCCCATTTTCGAGAAGGAGAGTTGGATGAAGATTTTTGGTTTTTCGGGGGAGTTGGACTCTGCCCTCTGCGAGAATTTCCGGTTCTTCGGTCTCTTGACCGGCTTTGTCTTTTCTTATCGGGTCTGCTTCTAGACCAGTTATTCCGCTGATTGTTATTTCTATTTTTACTATTTTTGTTGTTATTTTGCACTTGTGTAGTGAGCTGGGCTATTTGTGCTCTCAGCTGTGCAATTTTTCCTGTCTCTACTGATACTGCACTAATTGAAGGTGAATTCTTCGAGTATTGTAGTGCATTATCAGCGCTTTTGGCTAGGTAGTCTAGATCAGTGGATTCATTTATTATTGTTGATCCTACCGCTGCCAATGCCTGTACAACATGTTGAGGAAGTTGTTTACAGAATTGGTTTCCGATTACTGAAGGGGCTACTATGTGGTCAGCCTTTTTTTGTAATTTAGCCATGAAGATTGAGGGTTTATCGTCCCCTATCTTCATTCCACCCATTATTTCGTCTATAATTTCGTTTTTTGTTTTCCCAAATACGTTTCTTACTTGTTTGCAGAACCATGCGTATTTATCGGTTTCTGCCTGAGGGCAATCCATGATATTCGGAATTCCTCTTATTATTTGTGGGGGCATGCCTCCACAAATATGTGTGTATCGTTGGTCGGCTTGAATATTCTCTGTTTTAAATCTACCGTCGAGAAGGGTCAGCCAGACATCGACTTCATTTGGGAGGAATTCTAGAATATCAATCCTCCATCTATAGAATGTCGGATTCTGCTCTGTTCGTGTGTTTAATAGCTGTATGACTTGGGCTATTAGTTCGGGTGTTAGCACTTGTTGTGAGGATCCGGTTGCTGACATTGTAGGTGGGTTTTCGGTTGCTTGTGCCATTGAACCTTGTTGGCTAGTAGTCTCGGAAGTTCTAGATGCTTCGCCAAAAGTTGGGGCAGATCGTGATTGCTGATCTGTTGGAGGAGTTGGTATGTTTCTACTCCTCAGAGATTTGGTGGACAATTTGTTTTGGTCAATTGTCACACCTAGACGTTCAAGTTTGGGATGTCTATTCCTCTTCTTATTTTCTGAGAGGTTGAGGTCTTTGAATTCTCTTTGGTGTGTCGAAGGTGGAGGAGTTGGTGAATGAGGCCAACTATGTCCTTCCAGGGTCTGCTGTTCTTCCTTCTGGTAATTATACTCTAGAAGGGGGGTATAAATTCCCACTTAGCAGACACCTTCGAGAGCTCCTGGTGTCTTTTGTAAAAATAAAATTTCTTGGTTAGAAAAAATTTTATTTTTACTTTAATTAGAAAGCGAGTTACTCGCCAGCGCACCGCACCACTTTAGTATAAGCGCACCGTGCCAAAAAATCACGTCGGGGTCACCACTGTGGAATACCTTACGTCGTGGAAAGTAAAACCAACAAAGAAGATGTTCAACAGAACAGTTTGCGTGTTTATGCCAATATACCAGAAAGGTATGAGGGAGCCAAGACCTCGGCAAACACTGGCGATTTGGTCTATGATTTTTTCGTCTTATATAGCCGGCTCCCTACATGCACACATACACACTTATGTAATATTTACATAAGTATTGTGTAGATAATTTATTCGTACTTTGTGGTTGCTATGGCAACAGTAAAGTACGGAGAATGCATCTTCGTATTGGTTTGTGACATCGCCGAGATAATTATCTATTGATTCGTCACGGTCTGAGATTTGTAACTTGTCTATCTGCAAAAATAGACAAGTACAAACGAACATACATTTGTGTTATGGTTTAACGTGCAAGGCACAAATAATTGTCACCGAAGGTGACGACTGTCGTCGATAGGCCGAGCCTATTTCCTCATACGGGTAATGATCTAATCCCCACATACTTTCACACTGATATGGGATGATATTCATGAATATAAATACATAATTTGCATGAAAATATAAAAAAACAATTAAAGGGGTAAAAACTATTTATTTTCATTTACCTAAATTACAAAACAAAGTAAAAGATACTTTAAAAAAAACAAGATTTTTTCTCGAATATTACGATTAGGCTAAAAAAAACCAATGTTTATTTCCTCGTTAAAAAGCAAATCAAACACTGAATGACCTCCTTTATATCGGAAAAGATCTTCAACCAGTTTTTTGAAAGAATGATCACAAAAAATATATTAAAATATCACAATAAACTGATGCAAATTTCGGAATCATAAGCATCCATTTTCTATTCGATAAGAACGAACATCATTAATCAACATACTGATCGTCTCAACAAAAGATGGTAAATCCTAAAAGAAATATTGGAGAAAACAAAGTTCATTACAAATTTGATTCACGAGTGAAAACAATTAAATTCACGTACTCACAGTATGAAATTGAAGATTGCTTTGTAACAGACTACATTGGTGCGATGCCAAACCAGACATATCTGACAAAAATAATGGTATATATTTTGTGAAAAATATGTGGAAATCTACAGCGGCCATGTTGAAAACTGCTGTTAACATATCCTCCGCTAGTAATGAAAGACTGTTGTCTATCAGAATACTCAAGATATTGTTCAGAAAAATCGGTAGGTACTTAACTCGAAAAAATTCCTACAAACATTAAAATCGATTCAATTAAACATAAGCTGCGCAAAGAGATACATACTAACAAATCAATAGTTACCTTGCTGTATAAATTCCATTTTACATTCATTTCCTCTAAACAATGCAAATTGCTTTTAACAATATTCACATCGGGCTGTCGAAAAGAATTCAAAATAAAATTTAACAGCACTTCGAATTCTTCCCTTCTTTGTGAAGATGATTTTTCATTGGACTCCATACCCTTGTAGAAAAATTGCCACTTGCTGGATAAAATACTGAAAGCAACGAAGAAACAAAGGAGGCAAAACATTACGAAGAATTGTTCTATTTTAACAAACAAAATTTAATACGATTCACATCATTACCAACACAGTAGTTTGTAAAAGTCTGGAAGGGCAGCTAAATTTTGTCGAGATTCAATAAAGTGAAAAAATTTTTGGATAACAGATACCATATTTGAAATGTAGTCTTTATAAATAAGACCCGGATTTTCCATCAATATAGATAACACGGCTAACATGCTGTCTAAATTTATATTCTCTCCAGAAAAATTCATGGAACTGAAAAAAAGGAAGAAGATACGTAAAAATTATTTAACAGCCATTGAAAACAAACATTTTACTTGATATTCGTACTTGGAAAAACATTTTTCAAACATTATCAACACTTTTTGGATTAACATCAGATTTATGTGATTCTGAAGTATCTGAAACGTCTCCAGCAAAAACATCATGAGAATATCACAAAGTTTTACATTTTTGAGGAAATTATTTGGATATTCTTCGATAATATGTTCCAACCAAGGCTGCAGACAAATAATACCACTAAAATAAGAGTAACAAACACATTCATCAATTTTGTGAAGTAAGAATCTTACCTCTAGAGCATAGAGAAGAACATATTTCCCCTCTGAAAAGTTAATTTTACAATTTCGTATAACAGATGTGATATTTTCTAAATTTTCGATTTTCTTCGAAGTCACTGTTTCAAATAAAGTTCTTAAAAATTTTGACCGATCTTCAAATGGTTCATTCTTGCAGTTACACACCCAGCTACACAAAGCCGACTGAAGAGATCGCTGAGCCTACAACATTTGATGACTATTAAGAAAAAAAAATTAGCGTTTACCGATATCAAAAGTTCGACTAACTTCAACAGGCAGGTGGCTGAAAGTTGGATCAACGAGCAGAGGTTGTAACGATGAAGATTGCTTTAAACAATTAATTAACTGGCTTATGAGGTAGGCTGCCGTAATTTGTAATTCAGGCTCCACAAATAAATGATTTGATGTAATAAACGGTAAGGTTGACGAAAATAAACTAGCAATAATGTTACTGTCCTTTTCCATGGAAAAACATACCCATGCAGGAATCGCTTTCATTAATCGACAGTGTCTGATAAAATTCGAAAAAATTATATTCAAATTATTTATGGAACGAATATTATTCTAAGTCTGAAGATTACTCACACTTCCATTAATTCACGAGACGCCAACGGATTTTCTTGAAAATGAAGAAAATTTTCATTCCCCATGTTTACAATTTGAGTCAAGTGTTGAATTATTTCAGACTTTAAATGGTTCTCTAATTTCGATTGCAAAGACGTGAGTATTTGAGTAGAAACATCGAATCTATGCACCGTTTCCACAATTTCAGCATGATTCGAGAGCAAATTCAACGATTTTTTGGATGAGAGCAACTCTACGTATACCATCTTACTGGAATTCCAGTGATCAACCTAAAAAACAATTATCGAATCAATATCGTAAACAATTACTGTTACAGAAAAAAAATCAACATTTTGAAAAACAACTTTAAGGTATTTATTACTTTAATTTATTGAGGGGTTTTCCTATGCAGATAATAAATGGAACAAACCTTTCAACAGAAGTAAGAGATTTGTCCTTACTAAATTTTATACCTACAAAATCAAAGTCATCCCAAACGAAAAACAAAGATACATACGGAAACAAAAAATTTATGCTTTTTTTTTAACCAGACGGCGTTTTAGATAGAAAATGAACTAAGCCATATTGACCAAAATAATGCCATAAGGCCAATATGAGAAAACTGTTTCATGAATTATGAATATTATCAATTGAATTCGATATACTCACAACAAGAACGAAAACTGCATCCGGCATTAGTTCCGTCAAAAGATCGATTAAATTCATATGTTGATTAAGACAAGAATTCGATTCTTCAATTTCCTATAATATGAGAAACAATTAACATTTGCAATAAAATTGAGGTAAAAACAGAAAATTAAGGAGAAATACTAACATCTGTGTTTTCAACAGCCATCTTGGCTTGAAGCTTTCTTATAATTTCTGGTAGAAGAACAGTTAACAAATTTTCGTATCTAATTTCAAAGAGAAACAATTTTTAAAATTAAAAGTTGGAAAAAATGATAAAATTTAGAAGTATCTTTTTCTTTCACACTGAACTACTTACTTTTTAACATGTGTGGGCTCCCGCATGGTCAGATATTCTAGAAAATTATACCAAATATCCAAGCAAGTATCGTAACAGTGCAAATCTGTTCGATTGAAAGACAGCGAATAGAATGTAGTTAAAAATGAGGTAACAGCTATGCCGTCAACATTCGTTTCGATTCGATGCCAATGAAGAGAAAATATTAAACTAACCATTTCTAAAACTTTCGTAAGAAACCTAAAAATTCGAAAGACTGAGATAATATTATTACTAAAGCAAAATATGAAACATTGAGAAAAAAATTTACTTACTCATCATCAATCAGATTACCATCAGATTTCAAGAAATAATCAATAAGAGTGTTGAGTTTATAAAAAATAGTGACAACTAAAGGAATGCATTTCATTGGCACACAGTTTTTATACAAAATTTCATTTAAAGCAGATAAAGCTGCCATTCGTAAACGTAAATTCTGAAACAGAAATCAGAACTTAATACTCATATAAAGATAAAATTTAACAAAAGACGAAGTAGTATTTACATTATGAACTGCACACTCAAAAATTGATAATAACAAATCTGACGAATAGAAATCACCCAGCGGAAGCAAAGAAAATAATTGAGCATACAAATTCAGAATATTAACAATAATTTCATCTTCGGCAATAGAAAATTTATATTTTTGGAATGATTCTGAAACAAAAAGAGGGTAGCCTCTGAAAAGATTTGCGTAATAAAAATCAAAAAATATACATGCAGATACATTAAAAATTTATTTACCACTGAGAACTAGAAAAATTTGTGGAACACAAATTTCGAAATGTTTTCGAAATTCATTTTTTTTCGCTACGTACATGTCTCCTTGAGGATTAATCAGTTCATCAGTTGCTATAGATAATGATGACACGCCCAATGAAACCATGTTAATATCATTCAAATGAATAATCTGAAAAAATCAAACGGAATTTTAAGGCCATGAAAGTGCTAAGACAGAAATACGGGGACAGAAAAAAGAATACCTACGTTTAAAATATCGTTTATAAAATTAGATAATCTGAGAGGTGATTCATTCAGAACAATTTTCGCGATTATTTTCATTAGTTGTTTTCTGATTACTGGAGGAATGTCATTCTCAAGATTGAACACACGACTATAGAGCGAGGAACGAATAAACAGTTGATCTTCGGCAGATATTTTGGACCATCGTTTGACAACAGTATTCTAAAGCACATCAAGGTACATTAAAAAGCAATCGAATAGTTTAAATATAGGGTATATGTAATAAGATTTTACTTCGATCACTTTCACAAAGAACGAACGAACCAAGACGTTTGGGCACTTGTCCATGTATGAAATACTCAACTTGCAAGAATCACCTCTAATTTCATAATTAAATAATTTACATTCGATGTCCCGACGCCTCTGATTCGAAATATATGGGCTGTAAAATTCGGTAATAAGCGATTCCAATAGCCGCAATTCGTCCTAAAAAAGAGCACAGAAATTGCCATTATAATGTATTATATTCAAACTATAAATTATTCCATGAAAAACGCAGAAAAATTCTATTCAGTTACATGGCCTGAATTATTTTAAAAAACCTTAGACATGAAGTTCAATTTTATTTTACCATTCCAAAACCTTATTTGAACTGCTCACTTTATCCCATCATAAACCCTGAGAATTTAAAAGTCTGAAATTAAAACAAAGCCGAAGCATCCAGCTTCAATTCCATTTTTTCAACTTATCACAGATTAATGAGCAATACTTCGGAATACAAAACTGATTACTTCATACCATCATTTCTTACTAATATTACACAGCTGACACAATAGTCAAATTCCAACGAATACAAATGTTGATGTTTGGCGCATATTGCCAGAAAAAGTGGTTGGGTCAGCGTCGAAATTCGAATTCTTGAAACAGAAATTAAAAATGTCAACTCCGTAATTCATAAATTGCCCGATAATTCGATAAAAATACGTAACATTCAATATTCGAATTAAAACTTCAGTTTTCTGAGAAATCTAAAAGTTCTTAATAAATCATAATATCTAATCGCATATTTCGTTTTTGCAACCCATATGAGCTTCGAAAATACGTACAGTGTTGCCAGATGCTGAAAGTAGAATTGCCGTATACAAGTCTCCAAAGAACCGTATTTTGCTGAAGAGAGCCGTATTTTTTGTTTTCCCCTGTAAAAGTGTAAAACTAACTAACTTATCAATGACCTTTTTTTTTTTTTTTTCTGGTTCTTTTCTATTAAATAAATTTTTTTTCCACAAATTCAGTATTATATCGATTGTATCGATCTAAACTAGCCAATAAATTGATGCGAAATAAAAAATTATAATAGCATTCATGTCTTCACGATTATATATTTTGATACTTCCACAAAAAATGAAATAAAATGATGAAAATTTGCTTGAAATTTTTGAAAAAAATGGCGAAACTGGTAAAAGCCGTATTTTTAAAATGAAGCCCTACGTGGAAGCTTAACAGCCGTATATTTTGCATGGCTCAACCTCGGGCCGTACGGCCGTATTATACCTAAAATAGCCGTACGTTTATGGCCAAAGCCGTACATCTGGCAACACTGTATGTACGTCAAAATATATATCAATAAAAGTTTTTTGAATAATGAATATACAAGTTATTTCACGGCTTCGAGGATATATATATAGCTCTGTTTGATAGGACTACACCAAATTACACCAACCTACATCAGGAGGGCGATTCCACAAATGTAGGAACGTTGTGTGACTTTGCTCCAAGTTTTACTTGAATATTTGTGGAATATCCCTACCGGTATAAGTTGGTGTAAGTTAGTGTAATCCTATCAAACAGAGCTTATGATGGAGACGACACATGGGCAGTTTCGGTGTCCAACCTATAGAAAGCGAGGTCTACAAACAGGTGTACTTCTATCTAAATATCTGATTGGAGGAAAATCTCGCAACGTGCATTTGTTTATAAACATTGGCGTACAAAGTACCTCACTTTTACACTGATTTTTGATTCTGATTGGTTGGAATATAGGGTCTGGGGTACTTCATACGCAAGCACACGGCATCTATTGTCTGGACCTCAACCCCATGTTAAAAATGTTCCATGTCATCTCCATCATATATGTATTCTCGAAGTTTCACGGCAAAATACCAAAAAGACGTCTGAATCTTTGACTATATACATACTGGACTGCTAATACTGATAAGAATAACACAGAGTCTAATGAACAACCGGTGAAGTTGAGTGAGACACCCGTATCCCCGTTCAAAATGTTAGTTTACTGGTTTGTTGTTGATGTGAGGTGGTAAATACGAGGAACGAAAAAGAGTAAGAGAGAAGTTTATTGAGGTGAGGCTTGATCACTTTACACAGAAAAGATAAGTACGGACTTACATCTTGAAAATGTTTATTAACGACGTTAGTACAACGACTGACGAACGGAGAACATTCTCCGTCGAGCAGTGGCGGGAAGAATATTATATTGGCGATCAGTGTCGCCACATGCAAAACGAATAAGTGTAATAGTATGTTACATACAGTGTTAGTCAATATGGTATTATGTGTTTGTGAGGTAGTGAGGGAATCGTATCCCAACACTCCCCTTCGATTCAAAACGGACGAGCAAACATATAAGTAAAAATGTGTCACACATTGTATGTATTATTTAAAAAAAACAAAACATATAAACAATAAAAATATTAAAATAAGCAATAGCAGTCAAAATTATTACATATAGGTGTCATATAAAATTGCTATATAAATATATAAAAATGGTAAAAAAAATATGTCGTTGACTAGTATTATGATGTACAATTTAATTATGGTGATTGTGAAGTCTTTCTGCAATTCTTCATTTATTTTAGTAATGGATAATTGTGAGTTCGATGCAATTAATATGTCATCTACATATGTTAGAAAATAAATTTTTTCATCATTATTTATTATTGTATAAAGACACCTATCACTTTTAGTTCTAGCAAAGCCCATATCCTTTACTTTTGTGTCTAATAAGTCATACCAAGACTTGCTGGATATTTTCAATCCATAGATCGATTTTTTTAATTCAAGTACCTGATTGGTGTTTATATTTATTCCCTCGGGTTTCCTTACAAAAATGGGTTTTATAATTGGTGAATTTAAATATGCGGTCTTTACGTCATATTGTACCATTATTAATTTTTCCTTATTAACTATAGATAATAGTAATCTTATTGTTCATATTGATGCTACCGGGCCATGGGTTTCAGCAATACCATATTCAGTTCGATCTTTAAAACCTCTTGCCACAAGTCTCGCTTTTGGTTTAGGATTTCCAAACTCATCAAATTTTACTGTGAAAATCCATCTCATATCTATAAGTTTTTGGCGATCGTAATCTACTATTTCCCATACCTTCATGTCATCAAGAGAATTAAATTCGTCAATTATGGCCTTAATCCAGTCTTCCCTAAAAGGGTTTGTATTTATTTCAGAAAAGGTTTTCGGAATGTTATCCTCTATATATATTTTATTGTATTTTATATTAATATTCATAATTATTGGGTTAATTCCCAAATCGTATTCATAATCCGCTGATTTTATTGTCAGGGGTATTATTTATTAATAATGATTTTATGTTTTGTGTTTCGTCCATTTTCACATCACATGAAATGTAGGATTTTGTATTATAGGAGTCCTTTAAGACAGTATCCCGTATTTGTATAGCCCATCATTATATTTTTTTCGGCCCTGTGTGCTAATTTTGGGTCGATTTTATTTTTTAATTTTGCCTTTGCTTTCGTAGCATTTTGTTTTCTAACTTCTATGGGTAAGTTAATGCTCCGAAAACTTTAAGATTTTTTAAATTCGGTTTTATTCCATAGAATAATTCATAGGGGGTTTTAAATCCTTCATTTGCTTTCGTGGGGATCTATTAATTAAATAAGCTGATGTAACCACAGCATAGGACCAATATTTTATATCCAGATTGGCATCAATCAACATGGCTCGTACTCTCCTCATTAAAGTTTGATTTTGCCTTTTGGCAGCACCGTTTAATTCTGGGGAATACGACACCACATAATCCATTGTTATGCCAACCTCATTACAATAATTTATTATTTTGGCATCAGTATATTCTTTTGCATTATCGCATCTTATAGTGCCTATAGGATATTCAGGGAATTTATTTCTCATGGATACTATAATGTTTTTGAATTCATTTGTCACTTGGCTTTTATTAGCAATAGGCATGACAAAAGTGTACTTCGAAAAATGATCTATAAATGTTAAAATATATTTTTGATTTGCCACAGAGGGCGTAAACGGACCCAGAATGTCTGAGGACGCTATCTCCAGTTTTCTAGTTGGTTTGGTTATATTTCCTGTATGAACTAATCTTGAATTATTGGCAATACAACATATCTGACAATTTATAAAATCTTCATCCCTAAAATTTAGATTATCGGGAATGCCAACTGCTAATGTTTTTAATTTTTGCAGGTATCTAGCATTTAAATGTCCAAGCCTCCTATGTATTAGTAATTTTTTATTAATATTATTGTTTATTTGTGGTTTATTAATATTATTATTATTTTCATTATTTTCTATTATTATTTCTTCATTTTCACCCCCCTGAGGTGATTCAGTATTAGTATCTTCTTCCTGAATTTCTAGTTCTACTGTAAAATCATCCCATTCATCATCTATATTTTGGGTGACGGGGGCACATATTATATTTTGTTCACCATTATTAATATCATTATTTATTTTTTTATTATTATTTTCAACATTGTAATATATATAAAAAATTCCTTCCTCTTTCTTTGCAGTTATTATTATTTCTGCATTTTCAATGAAGTAAATGTTCGCAATGTCTTTTTGCTGATCAATGTTAGTTATTCCAGTATTTATTATTCTGATAGCTGAAATAATATCCAAATTTAGATCCGGCACATAATGGACATCATTTAATTCTATTAATGACTGAATTTTATTGAGATTTTTGACTTTAATCACCATCCTACCTGTATGAGTGGCATATAAAAATGTATTTTTCCCAGCACATTGCAATTTGATTGGGGTTACGAATTTTTTAACATCTACTAATTTATTAAAATCAGACGTTAGATGTACCTCTGCAGCCCCATCCAAAATTGCTTTGTGGTTTAATATTATATAGTTTTCATTATCATAATTTTTATTATTATTAATTAATTCATTCAACAACCATTCATTATTACTTTGATTAAATTTTTTAATCATGCAGGACATTTTTACCTGCTGTTCTGTACTATCTTTTTTATTAGAATTTGGTTGACTTGTATTCGTTTTTGGGGGATAATTTCCCTGACTATTATTCGTACTATCATTATTAATATTGGATTGTTTGTTATTATTACCACAATTTTGCGCTATATGCCCAAATTGCCCACATTTGTAACATTTCGTATTATTTTGGTTGTAATTCCTACCATTTCCTCTGTAATTATTACCTCTATAATTCGAGTTGCCCCGATAATTATTTCCTCTGTAATTTCCATTGTTATTATTTCCATTATTATTCGCATTATGGTTTTGGTTTTGATTTATTTCATTACCATTCCCATTACTATTGTTTCCACCATTATTACCATTATTATTATTTCGATTCCCATTTCTATAACCATTATAACCATTACCATTTCCCCTATAGTTATTCCTACTTCTATAATTATTATTTCTTCCTCTATAATTATATCTATTATTATTTCCATTATTTCTATAATTATTGTTCGATTGATTATTATTATTATTCTGTTTTTTTAAAGTCTGATCCCTAAATTTTTGGTCAGAGTCCTCTCTCAATATTCTCTTAAAATTGTCTATATTTTTTTCTTTTTGAGGTAAATTTTCAAATTGCATTTTTGCAATTGCCTGCTCGTAGCATAAAGCTAATTGCAAATTCTCTAATTCCTCTGTTTCAGTAACTTCTTTACCACTGTCTCTTACGTTGGTTACTAACTCATCCCATTTTTTCAAAAAACCTTTCATATTTCCACCAGGTTGAAATCTAAACTCCATCCACTTTGCTTTTGCCATATTAGCTGTGACCGAAGTTTTAGTGCCATAAATATTATCCAATTTTTTTAACATTAAAATTGCAGTATTACAGTCCCTTATTTGTTTGGTAATTTCATTTGACACTCTTTCTAATACAAATGCTTTAGCATTGTCTTGCATTTTGCAATAACTCACCATATCTTTATCGGGTCTGAAATTTAGATCATCTATGTGATTAATATATGATTGTAAAAATTCGTGTTCTCCAAAAATATCGTAGTACCCATCTCCCCTTATGGCTGAAATAATCATCCTACGCCAATCTAAGTAATATTTGCCATTAAACACTTTTCCCAATGGCGCTTGTATAGGTTTAATTTCGTTTAGGGATGCCATATTTTCTTTAATTTTACGAAAGCCTAATACACTATTTTCTCTATTAATAACAGCTATATATTTCTTATTCTCTATTGAACCTTTTTCAATTTCCTTTATTAAATTTTCCTCTATTTTATTTGTTTTTTCTATTTCCTTTTTACTATTCCCTTTTATATTCGTTTCGTTACTATCCAGTTTTTATTATTTAATTAATTAAAGAATCTGTTCATAAATTTCTCTTTCGATTTATCAGAACTATAAATTCTGCTCGAAAAATAATTTACAGAAGAATCCAAAATTTTAATATATTTCAAACAGCTAATATCTTCAATTCTTCCTGATATGTCTATTACAAACGATTCCAATATTATCTCGCCTGTGAAGTATTTAACGTAGGGTAAATTATAAGTTTCTATCTTTATATCAACAACTTTTTCAACTTCAAACTTTTTTATTAATTCCTTTAATTCTTCCTTCTCAATATTATACTCTCCAATTTTTCCTTCAAACAAATTTATTGTAGGGGACATAAATAATTTCAAAGAATTTTTAATCTTCTAGCCTCAGTTCAAACACAATTGCATAAACACGAAAAATAATTAACTTCAACAAATATTACCTTTACAAAAAAAATTTACCTTACAATTTCTGCTGTGCCAATGAATGATTTATGTTTTCGATGCTTCGCTGGCTACCGCTGTACTTTCTGCTTGAATTTTGTTTTGAGTTGGCCAAAAAATTTTGGGTCTTTGATTTGTGGATCTACGATGAGTCCTCGATGACGGGAGCAGGTTTCCTTTGGCTGTTCACACGATCTCTTTGGCGGTCCTTTCTGGATTTAGCGTTCGATGACTTCCAGGATTGGCCGTTATTAAGTCTGGAACTTCAGCTTCTAATTTTCTATTTAATTTTGAATTTTTAAAAATTGAAAATAAATTAAAATTTGAGTTTCAACTTCTCAAAAAACACGGTAAATACTTCGTGTATTATTCAACAGAAAACATAAAAAATTTTCGCACAACAGTAAATTAATTCAAAAAAATCATTATTTCATCAATTTAAATTTCTAAGTCTCTCCTCAAAGTTCTACCGCAGCGATGGCTACCATGATGTGAGGTGTACAGAACGAGGATTGAAAGAACTTGAGACTTTCTACTTTAATGACATTTTATTAGCGACTAAATTATGTTTCACAAACAAAATATGAAATGGCGAAGCAACAGCGTTATCTGATCGAGAATAGTAGGGGAAGCACTTCGTGATGAGAGTGTACGTGTGACATATAAACATAATGTGTTCGTGATGATGATGAAGAAAGAGAGAAGGTGGGATTTCCGTTACAACAAAAAGGTAATTGATAATGATAAATAAGCCGTACAGAAATGTACGGATATTGAAAGATACAAAGTACGGAAATTTTACCCTTTCAATCTGGTAACACTGTATGTTACATATGTTACTGTTTGTCCGTTGTACTCACACAATAAACATATATAGTTCCTCCTGTACATATTAATCATATTATTCTTACATCGTACATTATCGTTATCGAATCGTGTATGACTCCGTCGTTCACGATAGCTTCTATCTTGTTTATCAATAATATTAATACAAAGTTCAGTAATATTTTCAATTTTCATGGTCGATGATTGTCTCATATTCATCTCATCGTCCACCCGTATTTTCTGTACGACTTTGCACGTTTTCAGTTTTCAAATTCAAATTTAACCTGGCTTTTAAGCGTTTAGCTCAATTCGTGCCTCAAATTCTATCTCTCTGAGTTAATGTTGTTTTCTTGAAAGTTACCTTCCCAAATTAGATCGATTCATTTTATTTTCATGGCGTGGAAGTGACATGTTCCTTGTTCTCTAGGGTTCTTTGTTTAGTTTTATTTCAGTTGTATCTTTCCGTCAAAAAACTCCAAAGTTACATTTTGGTCTGCTGTGCTATAAGGAAATTGTCTTCAAGCCTCTTGGAATAATGTATCGAGATTCCGACTGAGAATAAAATATTTATCTGAGACTATGATGAATTCTTACCAAGATGTTCGTTATTTTTTAAGTTTTATGTTTATATTATAATAGCAGCACTAACTCTGAAATTATGAGAAAGAATTTTTTGAGAAGTAGTCTGGAGAATGCCACCCTTAATATAATACTGCAAGTGAGTGATATGATTTTTATATTGGCTATATTTTCTCAATTGCATCATCTTTTTCAAAATTCATTCAATGATGATTTCAGATTTCATTTCGCATCGTCACATTCCTGTTAAATGCATTTGTTGTTCGTCATGTCAGCCCAGATGCAATTGGTGTCATGTACGTACGTTTATTGTTACTGGAATCAACAATTTTGTTCCTTAGTCGTGAAGCTTTCAGAAAAGCTTGTCTGTCCAAAACTGATGAACATAATTGGAGAAAAGTGATTAATTTAGTGTGGTTTACGTAAGTATCGAATGAATAACGTTATTTTTGCGATGGTCAAACTAAGTATTTCATCATTTTTTCCGCAATTATTTCAGGGTTCCTATATGCTTACTTTTTTGTTGCTTATTCGGATACGTTTGGTTGTATGTTCTTATACCACCCAGTGAAAGTGCTACGAGGCATTATGTTTTTGGAGTATTTGCTATCGCAGTTAGCTGCATCATTGACATGTTTGGTGAACCTTTGCATCTTGTTTCGCAGGCATTTTTGCTAGTCAAATTGCGAGTAAGAATTGATCTCTCATTTTTTAGAGTGTAGAAAATATTTACGTCTTACCTAATTGTATTTTGTAGGTTTTTGCTGATATATTACTAGTGTTTGTTCGCACTGTTGTTTTCGTTCTCCTTATTGTCAACTCCGCAGAGAATGCGGTTTTGGCTTTCTCTATCGCACAAATTTTATCTGTATCTGCACACGTTCTCTTTTTCTATGTCTATTTTTACCGCCTCATTGGAGTTTCAAACAGTAAAAAAGCTGACAATGCAGCAAATGATTTCACTTCAAACTTTCCCTTCCGCAGTATGACGGATTTTTTTCCAAAATATGTACGAAATGAAGTACGTGCTTTGTTGTCCTAAATCTTTTTTCTTTCATGCAACTATTATAACAGCACATATGACTGTTGTCTATTTCTAGGAACAAATTGATTGGAAAATGTTACAATTAATTTGTAGTTTCCTCAAACAAGGTATTATGATGCAACTGCTCACGGAAGGTGAACGTTATGTCATGACTCTGCTGAATGTGCTATCTTTTGCTGAACAAGGTGTTTTTGACATCGTGAACAACTTGGGTTCGTTAGCGGCTCGCTTCTTGTTCCGACCCATTGAAGAATCTTCTTACTTTTATTTTTCTCAGTTAATTCATAGAGATCAAGAAATCAACGAACAAAATAAAGTATGTAAACGCTCTAATAAAAATGATTTTTCGTGGCTAATACCCAAGAAAATTGTACAATAATGATTGCAGGTAGTAAAACTTATATTTTGTTCGTAGAAGTCCATGACAGAGGTCGCTTTTGTACTCCAACATCTTCTTGGTTGTGTTACGTCTTTGGGTCTTCTGGTCTTGTGTTTCGGTCAAGGTTATGCAAAAATGGCGTTATTTTTGTACGGCGGTAAAGAATTAGCTTCTGGATTAGGTCCCAAATTAATGCGTACGCACTGTCTGGCAATTTTGTTGATGGCTGTGAATGGTTTAACAGAATGTTTCGCGTTATCTACTGTCAGTGCAGAAAAACTTGACAGGTATTAATTTATACTAATCATTGGGATAGTACACTACAAGAGTATAAAATTAGTGGAAAAACTTGTAATCAGTTGTATTAGTGATCAATCTTTTTTCTTTTTCTCTTTTAAGAGCCAATGTATTTTTGACCATTTTTAAAAATTTCCCAAAAATTAAATTTATGGAATTTTAAAATGCAATTGGATCTCAAAAAAAGATTAAATTCTCTTCTTCAAATAGATCCAAGTGAAAAAGTTCACAAATGCCTTTACAGATATGGAAAAAATAAGTCTTTTCTTATGTAATTTAACGTAACAATTTTAGTAATAAACTTTATAAAAAAAAAGAAAAAAGAAAAAAAACGACCGTGTTAATGTAAATGAGTAGCTCTTATTGGTGGATATTCCCAAATTTATGACAGTAATTTTTTCAATCTTTAAATTTTCATTTTTGTTAATTACTACACCCTTCTAATTTTTTAATTTTCATATATGAATCTTAGGACATTCTCCGAATAGTCAGGAACATTTTGAGCCTACTTTCATTAAATTCTATAGAATAATCTCGTTCTGAACAAACGAAATTCCGTTAGTTCGGGAGATAGACATACCAAAAATATAACCTCCTCCGTACGCAGTCGGTAAAAAGGAGATATCTTTTCCAAATCTGTATAGATTTATTTAACTTTGTACAATTGTTTTTCATTCAGTTATTCAAAGAGGATAGTCTTATCTTTCATTTAGCTTAAATTGTACTTAAAAATTGTGAAAAATGCATTGGCTCTTATGGGAGAAACAGATTGATCACTTATACAATAATTACAAGATTTGTTATCAGGTGGAGACTTGTCATGGACAATCCCAATCAGATTATTACATCGAACTTTTGTACAAGCTCTTTGAGGTTAGTTGGTCAGTTTTTCTCAATAAAATTAACCTTATTAGATTTCTTACCTTACATTAATATTGAGATTTAAGACCAAAGTGGCTGACATCTAGCAGAAATTTTTTGAAACGGTAAATGGTTGATCCTGTGCAAAAATTCATTTAGTCCTACGCAAATCAAAGCTTAAATTAAGATATTTTCGATAAAATGGTGGCAATAAATTATTTTGCAGATTTATGTAACCGTCATTTGTCTTTAAATTTACGAGAAAAAAATTATTTTCAGTATTTAATTATTTAAGCCCAAATTAAATTAAGGTACCACCTACCGGTTATCACATTTTTAATCAAGAGTCAGTGTAGCTATTATCTCCATGATCACCAATTTGCAGTGCCATCCAGTTACATCTTAAATGGCAATTATATTTTCTAATTTTTGACAGTTATAGATACGCCTATGAATATACACTTACATGTAGCGGAAATATTTATGACAAATAATTTTGAGCTAATTAATACGTCAAATGGTGTCATAATATATCATTATTGTTACAACCATTTTATTCAGCTGCTGGGGCAGTATAGTAACGATGCAACTCAACACCAGTAGTATCAGGTTCGAATTTCATGAGGGCTTAAATTTTGAAAAATTTTCTTTTTTTTTTAAATTTTTATTCATAGAATGTTTCTTTAGGTTCTCTGATTTTTTTTTTAACGTTTTTCGAAATAATTATTTTTAGATTAGACATGTTTTCAGTTACATTAAGTTCACATACCAGATTCACTCTGCTACTAAGTTCATTCATTACATAGGTGGTGGGATATTTGGAGTAGATGTGAGGCGCCCATAGTAAGCCATTTTGGGGACAACAACGGACGGGGTACAAAATGGATGGTGAATATCCCCACCTCTTGAAGTTACCCTGCCATTGCCGACATATGAAGTGGCATGCCTTGGCCAAGGCCCCCCGCATCGTCCGAAAGATCCCTCCGGTAGTACTGTGCTGCAGTTGTCAATGCACTTAATTTCATTTGAAATCCAATTCATAGATTTTAAAATAACATTTTTTCCTTCATCGATAAAATTTGTTCATTAATTTTTTTTTTTTTTACAGATTCAATAGAGTTATGGTGTTGTTTTCAGTAGGGTACTTGATTTGTGCGTGGATATTGTCTTCTACATTTGGAAGTGTTGGTTTTATTCTAGCCAATTGTTTGAACATGTTGGCTCGTATAATTCATAGGTTGTCCCTTTGGTTTGTTTTTCAATTCATTAGCAGAATTTATGTTATAAACCAATAATTATGTTCATGTTCACAGTACTTATGTCATACGCCAAAGATACAGTAAAACCAATTTTTCGCCTCTGATTGGATTAATGCCCAGAAAGTACTTTTCTTCTTTGTTGATATTATCAACAATCTGTACGCAAATTTCGGAGGTCAGTGTTTTGACATTAATATTTGCTTAACGATCAAATTTTCATTTATTATGCCGCCTGATCTTATTTTTCTAGGCATTTTTTTATGAAGAATCTCCCATCTTGCACTTCATTATCGGCGCAGTTTTGTTTATAATTACATCTACCAGTTGGTTGTACGAGGAACGCGCATTTATTACATTCTGTCAACACAACTGGAAGCTGAAAGAACAATAATTCTATCTAAGTTCCAAATTCTTCTTTTCAAAAATATTTTCTCACAGTATATTGTTAATAAAATATTAGTTTTGTTTTTTCTGTTTAATTCAGTAACTATTTTGGGTAAAAAATCAACAAAATTTCTTTAATCAATCGAAACATTTTCAGGACGAATTTTAATTCTTAATTTTAGGTAAAATTTTATTAACTCTCTCACACGGACTAGATTAAAATTCAAGAATTCGTATCAATGAGAAATATTTTTAAAAACAGCAGCGTTCATGTTATTTCCAGAATGAATAATACAGCATTTACTGTCAGATTCGAGAATAACCTCAGGTATGGATTTATCAGGTTCCAATTTCATGACCAAATCAATGACCGCAGTAATAGTCCCACTAGATTCCGCTTTGGCATTGCCTGATGCTACGAAGAGAAATTAATGTATATATAATTGATAAACGTGAGTACATATCCGATTTCAAAATTTACAACTACAAATAATTTTTTTCACAAAATTAGGAGAAAGCCAAAAAATGATAACTTAAAACTTTTTGTTAAGAATATTCTTTTAACTTTCTTCTACCTCGGTTTTTTCACCCAAAACACGCACAATGTTCTTTCTTTTTTCATTTAGAGAAATGACACAAATTATTAAATACTTATCGAATGATAGGTGTTTTCTCATTCATACCTTTAAAAAAATTGTAATATCAATAACGTTTTCTCTATTTTAAACGTAAATTTTGATGAACATCTCACTCTCTCTCACGCACACTCACACTCGGTCGTTCACTCAAACTTTGTTACACCTGCCCCTACAATCGAACGGAACAATGTTAAGCAAAAAGGGGTGTTAAGTAGGGACGACCTTAACTGATAATGCAAATGCCTCGTAAAGGCTTTCTCGTGAGGCGTGACAGTAATAAGGCAATAATTATGATTGAAGTGATAACCTGACATCAAAAGGGATGTTTTCTGGAGACGAATGAAATTATTAACACAAATTTAAAAAAAAAAATTTTTCTACACTGGAGACTTACTAATTTCGCTACATTTCATTAATTATTTCTTTTGAACAACAGTTTTGTTAACTATGCCTAGTGATGGTAATGACTAATGAGCAATTGCTTTTTTTTTAAATGCTCAAGCATTTGTGCATTTGCTAAGCAAATGCTTGAAAAATAAATGCTTAACATTTGAAAGCATATATTCAGTAATGACCATAGGCTCAAAAATGAGTGAATGCTTGAGAATTTGTGAGCATTTTCAATAATTCTGGTTTCTAGCCTAAACGAATGAATAAGTTTAAAAATGTTTTTTAAAATCACAGTAAAAAGTTGAATAAAAGTTCCCAAAAATGTTGTAGGATGTTTGAACCAATATTAAATTCTTGACCATTGTATGCATGAGTATGTGCTGAGTAAATGCCTGAGCATACTCAGCATTTGCTCTTCAATAATAAATATTTGAGCATTTACCATCACTATCTATGCCATTTGTAAAATTGATGTTATCAAAAGAATCGATATTCATGTTTTCGATGTTAGTATTAATTTGTTTTTTAAATTAATTTTTAATGAAATATATTCACGAATGATGACGTTTGAAATTATTTTTTTCCTGTGTTGTATAATATACAGGTTCTTTGGTGAGAGGTTTGCCAGACTTGAAATTTGGATATAACCAGGTACCACTAAGAAAAAATACCAGCCCCTGGAGGACACCCTGCCATTTCCAACATACAAAGTGATAAAAAAAATTATTATACACGTATAATAATTTTTCTTATCATATACCAAAAAATTTGAATGTCCCTATGTCACACTGGCATAGTACCAGTAGAGAGATCTTTCAGATGATGTACGAGGCCTTGGCCAAGGTATCCCACTTTGTATGTTGGCAATAGCAGGGTATCCTCCAGGGCTGGGCTAGGCTGCTGTTACTGCCCCAAAAAGTGGCATACCATGGACTAGGCCGCCTGCATCTGCTTGAAAGATTTCACCACCTATGTATAAACTATTTTATGATTATTGTTGTACCTCCATATCTTCTTGCAATTCGACAAAACATTAAAATTTCACTTTTAACCATTTCATTAGGGGTGACTGGGGTACCATGAAAAAAATAGATTTGCTTTTAATTTTTGGACAAACTGGTCCCATAGCCTTATGCATCATACATCAGATAAATACTTAATTTGTTTACTATCATTATCAAGTTTGTTATTCAAAAGTTATTGAAATATTTATCAAAATTATACCAAAAGTAAAATTTTGAAAACTAATAAAAAGTGTAACCAGTGGGAAAGAAGTTAAATATTAAAATTTTTGGATTTGTTCCAAACAAGTTTAACAGTCAGTGATTAATCATTCAGAGTTGCTAATACTCAAAAACACTTAGAGGAGTATAATGTTAGTTTCTAGTTAAAAGGTGAACATAGTGTACTATGATGTAAATTTTCAGGCGTACCATGGAACATACTAAAAATACCGTTTTTTTTTTAAATAATTTTCCTAAATAAAATTGCCCAAAAACATGAAACACTGAATCTTGAAAAAGTTGAGGATATTGTGAAAGATGTTTTAAATTAGCAAATTCACAAGGAAAGTGTCACAATTTAAAAATAATCAATTTTCCGAATAATAACTGTGGCGGCTACCACATGTTGTTGTAAAAAGACCTCATCTCTCTCATTCACCATCACCTGATGCTGTGGCTGAGTGAGAATGGTGCTGTATTTTGGGTGGTGGTGAGGTAGGGAGTTTAGGTATTCAGCCAGTACAGGTTAGAATCCCTGTACCACCTTAATACCTAAAGTGATGACCTCGATGTGATGCAAGAGATGGGAACAATGCCCTTTCTTGGACATGCAAGCCAGGTGGTAGTTTGTCACCTCACCAATGCCAAAATGTGGTGGCACTGTAGGTTGTGCGCCATGGTTGGTGATGAGGGTGGGCATCTACCATGCTCCAGTACACACACCTACTACCCTGATGCCTCCGTATTAGTCATATTACACTCCGCTATACTAGATCGAGTGATGTGGTGGCTACCACATGTGGGAGTAAAAAGACCTCATCTCCCTCATTCATCATCACCCAATGCTGTAGCTGAGTGAGAACGGTGCCATATTTTAGGTGGTGGTGAGGTGGGGAGTTTCGGTATTCAGCCAGTATAGGTTTGAATCCCCGTACCATTGTACATTTGATTATGAAGATATTGCTAAAATTGTGTCAGATTAAATTATTTAAATTATATGAACTCAACAATTTTTAAAAACAACTTTGGACTGAGCTGAAATTTTGAAGAATCATTTTGATTTGTTAGCTTGAAAATTTGTAAAAATTTGGATGAAATTGTAGGCTGGGATTGGGAGATATTGCTGAAATTTTTTTTGGATTCTGTGATTCAAATACAGTTGATAAAATGATTCATCAAAATTTCAGCTCAATCCTACATTTGGTTCTTGAGAATTGATTTGAGTCCATATAATTTGAATCATTTAATTTGACCTTTGAATATGTAGTACTGAACGAGTAAAGTTCCATAAGACCTATATACTTTTTAATGTCTAGACATGCCCGCAAAAAAGTAAGCAACCATATAATGCTTCTGCGTATTTTTGACATTCTGCTTGAGTTCATCAATTTAGAATACAACTGATAAAGAAATCCCTTAAATTTACAAAGATAACATACATAAACACGAAGCAAAATATGTCAAAAGGTGAGCTCTAGTTGCCTATCAGTGCCAGCATGTCTAACCAAAAATTTTTTTTCTTTACTGGTCCAGTATTATATCGTCAAAGAATCTAACATAATTTCAACGATATCTTGATAACCAAATGTACAATTTTGGTTAAATTTTCACAAAATATCAAGTTAACATATGGCAATGTCTGTAAAATTTCTGTTTTCTAAAAGCAATAGTTCTCTCAAAATTGTTTTCAAAACTTCAATAGCAATGTAATTAATATATAATTAAAGGAAACACTCCATCTAACATGAGCTGTGATGGTGATTTATGGAACTAAATTTGATGGACCTACATTTTCAGGGAGTGAAATCACTTGTATATTCGATAAGGACTTGGATTTAATCTTCCACTTCAAATCAATCCCAACCCCTGGTAGCGACATTGATTATTTATAACTATACAGACTGAGCATAGTGATAAGAATGTGAAGGTAAAATATCTTTAATAAATAAGTATCATTGGAAGAATAATGTCCCTCCAATATTGCTTTTTATTGACAATTTTTGACATCCTTCATTCTTGAAAGATCGATAACAAGGGAGAAATAAAATAATTATAACCAAAATGAAAAATTTTTGGTATTCAATTAATAGAAAAGTTCTCAAACTTTATGTAATAAAAATCACCTTCCACCAATGATACTTATTATATTGCCTTCACCCACACTGTACTGCCACTCCCAAAGTTGTGTAGACAAGACAAGTAAATTCATTCCCATACATTTTCACTTTCAAAAACGTCAAATAATAGGATAAAGGAAAACGCTCCCACTAGCAGAGCGTCGGTTGTTAAGGATTTGTTTTCAATTGATTTTATCAAGATTTTATATAAAACTTTGTTATGTACCATATTTACCCTTCATTTATCCGCCATTTTTAAATGCCTTCGTACGTCTTACTAGACCACTAACTGTTTCCTGAAATTTTCTAGAAACATCTGAATAGGTTATTTGAAGATTCCTTAAAATTTTGGCTGAAATTGTACGTTTATTTCTTGAGATATTACTGAAATTCTATTCAAATCCTGTTATTTTAATGATAAGAATTCAATCAAGGTGGGGAACATCGACAGAATTTCAGTGATATCTGGGAAAATGAACGTACAATTTCAAACAAAATTTCACTGAATCTTGAGATAACCTACGCAGATGTCTCCTGAAAATTTCAACTTTCTACCATTTACAGTTTTTGCGTAATTCCTTTCGATAACTTAGATTTTATAAATTCTCCTTTAAAGCAATGGTAAAAATCAGTCCCAATGAATACACATTAGCGCATACGCTATCTACCGGGATAAATTTTCCCAACTTGATTATGTGACGCTTTTTTTTATCAGAGTCAACTAAACTTGTCTTTCTATACATCTTTGGCCTCTCCTATTAAGCTCAATCCATCCATATAGTTTTATATAGTCGAAGGGTGGGGGATTGTTGAAACTTTTCTCCAATTTTTCTCATTAATTTGAAAATTCAAATCAGTCCGGACAAGTTCTTTGAGACTTTAGGTCTGGGTCATTTAGGTCATTGATTGTTCACTTCAAATAAACTAGTAAGTGAACTACCGGCACATCACTAATACAAAAGAGTAAACAGTTATCCTCACTCTGGATCTTCGCGAAAAAGAGTAGCACTCCTCAAAGAATACAGTCAATTATCATTTATCAACAATTCTAATCCCAATAACTCACCACCTAATTATTTGCGACGTATAAATTTAGGTGCCATTAATTTACTTTCCAAGTTTCAGGACAGTCGGCAAAGGGCAGCTATAATAGAATTTAATCAAAACAGTAATGTTAAAAACTAGAGGGTAGTTAATATACTTCACATTTACTGGAGTCAATTGAGATATGATTTTCACATAATTCTACCATAAATTTGAAATTCAGATACTGGATACTCACTTTGGATACACAAACCTTGCTTGTCACAAATTAATACTCCTGTTATGTTACGTTCATTATTAGTCCTAAAACAAATATGAAAAATGAAATCAGTAACAAATTTCATCAGAACTCATATCTACCAGTATTATTGCGGGAAAACACTATCACAACTCGTGAAGAAAATGAACTTACAACTGATCCAATTTAGCAGTGATTTCTTCGTCCATTCTCGATATATTTTCGATGCGACGTTCTTTCAAATTAAAATTCCAAGAATTTTATCTCGAGTTATTTCAAAATTAAAAATTTAAGGTATTGATAGAAGATTCCTACTTCCTACGCTAGAGTTTAAATTGAATTAAAATTTATGTACGTATTGGCGGTGTTAATGCTATCGTTATTTATTGATAATTATCGATAACGGCTAATATCGAAAAGTATCGATAGGAAAAGAAATATTGATAAGATTATCGATAGTTTTTTTATCGAAACCAAACTATGGCACAACCACAACCATAACCAGAACAATAACTACAAAAAACAGAAACAAATTGACAACATTGATTTGGGAAACGATAACCAAAACAAAAAACTTTCACCTAACGAATCAATAACGAATATATTTAGGTCATAATAATATTATTGAGGTGAGGTCTGATCACCTTGCAAAGAAAAGATAAGTACGGACTTCCATCTTGAAATTGTTTATTGACGTTAGTACGACTGACAAACGGAGAACATTCTCCATCGAGCAGTGGCGGAAAGAATAATATATTGCCGATCAGTGTTGCCACATGTAAAACGAATAAATGTAATAGTATGTTACATACAGTGTTAGTCAATGTGATGTTCTGTGTTTGTGAGGTAGTGAGGGAATCGTATCCTAACACCCCCCTGCGATTCAAAACGGACGAACGAACATATAAGTAAAAAAAGTGTTACACATTGTATGTATTCAAAAAACATATAAACAATAAAAAAATTAAAATAAGCAATAGCAGTCAAAATTATTACATATAGGTGTCATATAAAATTGCTATATATATAAAAATGGTAAAAAAAAATTAGGTATGTCGTTGACTAGTATTCTGATGTACAATTAAAATGTGTGTGGTTGTATATGCCAAATGTTTTATCTTAAATATATCGTGTAATTATTAACATGAGGTATACATTTAACCTTCTGTTACTGTGTCATGTCTTATAAGTATTGTGTGATTTTAATTTAAAAAATATATATAAATAAAAAATGGCAGGTTGGAGAGATCAATATCTCCTTGACAGCTGCAGAGAAATAATATTATAATATATATATATATGTCCCTATAATTAATCGTTTGGGTATTTCGTATGAATATTCTATTGTGGGAATCAATTGTATATATTGGGGAATACTGATACCAATAAGAGAGGCAGAGCAGCGACGGGGAACCTATTGAATATTGTGATGTGAAGTGTGAAACAACATATGGACCGCTCGGTTTACGATAGGCGATAAAAGACCGACGCCCATCCACAGTCCAAAACCAAATATCAAAAAATTTTGAGGGTTATGTCAATTAAAACTATTGGCCGAAAAGTTGACTTGTTCCGAGTATTCTCATAACAATATTTTGAAAGGTTCTCCAATCAAGTGCCTTAGTAAGTATGACAGCAACTTGATCAGGGGACCTAATATCATTAAAACTTTTTAATTTCTTTTGGAAAGCTTCCAATACTGCGTAGCATTTGATCGCAAGGGACCTGGAGCATTTCTGGCCTCCCCCAGATGCAATACGAGACGCAGATATATTGACCTCGTAGACTTGCACTGGGTCAGTTACAGAGAAAACGCTCTCAGTAAGTCTCCAGATCACATATATGTTGTCTAGTGCATCATTCAATGCAATTAATTTGGCTGCAGTCGACGAAGTTGCAACCCAGTTTTGCCGGTGAACAGCCCAATTTAACAAGTCTCCGTTAACTAATATCATATAGCTGGTTGTGGAGCACCCTTTCTCCAAGTTATTTATATCTATGGGTGAATCGTCTACATCGGGTGTATACGACACATCGACAAAAGCTTTAATCTGTGTTTGGTCAGAGTGGAAGACCAGAGAGAAGTCTCTTGTGGTTTTAAGGTACCTAATGATGCGACGAACATAATTTTTGACTTCACTATTGGAGGATGCATGAAAACGTGACAAATAGTTGACGGCAAAGGCAATATCTGGGCGGGTCAGTCTTGCCACATATAGCAAATTCCCAATCATAGCCCTATATTTGGTATCATCCAATCCATTTTTTGCCTTATTTATTTTTAATCCCGTCTCCATAGGTGTGGAAGATGGATTACATTCCGTCATTCCAAATTTCCGGAGAATTTTATCAATATATCTATTTTGTGTTAATATAATTTGTTTCCTAGGGATATCTTGACTTATTTCGAATCCTACAAAGAAAGTTGGATTATATTCTATTTTTAAAGTAAAATTTTTATTGAAAATATTTATCAAGTCCTGTGTCCACTCGTCGTGGTTACCAGCCAACAACATGTCATCCACATAGACTATTAAGAGTGCCATTGCACCACTATTGTTTTGTTTTGTTTTATATATAAACATCTATCTATTTTTGATTGAATGAATCCAGCTTGAATTATTGTTGAATTCAATAAGTCGTACCAACTCTTGGAAGACGTTTTCAGTCCATATATAGACTTTATTAATCTTAGGCAATTATTTTTGCCTAGTTGACATCCTTTAGGGTTTGATATAAATATAGGGTATTTTATTTGTGAATTGAGGAACGCTGTTTTTATATCGAACTGTGTTATATTTAAATTATACTTGTTTGTGATGGATAATATCCATCTTATCAGCCAATATTGGATTACCGGGGCATATATTTCAGTTAGAGAATAGTGAGTGAGATCTTTAAACCCTCTTGCAACCAACCTGGCTTTCGGTATGTGAATGCCTTGGTTGTCGGGTTTTGTGGTGAAACACCACTTCGTATCCACTAACCTCACATTTCTCTCCCTTGGGACAACTTCCCACACGTCCATATCAGATAGTAACTTCAACTCGTCATTAATGGCTTGTTGCCATTCTTCCTTAAAAGGGTTGTTTTCAACATCCTCCCATTTTTGAGGGATGTGGTCCTCAATGTAATTTTTGTATCTTGATTTAAATAAATTTAATATTACAGGGGTTTCTATTATATTATTATTATCCTGTATTATTTCATTATTATTATTTTTAATATCTATTTGTTTTATATTTCTAGTTTTGTCAAATCTTACGTCACATGTAACGTGTGATTTATCTATTAATGGGTCCCTTATACAGTACCCACTATTGGTATACCCTACAAATATTCCTTTATCGGATCTCTGGGTTAGTTTTGGGTGTTCAATATTTACTTTTTTTTCTTCTATTTTTTGTGACCTGTTGCTGACGGACCTCTATGGGGATATGTCTATGAGAGAGAGACCCAAAAACTCTCATGTTAGATAGGTCTGGCTTTATGCCTTAAAACATTTTGAAAGGGGTCTTATGATCTCTATTGGCCCTAGTTGGGCTTCTGTTTATAACATAAACAGCCGTCAGAACAGCCAAAGACCAGAAACTGAATTCCAGATCGGAGTCGAACAACATGGCCCTTGTCCTCGCCATGATCGTTTGATTCTGCTTTTTGGCCATCGCATTCAACTCTGGTGAATACAGAACGACAGGCTCAAGGTTCACGCCATTTTCCTCACAAAATGTTTTCATATTCGAATCCAGATACTCCCTTGCATTGTTGCATCTTAACGTAGCTATTGGGTGATCCGGGAACTTTGATTTTAATTTCATGTACAATTTTTTAAACTCCTCAAAAACCATTGATTTTTTCTCAATAGTGGAGACAAAAGTATATTTTGTGGCATGATCCACGAATATTAAAACGTACTTTTCACAATATATGCCTGGTGAAAAGGGGCCCATTGTATCCGATGAAACGAGTTCTAGTTTTCTTTCCGGTCTAGTGCAGGTTCCACTGTATACCAATCTCCTAGAGTTTGCTTTCACACATATCTCACACAGACCGAATTTGTCATCACAAAATGTAATTCCGTTTGGAATACCTCTTGAGACATTTGTCAAGAATTTTAAATTTTTTTCTGATAAGTGTCCCAATCTCCTATGCCATATCATTTTTTTATCTATTTTTAATTTTTCTATATTCTCGCTTATTTCTTGGTTATTGTTTATTATATCATTATTATTCGTTCCTACATCCTCATTTATTTCACTACCACCTTTATTCATTTCATTATTTTGTGTGTTATTATTATCATATTCATCGTTAAATTTTATTACATCATTATTATTTTCGTTATTATTATCTATGTTTTCGTGTGTATTATTATTCTCTCCATTCTCTTCATTTTCCTCCTGACTTTCCTCAATTATTTCCTCTTCTATTTCGTATTCCAGCCATTCATCCTGGGAATTCATGTTGGGCATACATGCCAATTTATTCGATTCATTATTATAGGGACATATTTTATTTAAATCATCTTCATTTTCTATAATATTGACCATGGATTCCGGTACAATTTCGTATTTCACCATGTATACCTCCCTTATTTTCGGGGCCAAAAAAATTACCTCGTCTGTTCCCCGGACGTATATGTGCGCTGCAGAGAAATTCTGATCTATGCCCAGCGCCCTATTTTCTGTTATCTTAATCCCTAACATAAGGTCTACGTTCAGGGATGGTACGTAATGTACTTTCTTTAATCTTATGACTGATTCCTCTCTGAATTTTCCACCCTGATAAACATAGTTCCTATGTGTGTGGCAATTAGTAATGTATCTTGGATGGCACATTCTAACTCAATAGGCTTTTCCAGCATTATGGGGTTAGACAATTTTGACAAGTCAGATATAACGTGGTCAACAGCTCCATCATCTAACATTATTCTATTGGTAAGAGGGACATAATCTGAATCTGACTCCTGCTTCATGTCTTTAGATGTTATTAGGTTTATTAATTTATTGCTATTTATGTTCTTGTTTGGCTCATGGCCCTTATACCTTATCATCATAGACCACTGAACATAATTTTCTTTTTTCTTTTTATTATTATTTTGATTATTTCGTCCGTATCTCGTATTTTGTGCAGGACCATCTAATTTATCTTGGGGTTTTGCACCTTCTTTATTTGACGGACATACTTTAGCTATGTGCCCTTTGCCATGGCACTTAAAACATACTAAATTGTTCGAATTTGGCAAATTATTTTGATTTTGGTTATTATTATATTTTCTGTTTTCATAATTATTATTATTATTTTGAGGCATTTCTGACTTTTGATTATTATTATATGTCATTTTCCCCTGATCTACATTTTGATTATAGTTCTGATTCCTATTTATGTTATTATATCTATTATAGTTTCCTCCATATTGGAATCTCTGATTTTTATTATTATTAAAATTACGAAATTTATTGTCAAAGTGTCTAGACTTCTTCTCGTCATATAATCTATCTGATCTTTCGATCAACATGGCATGGAGTGTTTCAATGGTTTTTTGATCCTGGCTTAAGGTATTAAACTCCAGCCTTGTCATATCGTAGTCCATGTTCAGTGATATTAGGATTTATTCTATCTCCTCCTGTTTGTCTAAGTTTTTACGACAGTCTCTTATTTTTTGGGCTGATCTAGAGAACACGTCTAAGTAGCTTCTCATATTTCCCTCACTATTAAATTTCAATCTCTGAAAGGCCTGCTTCTCATTAATATATGTAACCTGTGTGCAGCTTTTGTACCTTTCATCTAAGACTTTCAAAATTTGGTTTATTGTTTTTAAATCTTGTACCCTTTCAATTAGTTCGTTGTTTAATCCCTGGTAGATTAAAGCATTGCCTTTTTCTTGATTGCGGAAATATGCCATCCTGTTTGCTGAACTAGCATTGCTGGATTCAGGGTTTAAAAAACTGTTTAATTCCAGTCCCAAAAACAACACCTTGGTCTCAATATCATGCATTATCAGGTATAATCCCTCTGCATAAAATGTTGATACCATCGTGGTCCTCCAGGCATCATAATTCCTCCCATCAAATACCTTTTTTGTGTCAAATCGTGACATTTTATTATTAAATTTTGGGTGTTCAGGAGTTTAGATCCTACCTCAGAAACACGAGAACTTAATTCTAGGGGGTAACACGGTCTAAACTGCACGATAATGCACAACACGGTCTCAACCGCTCAATAGGGAATGCAAGTTAAATATATTATATTATGATATTCAATAATTAGTCAATATTCTAAATTAAATCTTACGAAATATGTATTGTCGACGATGAGGTGATCTCTCCGCTGTTGTTTCTGCTTCTTGGGCGATCTAATTACTGTGTTTTTATCGTCGAAAATGTTCGAAATTAAATTAATCAAAGTCCCAAGTCTTGTTTCAGAATACCTTCGATTCTATTAAACAGGTTAAAGTTCAAATTAGTACACAGTGCAGAGTTATTTAACAAGTATGAAAGAGATTACTGCTGAAAGAAAAATAATTTATCAGTCTTCATCAATTGAATCGATCTTTTATTGTATGTGAACAGGAAAAAATATGTCTCTAATGTCAATGTTCAAAATGTAGGTTTTCTATTGTTGGACTCGATGAATCTCATCCAACAAAGATTTCCTTTTTCTACAATTCTCAACCAACAAGATAAAGTTTGAAGGCTATCGATATCACCTTTCAAGTTTCAACATTACTTGGGATTTGGTTGAGAATTTACCTGAATTGTATTGAAACATTACTTTATTTTACTGTAATTTTAATTTTTTTTTGATTAATTTTGGGCAAAATCACACGAATTATTCATTAATTAACTTAAACTTTTTACTTATCTTTAATCTTCTTGTCCTGTTTTCGTATTTTTTTGATGTTTTTATTACTGCTACCTTGCCCAATTGACACCAAACTTCTACGTTTTTTCTTCTGCGACTTCTGATTTTTCGATCTTTTTCAACTGTTTAAACAATTGCCAACCGTTTTTGATGGTGTGCACTGGTCTACCAAACCATAAAATCCTCTCGTATCTGATCTGTTTTCTCCAGACTTTGGACTTTGACGTTTTCACAGGTGCCCAAGACTTTACCGTTGTTTTCATTAATTTCACTTTTATTACTCTTTTAATTTGTTGATTTACTTTAACTAAACATTTAACTTTTTCATGATAGTTACTTTAATCACTGAGTCGAACTTTCTTGTTCACGAATTTTAACGTTTCCCACCACTTTGCATGGAGGTATCACTTGGCACGAAGCCTTTCACTTTACGTGAAACACAAACTTTAAATTTTAATAAATTACACGATTATCACAATCACATTTCAATTACCACACTTATTTCTTTTACCCGCAGCTCTGCTATCATATTGAGGTGAGGTCTGATCACTTTGCAAAGAAAAGATAAGTACGGACTTCCATCTTGAAATTGTTTATTGACGACGTTAGTACAACGACTGACAAACGGAGAACATTCTCCGTCGAGCAGTGGCAGAAAGAATAATATATTGGCGATCAGTGTCGCCACATGTAAAACGAATAAATGTAATAGTATGTTACATACAGTGTTAGTCAATGTGATGTTCTGTGTTTGTGAGGTAGTGAGGGAATCGTATCCCAACAAATATTAGAAGTAAACCCACACAAAAATTAGAGATAATATCATTAGATATTATGGGACCATTTACCCCTTCAATAGCCAACCAAAAGTATATTTTAACATTTATAGATCATTATTCCAAGTACACCTTTGTTACATCAATAATCAATAAATATCAGGTTATTGAGGAATTTAATAATGTCCATGAGAAACAAGTTCCCAGAACACCCTATAGGATCAAACATCCAAGGGCTGAACACCTCGATTTACCTGAAAATATTTGGCGAGGTGTTGATGCTCTAGTTCAAAATTTAATACGCATGAACGTAGCTCAACCAATCAAGACACTAATATTTTACCTCGAGTCTTCGTGTGAAATATTCCAAGAACTCAAGAGGCAGTACGGTAGTAAGACAATTCATGACATTATTGCTGTCATGAATCATCTAGATGACCTCAAGTACGTGGAAAATACAGAATTAATTCTGTTTTTGTCAAAGTTCGATGCCGCTTGACGAAGCCTTGTGGAATTTAGTCAAGTTTTTCCAGCCTCCTTCTGGCTCATCAAGCTAATTCAAAAATTGAATCCTTCATTTGAAGTGGTTATTGACACTTTGTGCGCAAGAGCTGGTGAAGACTTGTCAGAGGAGACACTTTGTACCTCCTTATTGGATTATGTTGAAAGGAAGAAGTCGACATCTGCTAAACCTACGGAAAATACTCCGAAACGTCAAGAGTACTCAAGAAAAGCAGTGTCTACTCCTTCTCCTTCGTCAAGTAAATCATCAGCTCAAGCATCAAGTTCCACATCAAGTACTTTAAGTCATAAATCAAGTGATGAATCAAGCTCTAAATTAAGTATCAAGTCAACTTCTACTTCGACTATGAAGCCAAATCAAGATGTCAAGGAGCCTAAAGAAAAGAAAGTTTGGTGCAAGAATTGTGGCTAGAATGGGCACACTGCTGATAAATGCTTCAATGGTAACAAGAAAGTTTGTTATCGGTGCTAAAAGCTGGGTAGTGAAGCATGGAATTGTCCTGCACCTTAACCGGATCCAAACAGTATTTCAAGTGAGTTACATTTAATTAATTTAAATGTTATTAATAATCAAGATTCTCTAAATTAAGATTCTTCAAGTCAAGATACCGATATTTTTGTGACTGATAGTGGAGCCACAAATAATGCTGTAGCTACCATCACTAAGTTTTGAAATATCAAGCTTTCCCAAAAGAGAAAACTTTGAGACAAGCTGGTAAAGATAGTATCTTAAAAGCTACAGGTAAAGGTATGGTGTTATTTACTCTAAATCATTAATCATCTTCAAGAACATTTACCTTTGTATTAAAAGAAGTCTTGGTAGTTCTTGGTTTAGCAAATGGTCTTATTAGTGTTAAGCAATTTGTTAGTGATAATAATATCAAGTTACTCTTCGAGTTTAATCAAGTTACGTTTCACAGGCAAGAAGAGGTTGGGTTAACTAATCCGCTAGTCCCAAGCTCTGTTTGATAGGACTACACCAGCTTACACCAACCTAAACCAGGAGGGTGATTCCACAAATGTAGGTATGTTATATGACTTTGCGCCAAGTTTTATTTGAATATTTGTGGAATGTTCCTACTGGTGTAGGTTGGTGTAAGTTAGTGTAATCCAATCAAACAGAGCTAAGATTATATCAAGCCAAGAAAGATACCAATTTGACCCGTCAAGTATGAACAAAAATATCAAGAACTACAAAAAAGCTTTATCAAGAATATTCAAAGGTAAATCAATTTTATTATCTGAATATACTAATGATCCGAGTTCGTCAGAAATTGCTGATCAAAGTGGTCTGGGTAATAAAAATCAAGTCAAGTCCCCCAAATCAAGTAAATCATCTAGCAATAGTAGGTCTGAAATTGATAGGTCTAATGTTGTTACTGATGGGTCTGATGTTGATGACTCCTGGATCAATGAGTTTGATAAAATGAAATTAAGTAAAAGTCAACAAAATAAATCAAGTAATATCGATTCCTCAAATTCTGGTAAAATTGTGCAGGATTCGAAGGGGGTATCATGTCAAGAAAATTCAAGTAATAATAATAATAATTCGAATTCTTTACCAGTTTATCTTACGGAAACTGGTAAAAGAAAAACTCGAAAGGTCAAGAAAATGATTAGTGACGAGCAAAGATTAAAATTGGTGAATGAAGGGAATATTTGACATCTTAGGATGGGACATATTTCTTCCCCAAATTTGTATCATCTTTTTTCTTTTGCTTTTGGTGTCCCGGACATAATTTGTCCGGACACATTTTAAGATTGTCAAGTTTGTAACCAAACAAAAATGACATGTAAACGTTTCAATAAAGATCGTGAATGAACTTCAAGACCAGGTGAATTAACTCACGCTGATGTGATTGGCCCTATCTCTCCCTCTACCTTTGTCATGAAAAATATTTATTTACTAGTATTATTAGAAGATTATACTCGTTACATTAGTATTTTTGTACTCGAGAAAAAGTATGAAGTGACTAGGTTTTTCAAGATGTATGTCAAGAGAATTAAAGCTCAATTTCCTTAAAAAGGTCAATGTAAAACTTTACATTGTGATAATGGTTCTGAATTTATTAATCAGGCCATAGATCAATTAATTGAAGAATTAGGAATTGAGAGAGAAACCTCTGGTCCTTATACTAGTGAACATAACGGTACTGTAGAAAGGGCTAATCGAACTATTGAAGTCAAGATTCATTCATTAATTCAAGAGAGTGGATTTCCCACTTCCTTTTGGGGCTTAGCTGCTGGTGCTACTGAATATTTATATAATAGGTCACCACATAGAGCACTAAATTTCAAGACACCCTATTAAGGTTTGGCGTATTGTCCCAAAATCATCTAGTGAAGGTCATCAACTACTTCCGTGGAAGTGGATTTTTACCATTAAACCTGATGGAGCGTTCAAAGCTCGTCTTGTAGTAGTTGGTGCTGTTGATTAAGAGAAATATTCTACTCAAGATACAGTCATGTAGTTTGTTACTTAAAACACACTCCAACACTAGGTTTAACTTACTCAAGTCCTGATGACGATATTGTTGCATATGTGGATGCTGACTTCACAGTAGATAAATCAAGAAAATCCACTACTGGCTATTGTATTAAACAGTTTGGTAATACAATTGCTTGGGGCAGCAGAAAACAAGACATAATTGCTGAGTCAACTACTGAGGCTGAGTTTGTAGCCATTGCTGTTGCCTCAAGTCATATGCTATACTGTAGTAGATTAACTGAGGAAACTTTTCCTCAGTTTAAAACTCAAGTTACCGTGTATGAAGATAATCAGTCCACTTGTAACTTATTATCTTATTCTATAATCATAGTAAACTCAAACATATCGAACGTCGATATCTCAAGGTAAAATAGTATGTTTGTGATAATCTACTCAAAATAGTTCACGTATCAACAAATAATCAAGTTGCTGATATTTTAATTAAACCACTCACTGCTCAGCAACATGAGTTTTTACATGAAAAACTCTTAAGTAATTAAGATGGTAAGTCAAGAGAGTCACTCAAGTATATATCCGAAACACTTTAATTCATCAAGTTACCATCTATATTGTACAAGTCAAGTCAAGCTAATAAAATTTTTGTTCTTCATAAATGAAAATTCGTTAAACTTCTGTTATTCATAAATAGAAGAAATTCTTCTAAATTTGTAGAAAAATCTTAACGGTCAAGCAAATCAAGTTTCAAGTTCAAGAATCAAGAAAATAATTAATCAAGTTCGGATAATTCCAAATTGTATACAAGTTTCGTATTTTTCCTAGTTTGTTGAATATAATTCATCAATCGATATCTAGACTCAAAATTATGCTATAATATTGACTCTAACTTCAAGAAATAATGACAAGTTTAGTTCAAGTAAATTAATTTTTCTCAAGAGTCGACATCTTATAAAATCAAGTCTCACTTTTATTATCAAGACTAAGTTGATGTCAAGCAAACTGATGAACTCATCTATGTAATTTGATGAAATACTAATAAATCTGTTAATTGTTCCAGATGTATTCTGTCAAGATGAGCTCGAACACTCAATCAAGAGTAATATTAATTATTAATAAATGTATTTTCTTTTTTTTTCAGATACTTTTTATATTTTTATATTTGTTTTTGTTCCTGTTTAATCATGTGTTCTATTTCAGGAAGACTTATTATTTTTAAGTATTATTTTTATATGAAAAATACTAATATTAATTTGTTTGCCGGTGACTCGTTACCTAGTATTAATTTATGATTCTCATTTTGTTTGTTTATTATGGCGTTTTACTTTCTGGTCAATTAATTTTTGTGATTTTATTTGCTCAATTTTTTTTTGTTTGTTATTTTAACCAAAGTTTAAAAATTTAAGTTTGTTTTGTTTTTGGAGCGTCTTATTCGTTTCTTATTGTTAGAAATAAGTATACTCAAGTTCCTCAAGCTGCTCTGATTTCTCAAGTTCCTGTGATATTCAATAAAATTGTCCATCAAGATGTTTAAATAAAAACGGCTCGACACTTGCCTGGAAGGGGGTGTTAAATACTAGAAGTTGGTACTACTGGCATCAAGATGCATATCAGTCAGTTCTCGTTGTTTTTATCTGTGTCCTTTTTATCATAATCTGTGTGAGAAAATACAAACTACCAACGGATCAAACTACACGAAAATATTACGAAAGAACCTAAACTAACAAAGACACTGAGCAATGACTAGACACACACATTACGAACACATAAATAAAACTATAAATATTCACTTTTTACGAACTTTTATTCAACATAATATCAGCGGACATGTTAATGTTACGACGGTTGATTTTAACACAAATGGTAAACATATACAAAAAGTTACATTAATTTTAACAGTTTACAAAAAATATCAAATTTAGGCTTCGGGCAGCCCTTTGTAAAAACGTCCCCCAACTGTCGCGAAGTTGGAATGTACAAATACTTAAAGTCTATATCTACGTGATTGCACACAAAACGGTACTTTACGTCTATATGTTTGGATCTGCGAGTATTCCACTTGCTAGAGTGTAGAAGAACCAGACAACTCTGGTTATCTTCGTAAATCACAGCTCTGTCATTAGTCTGAATGCAAAAGTCACTTAACAGATACTTCAACCATATCGACTCAGTGGTAGCACCGCAAATTGCAATCAACTCACTCTCAGTGCTAGATAGTGCTACAGTTGGCTGCTTCTTGCTGGACCAGGACACCAGTGATCCATAAACAAAGACACAATATCCGGAGATAGACCGTCTTGTAGTGACACAGTTACCCCAATTGGCATCAGTATAAGTTTCTAAAATATTGCCGTTATTATCACATTCATTTGAAAATATTAATTTTTTATCTTTTGTGGTTACCAAATACTTAAGGACTCTTAATAGGTATCTAAAATGTTCGTCTGTGGCAGAGCTGGAGAACTGACTGAAGTACGATATTGCAAAGCAAATATCAGGCCGTGATCCTAGCATCAAATACATCAGACATCCCACGAGCTGTTGATAGTCGTTGTTAAGTACACTATCACACGCATTGAGATCCCTGTCCAATTGGAGTTTAGGGTCAATGGGTGTGTAGGTTGGTGCACAATTTTCAACACCAAACCGCCTAGCAACAGACTCAATGAGATTCCTCTGTTCAATCTCCAGTATGCCCTCTTCACGATTGTGGTTAATATTTAAGCCTAGGTATTTCTTAACCTTTCCTAGATCCTTACACTTAAATCTTTTATTAATTTCCTTTTTTAAAAATGTAATTTGAGTTTTATTATTAGAACTAATCAGGACGTTGTCAACATATGTGAGTAAATAAACTACAGTACCATCATTTTTATTTTTAAATATATATAGACAGTCATCAGCCGTACTCTGCACAAAGCCAAGAGCAACAAGGAACTCGTTGAACAATTTGTTCCACACCTTGGGCGACTGCTTCAGACCATAAATAGACCTATTTAGTTTTAAGACATTATCGTGTCTATTTGTTTTTGTCTCTATCCCTTCAGGTATCTCGAAATATACATCCTCCGAGAGAATACCATTCAGGAAAGCACTACATATATCTATTTGCTCAACGTGAAATTTTAATTTATTACTTACAGCCAAGAGGGTCCTCACAGTTGAAAGTTTCGCCACTGGCGCATATACTTCATTAAAATTGAAGCCTTTCTTCTGTTGACATCTTCTGGCAACTAATCTAGCCTTATACAAAACTTTATTATTGGCATCATATTTTTATTAAAAATCCAACGACACGTGATGGTGGGGGCATCCTTTGGACATTTGGTCACCTGCCAAGTCTGATTGGAATTCAGGGCACTTATTTCAGAAGAAATAGCCTCCCTCCACATCAGACTGTCCGGTGCAGCACTCGCCTCCTCCAATGTCAAAGGGATGCCATCCTCAGAAAGATATATATTGCTTGCTATCTCATCACGTCCAGTCATTTCCTGTGGAAGACAATCCAAATTCAAGTCACCATCAACTTCAATATTTTCCAAATTTGATTCTGTGACCTCCTTAAAAATATCGTCATCTTTTGTATATCTATTTGTGTTGGTACTACCTATTTTATTTTCAAAAAACTCAACATCACGTGACAGACGTACTTCTTTCGCATTTATATCTAATAATCTGTAACCACACGGAGAGTAACCTATCATAATCAATTTTTCACTCTTATTTTTGAACTTATTAGAGTCATGTTTGAACGACAACATATATGCGTCGCATCCAAACGTTTTCAATTTTGTATAATCATATTGTTCCTTGAACCACCTTTCAAACGGGACAAAATCCTTATTTGTGGGGCATCTGTTCACGATATAGGCAGAGCACAATATGGCTTCCAACCAATATATCTTACCAAGACCACTCTCAAACAACAATGTCCTTGCCCTCTCACACAGCATCCTGTTCATCCTTTCAGCCTTTCCATTTTGCTGAGGACAGTTGCCAATGGTAGGTTCGACAATAATTCCCTTCTCAGTACAATATGACTGGAAGGTTGTATTCATGTATTCTGTGCCGCAATCGCATCGGAGTCTTTTTACATTATAACCAAATTTATTTGCAACCATTTCATGATATTCCCTGAATTTTGCAAACGCTTCCGTCTTACTCGTCAGCAGGTATACACAACAAAAGTTGGAATAATCATCTATAAACGTCATAAAATATTTCGCTCCTTTATATGCAGGAGGATTTATAGGACGACAGAGATTGGTATGCACCAATTCCAGAGGCTTATTAGTTTTTTGTTCATGCCTCAGAAATGGTTTTCGTTTCTGTTTCCCCATAATACAGGGCTCGCATAGTAATCTGCAGTTTGAGTCAACATTCGGTATTAAACCTCTGTTTGACAACAATTTAACATCGTTTACATTCAGATGAGCAAGCCGTCTATGCCACACGGTCAGTGGGCTCGATTCATCCTCCAACGTCAGATTACACGATTGACTTGACATTTTTTAAAAATCAATCGTGTACAGATCTGAGTTCACGCTAACCCCAGTGGTCACAATTTTTCCACTGCAGCATTGGATGACATCGACAGATTCCTCTTTAAACAGGGTATCGAAACCCGACTTGCTCATCCGTTTCACCGAAAGCAGATTCTGCGGCAGCTCCCAAGCATACCTTACGTTTTTTAATTCAATTATAATCCCATTCAACAATTTTAATTTTACTGTACCTACAGATGTGACGGAAAGCGATACTCCCTTCTTCGCAACACAAATACTATGAGGCTTAATCAAATCTATATAGTCACTGAACAAATTTATGTCGTTAATTATGTGAATTGTGCATCCACTGTCTACTACAAATGTGGTTCGAGGTATCAAATTTTTACTTTCATTTGCATTGCAAGAGTCATCAATTTTATTATTAGTATTAACTGTGAAGCTGTAACCCACTTCAGAGCAATCGTCATTAGCATTAAAATTATCATTACACATCTGTGCAGAGCTCCTATTATTATTATTATTATTGGTACCATGGTCATTTGAACGATTTCCACTATTATTATTACCATTACAATTATCGTTACTATTATTTCTGTTTTTGGCATAGCAATTTCGTGCTATATGCCCGATCTTATTACAATAGTGACATTTAACATTTGAATGTCCACTATCATTACCAGAACTACGACCATTTCCATTAAAGTTATTACTATTATTACTTTGTGAGCTTGAATTGTGATTATTATTATTATAGCTATGGCCTTCATTATTGGAAGACGAATTATAAAAATTATTATTGTGATTATTATTTCTACCTCGATTAAAACCACGATTATTATTACGATTTTGGGACCTACCACGATTAAAACGATTATTATTATTATTATTATTACCAGAATTTTGTCCGACATTATTATGGTTTCCAAAAAACACGTTCTCCTCACCAGTGACAGACACTGATGAAGGTTTTTGAGATGCAGGATTCAGAGAGTTACCTCTAACCGTCGATTTACTATCAGAAGATAGTTCACGCTGGAAGTTGTTCAACATCATAAACACACCATCCCAGGTGACGACTTCTGCATCCTCTAACACCACTTTAATCGGACAAAACTCTGCAGGTAGCGATCTCAGCAATACCAATATGAATTGTTTTGTGGTTGTCAGGTCTCCCAGTTTGGTCAATTGTCTACAACGAGCATGAAAATCAAGCAGATACTTCTGCAAATCAGAACCAGAAACATACCGTTTTGTGTACAAATCACCTCGTAAATCCATTAGTGTCTGGTTATTGCCGTTGTCAATCAGGTTTATCAGCACATGGAACATATCCTTCGTGGTGGTGTAAGTCTGAATCATCTCCAAGTACTCATTGGTCACGTTGTTCGCGATCAGAAACATCGCCTTGGCATTCTCCTTGGACCAAGCATCTCCCCTATTTTGAACAGTTGGCAAAGAATCGATTACTATATTACCCAGCGACTCCTTTGCTGACAGCAGCTCCATCCTAAACTTCCACATTCGGGCATTCTGCCCATTGAACGGCTCAATCATGTTCTGCTTTCTCACATCCATCTCGATGACAGGTAACGACGATCAGTTGCACCGCAAAACAGCAATTTCAGCAACCATCAGATACGCCAACCAACGATTCAACTCGAACGAGATCACAGGAACAGCGAGAAGCGAACATATTAAACAATGATAAATAAATTAGAAGGCATGGTACTACTTGGGAGTGACGATCAGGATTTGACAGCACAACTTTGACGACTTAGAACAATGGTGACCACGTTGACATTCAGGTAACTGGGCCCATAACCTGTGAGAAAATACGAACTGCCAACGGATCAAACTACACGAAAATATTACGAAAGAACCTAAACTAACAAAGACACTGAGCAATGACTAGACACACACATTACGAACACATAAATAAAACTATAAATATTCACTTTTTACGAACTTTTATTCCACATAATATCAGCGGACATGTTAATGTTACGAGGGTTGATTAGCGACGAGAAGGTATACAAAAATATAATCACAGTTGGGTTTCAAACACAAAAATCACAGATTACAAATAAACTAAAAACAGTGTTACCACAACAAATGATATGTGAGAATAACAAGCCAACGTATAATATAATTTGTTATTATTCTCATAATCTGTTTCTGGTCATGAGGTAATGCTCATTCTTTTTCTTGTAATCAATATGGCGATATTACATTAAGTATGTTTTGTTTTTCTTTTAATAAATTAGGTTTAATTTTCAGTTGTTTTAAAGTTTATTTATGAAGTAGATTAAGTAAACTCTTATTTAAACCAGACTCAGTTTTTCAAAATTGGTGTCAGATTTAAATATAAAGGATCCAAACTTACAACACAGCAAAAACAATGTTTTGGGTAACAGTGCAGCTTGCTGAAAAGGACAACAACATGATGATGATTGAACTGAAATCAAAGATGTACTCGATGCGATTCAAGCCTGGTGATAAGCTGAAGGATTACTTGATGGAATTTAGGTCTCTTAATCGACGTTTGGCTGAAATGGGTGAGACAACATCTGTAAAACAATGTATTTTAATGAGGTCGTTATCGTGTGATTTTCATCCGCTGAAAGTAATGATGCAGGATGCTGACAATGATCTATCATGGAAAGTTGCAATTGGAAAGGTCATTAATTTCCATCGTGAACTGAACCTAGAAAAGATGTTGAAAAGTGCATCTTCTTCTCCTGATGCATCAATTCTAAAACCTCCATCAGGAAGTGTTCCTGGTGAAGAGAATACTTTTTTCAGTTTGCATCATAATCAAGTGGAGGATATAATAATAAATTTAGGGGAAGATTAAATAACTGTAACTTTAGAAATCATGGTGGATTTACGAATAGGAATTTTAACGATCAATATAATTCTAGTCGGTCGAATAATAATAATGGTAATAATTCTAGTAATAGTAATTATTCAGGTACGTCTAGAAATCAGAATTTGAATTGGAATTGTAATAGTAACATTCAATGTCATTTCTGTAATAAACAGGGACACATAGCTAGAAATTGCTATGCTAAAAATAATAATCGATCTATAAACAGAGGGAACAATAACAAGAACAGTAGTAATAGTAATAATAATTAAAATAGGAATTCACAGTCATATAATATTTTTAATAATAATAATAATAATAATGAATGTTCTGAAATTGATTTTACATTCTTGGTTCCTGATCAGGGCCTTATTTTGAAAGTTTCTGTACCACCACAAATTGTTTTTATATTTGATTCTGGATGTACTTCACATATTGTGAATGATATTTTATTATTTTTAGAATATATTATATTGACAAAACCCCAGTTGATCATGGTCATCAAAAAGGGGGTTAAGCTGGTTGTTTCAGCAGTAGGTACAGTAAAATTAAAAACTGAAAATCGAATAAATATAACTTTAAAGAAAGTTAGATTTGCTAAGGATCTTCCAACTAATCTCCTTTCTGTCAAATGTATGGTGAGAGCTGGATGTAAGTCTGCATTTGTAATAAATAATAAAACTAATAACATAAAGGAGTCATGTAATTTAACAGAAAATAAAAACAAAAGTTAATTAGAATTATGGCATAAATGACTTGCTCATTTAAATAATAATGATGTTAAATTATTGTCAAGTAAAGGTTATATCCCTAATATGTCTGATAGTCAGCAAATATTCTGTGAACCATTTATTATGGGAAAGCAACATAAAAAACCTTTTGATAGACATGAACAGAAAACAAAAAGTCCGTTGGTATTAGTTCATACTGATGTCTGCGGCATAATAAATCAGGTGTTGTATAATGACAAGAAATATTTTTTAACTTTTGTCAATGATTATTCGAACTTTTGCTTTATGTACTTGCTGAGCAGTAAAACTGAGGTGTTGTCAAAGTTTATTGAATATCATAAATTGGTTTCCAATAAGTTTAATACAAATGTTAAGAGATTACGATGTGATTGCGGTACCAAATATCTCAATACTCAATTTAAAGCATATTGTGTTGAGAAAGGAATTTCCATAGAACCCACTGTTGGTAGATGTCCTCAGCAAAATGGTAAGGCTTAGCGAATGAATCGTACTCTTGGAGAGAGAGCTAGAACTCTCATATATGAAAGCAGCCTGAACAAAATTTACTGGAGTGAGGCTTTATTGTGTGCTGCTTACATTTTAAATCGGTGTCCAACCAATAAAAGTTACATTCCTTATGAAAGATGGCACTGTGAGAAATATGATTAAAAATAATTGAGGGTTTTCAGCTGCTACACTTACACGTTGGATTTCGCTCAAAGTTCGGATAAATTTGAGAAAAAGAGTAATAAATTGAAGTTTGTGGGATATTCACCAGCAGGTTATAAGTCACTGGATGTGACTAAATGTAAAATCCATCTCTCCAGAGATGTTGAATTTAATGAAGAGTCTATAAGTAAATTAAAATATGATGACTCTGACCCTATATTAAAGGAAGTTGATGAAACAAATGTTGACAGTATTGAAGTAGACGGAGAAATTAATAATATACTAGACTTTGGTGGTGTTATAGATTTGTGCTTTTTCATAGCTAATGCTGTTGAAGGTGATTGCCCACTGACATTTGAGGAGGTGTTGAGGTCCTCTGAGTCTACTGGAAGAAAGAGATTCAAGATGAAGTTGATGTTTTGACTTCCAATGAAACTTGGAATGTGGTCAAACATCTATCAGATGATCCAACAATCACTTGTAGATGGCTGTTTACTAAAAAGACTGATTCCGCTGGTAATGATCTATACAAGTCCAGATTAGTAGCTTGCGGATTTCAGCAACAATAAGGTTTTAATTTCACTGAAGTCTATGCTCCAGTTGCCAAACTGTCAACAATTCGTACGTTACTTGCCTTGAGTAATAAATTTAAATATTTTATTCATCAAATTGATATATGCAGTGCCTTCCTTAATGGAAAAATTAAAGACAAAGTTTTTCTTGAGATTCCTTAAGGCATTGAACATAATTTAGATAAAAGTAGAAATGTTTTATCACTAAACTGATCCATATATGGCTTGAATCAATTGCCTAAGGTGTGGAATACGATGTTCCACAAATTTTTGGTTTCATTGGACTTTAAACCAGACATAGCTGATGACTGTTTATATATTCATAAACAAGGAAATTCTATAGTTTATTTATTAACTTACGTTGATGATATTGTCATCAGCTCCAATAATGATTTAATAATAGATAATAAAAATAAAATTAGCAAAAAATTTAGGTGTAAAGACCTGGGAATGATTAATAAATATTTAGGATTGAACATAAATTATAATCGTGAGAATGGACTTTTGGGAATAAATCAAAAATCTTCAATAGAGTCTATTGCCAAATATTTTGGTGTTTTGGATTGTATCCCCACACATTCTCCGATTGAACCCCAACTGCAATTACATCATGATTTATATGGATTGGATCGTACGTTAAATAATCAATACCAGCAGTTATTGGGTTTTCTTATGTATTTTATGATGGGTTCTCATCCAAATATCTGCTTTACGATATCCTACTTCAGTCAATTTCAAAGTGCAGCAATACACGAACATTATAAATATCTAGTACGAGTTTTAAAATATATAATAATAACCTCACATTTAAATTTAATATATAACAGGGACAATAATAATAAACATATAATACAAATCTAATCTGACGCTGATTGGACAAATTGCGTCTTTACTTGCAAATCAATTTCTGGTTCTTGTGTAAAAGTATTTGGATCTGTGGTTTCCTAGTCTAGTAGGAAGCAACCAACTTTTGCTCTCTCTAGTGTGAGAGTGAGCTTATTGCTTTGTGCGAAGCAACATCCGAAGGACAATGGATTCAAAATTTAATTAATGACTTTTGGTTTGACCACTCAAAAAGATCCGTGATTTACGAGGACAATAAGAGTTGCCTGGGGACTTATAAAGTCAGGTAGATGGAATTCCAAACGATCGAAACACATAGACACTAAGTACAGATTCATATGTTCACATGTTGACAAATCATTTATTTATATGTATATTCCAACGTCTCAACAATTGAGTGACTTGTTTACTAAAAGTCTGCCAAAGCCTGCATTTGTCAATTTTTGTAATGACCTGAACTTAATATAATTGTTTGTAATTTATATGTTTACCACTTATATGTGTTGTAACATTCATATTTTTACCATTTTATATATTTTATATTTTTATATTGACTGTGTTAATTATCATACACGATTACACAAATATTTTAATACATTTATATAATTGTTAAGTTTAACCACGATATATTATTCATTGTTTTATTGGACTGTGTTTTGTCCAAATCATATATTCACTTTATATATTTCTGTTCATATATGATTTGAGGAGGCGTGTGAGAATATGTTCCTCATGACCTTGCTCATATATGGTATATTTAGTAATATAGTGGTCGTCGCATGTGACGTCATCACACATATAGCTGTGATTGTATATTCATATTTGACTGTCAGTCGGTCAATCTACAAATGTTAAATTGTGAACATGAAATAAAATGAGATCTACTAAAGAATCTGTTTCTTATTGCATCAAATACAAATTTTTAGTGTTTCTTTAATGGTTGTCTTTTAATATCATTGGCAGTTGTTGTTCTTGCTCATTTGTGGTGAAATCTTTCGTTTTAGTGATTGCCATTTCACACAATAAATGAGCAAGAACAACCACAGATTATATTGAACAGCAACCATTAAAGAAACACTAAAAATTGTAGTTGACACAATAAAAAACAGATTCAGTTGTAGATCTCATTTTATTTCATGTTTACAATATAACATTTTATTGAGGTGAGTTCTGATCACTTCACACGGAAAAGATAAGCACAGACTTCCATCTTAGAAAAATGATTTATTTGCGACGTTAGTACAACGACTGACAAACGGAGAACATTCTCCGTCAAGCAGTGGCGGAAAGAATATTGTGTTGGCGATCAGTGTCGCCACATGTAAAATAAATAAATGTAATATACATGTTACATACAGTGTTAGTCAATGTAAGGTTATGTGTTCGTGAGGAAGTGAGGGAATCGTATCCCAACACCCCCTGCAATTCAAAACGGACGAACGAACATATAAGTAAAAAATGTGTCACACAAAATATGTATTAAAAAATAATAATAAGTAATAGCAGTCAAAATTGTTACATATAAATATCATATAAAAAAAATTGCTATAAAAATGGTAAAAATATTAGGTATGTCGTTGACTAGTATCATGATCTACAATTAAATTGTGTATAAATTTAACCTTCTGTTATAGTGTCACGTCTTATAAATATTGTGTGATTTTAATTTAAAAATATATATAAAAGGCAGGTCGGAGAGATCAATATCTCCTCATCGTCAGCTTTGGAGAGAAAATATCTTTATGTATTGTGACGTCCGAAAACGAACGTACATCCCAAGTATAGGGAATGATATCACGATTCGAAGTATATCAATAAGTCTCGATCAATCGTAGAGTCGAAACCACAAACCAGCTCAAACAGTTAGGCCACCAGCCTACCAGCGATAGCTCCCAGGGCCTACGAAGTATATCGGGCAAATTTATATAAGTGGAAATAAATAAGTTGGCCAACCCATTATCACAGTATACACTTTATTGCAATCGAAAAGGTTACTTACAAGTATGGTAACTAATGTCAGGTCGTGCAGGTTATACATCACATCGCCTCATGGTTCTCGAAGTTCGGTGAACCATCAAATCTCGAACGGGTATTTGTCTTGAATTCGTAGGAATAATATCGCGAGTTATTTAAGTCTACTACTGACGTTCACATTCGAAAGTATCGGTGAAAACAATTTAATGGTGACTTACTGTCGTATAAAAGAGCTGTATTATGTCGTGAATAATGTTTTGTATTCACGACAAACGAGAAACTATCACGTCTAAAACGAGACTGACTGTTCACTCTTAGGCCAAAAATGTGAACAGTCAAGAGAGATAAGATTTGGTTCACTGATGATCGATATTGTATTTCTACACGTCACCATATCGTTAAATAATAGTTAATCGACATGTCTTTGATGTTTCTTAGACTTTGGGAATTTATTTCCATTGGGGAATAGGCGTATTTCCCGTTTACCTTATCGTTATTATAAACTTAGAATTCGAGAGCCGTTCCCTATCGTAATAATAGTACAAGTTGATGGTGATGTGAAGGGAAGGCTACGGGTAATCAGATGTCACAACTCCCCCACAATTTTGAAACGAGGGATCACCCGCAGCCTTCGGACATTTGGTAACTTAGCTGAAATAAGACATATAAAGAAAAAGGTTGGTCCATTGATTAAAATATTCTGAATTACGATGGGGAACCTATAGAAAGTTGTGATGTGAATTGTGAAACAAAATATGGACCGCTCGGTTTACAATAGGCGATAAAAGACCAACGCCCATCCGCAGTCCAAAACCGAATATTAAAAATTTTGAGGGTTATGTCAATTAAGACTATTGGTTGAAAAGTTAACTTGTTTGGAGGATTCTCGTAACGATATTTTGGAAGGTTTTCCGATCAAGTGCTTTAGTTAATATATCAGCAACTTGATCAGGTGACCTAATATCATTAAAACTTATTAATTTTTGTTGGAAAGCTTCCAGCAGTGCATAGCATTTGATCACATGGGACCTGGAGTGTTTCTGGCCTCCCTCAGATGCAATACGGGACGCAGATATATAGTCCTCGTACACTTGCACTGGGTTGGTTACACAGAAAACACTTTCCGTAAGTCTTCAGATCACACATATGTTGTCTAGTGCATCATTCAATGCAATTAACTCGGCTGCAGTCGACGAAGTTGCAACCGTGTTTTGCCAGTGAACGGTCCAATTTAACAAGTCTCCGTTTACAAATATCATAAAGCCAGTTGTGGAGCACCTATCTCCAAGTTATTTATATTGATGGGTGAATCGTCTACGTCGGGTGCATACGACGCATCGACAAAAGCCTTAATGTGTGTTTGGTTGGAGTGGAAGACCAGAGAGGTCCCTTGTAGTTTTAAGGTAACTAAAAATACAACGCACATAATTTTTTATTTCATTATTGGAGGATGCCTGAAAACGTGATAAGTAATTAACGGCGAAGGCAATATCTGGGCGGGTCAATCTTGCCACATATAGCAGATTTCCAATCATAGCCCTATATTCGGTGTCGTCCATTCCATTTGTCGGCTTATTTATCTTAATTCCAGTCTCCATGGGTGTGGAAGATGGATTACATTCCGTCATTCCGAACTTCCGGAGAATCTTATCAATATATCTATTTTGTGTGAGTATTATTTGTTTTCTAGGGATATCTCGACTTATTTCAAAACCTACGAAGAAAGTTGGATTATATTATATTTTTAATGTGAAATTTTTATTGAAAATATTTACTAAGTCTTGTGTCCACTCGTTGTGGTTACTAGCCAACAACATGTCATCCACGTAGACTATCAGGAGTGCCATTGCACCAATATTATCCTGTTTGATATATAAGCATCTATCTATCTTTGATTGGATGAATCCAGCTTGAATTATTGTTGAATTCAACAAGTCGTACCAACTCTTGGAAGATGTTTTCAGTCCATATATTGACTTTATTAATCTCAGGCAATTTTTTTTGCCTAGTTGGCATCCCTTAGGGTTTGATATGAATATAGGATATTTTATTTGTGAGTTAAGGAAAGCTGTCTGTATATCAAATTGTGTTATATTTAATCCGTATTTATTTGTAATTGATAGTATCCATCTTATTAGCCAATATTGGATTACTGGGGCATATGTTTCAGTTAGAGAGTAGTGAGTAAGATTTTTAAAACACCTCGCAACCAATCTAGCCTTCGGTATATGAATGCCTTGGTTGTTGGGTTTTGTGGTGAAACACCACTTCGTATCTACTAACCTCACATTTTTCTCCTTTGGGACGACTTCCCACATGCCCATATCAGATAATGACTTCAGCTCGTCTGTAATGGCTTGTTGCCATTCTTCCTTAAAAGGATTGTTCTCGACATCCTCCCATTTTTTAGGGATGTGATCCTCAATGTAATTTTTATATCTTGATTTAAATAAGTTTAAAATTACAGGGGTTTCTATTATATTATTATTATCCTGTACTTTTTCATTATTATTATTTATATTATCTATTTGAATCTGACATCGCATGTAACATGCGATTTGTCTATTAATGGGTCCCTTATACAGTACCCACTATTGGTATACCCTACAAAAATTCCTTTATCGGATCTTTGGGTTAATTTCGGGTGTTCACTGTTGGCTTTTTTTCTTTTATTTTTCGTGACTTGTTGCTGACGGACCTCTATGGGAATATGCCTGTGAGCGAGAGACCCAAAAACTCTGATATTAGATAAATCCGGCTTTGTGCCATAAAACATCTCAACAGGAGTCTTATGGTCTTTGTTGGCCCTAGTTGGGCTTCTGTTTATAACATAAACAGCCATCAGAACAGCCAGTGACCAAAAACTGAAGTCCAAATCGGAGTCAAACAACATAGCCCTTGTCCTTGTCATGATCGTTTGATTCTGCCTTTCGGCCATCGCATTCAACTCTGGTGAATACAGAACAACAGGCTCGAGGTTTACACCGTTGTCCTCACAAAATGTCTTCATATTCGATTCAAGATATTACCTAGCATTGTCACATCTTAAAGTGGCTATTGGGTGATCCGGGAATTTTGACTTTAATTTCATATATAATTTTTTAAACTCCTCAAAAACCATTAATTTTTACTCAATAGTGGAGATGAAAGTGTACTTTGTGGCATGGTCCACGAATATCAAAACATACTTTTCACCATATATGCCTGGTGAGAAGGGGCCCACTGTATCTGATGAAACGAGCTCGAGTTTTCTTTCTAGCCGTGTGCGAGTTCCATTGTGCCCTAATCCTCTAGAATTAGCTTTCACACATATCTCACACAGACCGAACTCGTCATCCCAAAATGTGATTCCGTTTGGAATACCTCTTGAGACCTTTGTCAAGAACTTTAAATTTTTTCCTGATAAATGTCCCAATCTCCTATGCCATATCATTTTTTTATCTATTTTTAATTTTTTTATGGTCTCGTTGACTTCTTGATCATCATTTATTATGTTATTATCATTTATTATATTGTTATTAGTGTTTATCCCTACATCCTTATTCATTTCGCTTCCACCTTCATTCGTTTCATTATTTTGTGGGTCATTATTATCATGTTCGTCATTAGGGTTTATTATAATATAATTATCTTCATTATTATTAATTGTGTTTTTTTGTGTATTATTAATAATATTCTCTCCATTCTCTTCTTTCTCCTCCTGACTTTCCTCTATAATTTCTTCCTCTACTTCATATTCCATCCATTCATCTTGGGAATTTATATTAGGCATACATGCCAATTTATTTGATTCGTTGTTATAAGGACATATTCTATTTAATTCGTCTTCATTTTCTATAATATTAACGGTGGACTCTGGTACAATTTCGTACTTCACCATGTATACACCTCTTATTTTTGGAGCTGAAAAAATTACCTCGTCCATTCCTCTGACGTATATGTGTGCTGCAGAGAAATTTTGATCTATGCCTAGCTCCCTATTTTCTGTTATTTTAATCCCTGACATTAAGTTTACGTTTAGGGATGGTACATAATGTACGCTTTTTAATCTTATTACTGTTTGATTTCTCTCTGAGTTTTCCACTCTGATGAACATAGTTCCTATATGTGTGGCAATAAGTAGGGTGTCTTGAATAGCACATTCTAACTCGATAGGCTTTTCTAGCATTATTGGGTTAGACAGTTTTGACAAATCTGATATTACGTGAGCGACAGCTCCACCATCTAACATTATTCTTTTAGTAAGAGGGACATAATCTGAGTCTGACTCTTGTTTCGTGTCTTTAGATGTGATCAAGTTTATTAATTTATTATTATTTTTGTTTTTTTCCGGCTCATAATCCTTATATCTAATCATCATGGACCATTGAACATCATTTTCCTTTTTATTCTTATTATTATTATTTGGATTGTTTCGTCCGTATCTTGTGTTTTGTGCAGGACCATCTAATTTATCTTGAGGTTTTACACCCTCTTTATTTGACGGACATACTTTGGCTATGTGCACTTTGCCATGGCACTTAAAGCATACTAAGTTATTCGAACTTGACAAATTATTTTGATTTTGATTATTATTATATTTTCTTTTTTCATAATTATTATTATTGTTCTGAGACATTTCTGACTTTTGATTATTATTATATGTCATTTTCTCCTGATCTATATTTTGACTATGGCTTTGATTTCTACTTGTGTAATTATATCTATTGTAATTTCCTCCATATTGAAATCTCTGATTCTTATTATTTTGGTTGAAATTACGAAATTTATTATTATTATATCTTGACTTTTTCTCGTCATACAACCTATCTGACCTTTCAATCAACATGGCGTGGAGTGTTTCAATTGTTTTTTGATCCTGACTTAAAGTATTGAACTCCAGCCTTGTCATGTCATAGTCCATGTTCAATGATATTAAAAGTTGTTCTATCTCCTCCTGTTTATCTAGAGTTTTTACCACAGTCCCTTATTTTTTGGGCTGATCTCAAAATCACATCTAAATAACTTCTCATATTGCCATCACTATTATATTTTAATCTTTGAAAGGCCTGCTTCGCGTTAATATATGTAACTTGCGTGCAGCTTTTGTACCTTTCATCTAAGACTTTTAATATTTGGTTTATAGTTTTTAGATCATTGACTCGTTCAATTAATTCGTTGTTTAATCCCTGATAGATTAGAGCCTTTCCATTTTCCTGATTGCGGAAATATACCATACGACTAGCTGAACTAGCATTGCCAGAGTCAGGGTTTAAAAAATTATTTGACTCCAGTCCCAAAAATAGCACTTCAGTCTCAACATCGTGCATAATCTGATATAATCCCTGTGCATAGAGTGTTGAGACCATCGTGGTCCTCCAGGCATCATAATTTCCTCCATCAAATATCTTTTTTGTATCAAATCGTGACACTTTATTATTAATTGTATGATTTTCGGGAATTTAAATCCTACCTCAGAAACACAAGAGTTTAAATCTAGAGGGTAACACGGTCTCAACTGCACAATAATGCACAACATGGTCTCAACCACTCGATAGGGAATGCAAATTAAATACACTATAATATAACATTCAATAATTAATTAATATTTTAAACTAAATCTCATGAAATATGTGTTGCCGACGATGAGGTGATCTCTCCGCTGTTGTTTCTACTTCTTGAGTGATCGAATTACTCTGACTTTATCACCAAAAATGTTCGAAATGGAATTGGTTAAAGCCTTAAGTCTTGTTTCAGAACACAGATGATTCTGTTAAATACGTTAAAATGTGAATTAATACTCAGTGCAAAAATTATTCAACAAAATATGAAAGAGATTACTGCTGAAAAGGAAATGATCTGTTAGCTTTCATCAATTGAAAAGATCTTTTATTGTATGTGAACAGGAAAAAATCTGTCACTAATGTCAATGTTCATAAATGTAGGTTTTCTATTGTTGGATTCGATGAAACTCATCCAACAAAGATTTCCTTTTTCTACAATTCTCGAACAAGATAAAGTTTGAAAGGCTATTAACACCACCTTTCAAGTTTCAACTTTACTTGAAATTTGGTTGAGAATTTACATGAAAATATATCGAAATTTAACTCTGTGTTACCGAAATTTTGATTTTTTCAAAGTAATATGGAGCAAAATCACACGAATTAATAATTAATTAATCTAAACTTTTTACTTATCTTTTATTTTTTCGTTCTCTTTTCGTAGTTTTCCGATGTTTTTCTGCTGCTATTTTGCCCAGATGACACCAAATTTCGACAATTTTACTCTGCAACTTTTGAATTTTCAATTTTCTTACTCTGTTTTATTCTCTGGAACACAGCATGAACAATTGCCAACCGTTTTTGATTGTATGCACTAGTCTACCAAACCACAAAATCATCTCGTATCTTACCTGCTTTCTCCAGACTCTCGACTTTGACGTTTTCACAGGCGCCCAAGAATTTACCGTTGTTTTCATTAAATTTCACTTTTTCTTTATTGATTTACTTGAATTAAAACTTTTAACTTTTTCAGGATAGTTACTTTAATCACTGAACCGAACTTTTTGTTCACAAATTTTTAACTTTTCCTACCACTTTGAGTGGAGGTATCACACGGCACTAAGCCTTTTCACTTTGCGTGAAACACAAACTTATAACTTTTAACTAATTATACAATTATCACATTTTAATTATCGCACTTATTTTTCCAATCCGCAGCTCTGCTAACATATTGAGGTGAGTTCTGATCACTTCACACGGAAAAGATAAGCACGGACTTCCATCTTAGAAAAATGATTTATTTGCGACGTTAGTACAATGACTGACAAACGGAGAACATTCTCCATCAAGCAGTGGCGGAAAGAATATTGTGTTGGCGATCAGTGTCGCCACATGTAAAACAAATATATGTAATATACATGTTACATACAGTGTTAGTCAATGTAAGGTTATGTGTTTGTGAGGAAGTGAGGGAATCGTATCCAAACACATTTTGAGATCAACTGACTGACAGTCAAAAGCAAGTATACAGTCACAGTTATGTATGATGACATCACAGATGATAAGTCACTGTTAAATATACCGAGTATGAGAGAAAACATGAGGAGCATATTCTCACACCATCCCCTCTATGAAAGGACACACTCATATAGGACAATGAATTGACACTGCGATTGACTGAAATCTTGCCACAAAAATCATTTGCTTTTCTACTGTCGTCAAACTTAGAACCAAATTTTTTTGTGCTAATATTTCTGTTTTTCTTTTTGTGCAAAATATGTACCTTTACTTCTGCAACTATTTCTCTCTAAATGTCGTCAAACAATAACAACCAACTCCTCGAATCAAACCAGAACTAGAATAGTTGAGAAGCCATTGTGAAAACTTAAGCCCAACAACTTCTCAACCAAGGCAAGTAACTGGCTCAAATTGAGGAAGAACTAATGATGGACACAGCACCTCTGATTTCTCAAATCTTAGAGCAGATGTCATCTCCCCTGACACCTCTCATCTCACCACCAAAATTACCCAAGAAGAGGACTCTGACTTTGGCAACCCCAAAGCCAGAGCCCCCGATGAATTGTTAGGGAAGAAACAGAATTCTTCTTTCTTCAACAACAATAGGGCCATTCCAACTCAGAGATTCTCAGCACAGGGGCATTCAAACTCCCTCATGTTCAGAAAAATGGAGTTTAAAACTCCATCTACTCCCCACTGCCAATACCATCCCTATATGCCAACCAAATATAAGCCACAGTGGCATAAGGGTGAGAGAAGCGGAGCCTGCACCTACAAAGCCCAAATGGACACACACGAACAGTCTTACATGTACACTGAGTCTGTGGTAGGAAATGTACTGGTCTATTGGGAGGTTAACCAAAACAGTGTTAAAGCTTTAAAGAGTCCCCCTAGTCACGTGCACTTTTTCATTTTTGCAACACAAAAACTGGGTGTGTAGCTGTGGAGATTAGTACTCGTATGAGGAAATAGGGGCTTACACCTCTCAATGATGTTAAACAAACTACATAAAAAAGGTTTGAACGTAATTACTTGTAAGTACTTGCAAATACTGTACAAGAGCCAAACCATGAATAATGAATTGGTGATGTCACAATTTGATAGACAAACCACCCTTACACACAAATGTATGTATTTACTAAGTATGTGTGTATGTAAATAAGCCCCTATATAAACAATTCAAACTGGCTCTAAAATTGTGTTTGTCCTGGTTTTGGCTTACCAATAAATGTGTATATATGAAGGGACAGAATGCGCAATTAATCTGTTGATTACCTTCTTGTGTGAATATTCTTTCACAACAAGGTATTCCACAACGAATAATTTGAAGTATTATTATTATTCGAATAACATAATTTTATCAAATATTATCCTTTATCAATTTTTTTGGATAAATTAAAATTAACTGTGCCCGTATATAATTTCAGTAATTTGTACACACCCTTTCACATATACAGAGACAGACATATTTCGTTCTTTTCCAATATTTGATAAATATCCACTTAAATGAAAAAACCAATTTGCTACCCCAACTTCCGTTATTTACAAAAAATGGTTACTTATTTTCATGTCTTTCAATGAGAGCCATATACTTAATTTCCAATTCTTCTTTATATACATGGGGGAGAGAAGAGCACAATTTGCTCCAGCTTCTGGAGCAAGGCCAATTACACAAGGAGCTGGAGTGAGTAAGCTCTATTTAGCAAGATATGTAAGCTAGAGTGAGTGAGTCCCTTTTTCTTTAGGGAGTATGAATTGAAATCAGTTCCTTTTCCTCTCCTTTGTGAATTATGTAATGTTTATATATGTGTTAATAACTTAATATACGTATCTGACTTGATACATCAAGAATGATGATTGATGAATGATCAAAATGAGAAGTCTGAAGTCATTTATTAGGTCCATTGAGTTGGTCATCAATAACTGACAAATTGGTTGATTTTATATTTTTTATCAACATCACTCATTACATTAACTATCGAGTTGAAAGTCATCACCCAATAAGAAATGAGGTTATTATCAAAATTCAAAATGAACAAATTTTTGTTTTTGACAGTACCTGAGAAAGTGTGAAGCTCTGAATGAACCTATTATCTTATTTTCCAAAAACAAAAAACTGAATTGTAGAGGAAATGAATGAACCTGCTCCTTTTCAAGAGCTGGACTCAAGCGAGCTCCTTTCTTTAGATAAGTGAGCTGAAGTGACCATGCTTCCTTTTTTCAAGCAAATGAGTTAGAGAGAGCTCCAAAAAAATGATAGCTCTCTCATGTATGTTTAAAAACAACTGAAATTTAGATATTTTTAACCTTTTTTTGCAGAAAAAAGAACACCTAAACCAATCCTTTCAGATAATGCACTGCAGTTTTAAATGCTTTCCATACATTTACCAGAATATTGGACTACTTTCTCGGCAAGAAACTGGAATAAAAGGTCTAGATGAAAAAGGAATAAAATTCCATTCTGTTCTCATAAAGGCATCTTGGTATGGTAGTGTCCATGTGTGATTAATAAAAATTATAAAAAAAAGTCTTTTATAAAGTTCATGGTCATATTTTCATTCACACTCATACTATTCAAGCTAGTTTGAAAGACATACAAACTATGGTTAATCAATAAGCAGTTTGGCCTTCTTAAAATAATAAGGGTCAACATACATTAACCCTGGCGTATTATTAACACGAACTTGTGATCTTCTTTAATCCTTCCTAACCAGCTACAAAGGATTCAACTCCTACAGCAAAACAATTAAAAGATCTTTGGAAACTTAATCAAGACTATATTACAAAATTGTGGTTAACTTGGGAAAAAGAACATCTCCTTTATCTGAGTGACAGACCACCTATTACACTCCCTAAAGCATATAGATGTGTTTCATCAACGTTAAATAAATAATATCGTATATGTTTTAGACTACACAGCCGGGAGTCTTAAACTCACCAAAATCACAGGTTCAGAAAAATTCCATGATGAGAAAAATTTGTTACACTATAGATTATGTTGATAGAAAAGCATACTTATGATTTTTTGACACCCACAAGATGTATTCTTTAGAGCTAAAAAATGCTGTGCTAATAACTTTTAATGGGGATTCTATGTGCACCAATGAAAAGCACATGTCACTCAAACTCTGCAGAATAGCCCTATAAAAATCATTTTAGAACAGCACTTTCATAAAGAATAAAGCTATAGTTGTTGTCAAGTTACCCTACAAAGAATAACGGACAATAGGTGACAGAGCATGAAAAAACTATTAATTATAACATTAATATTGTTATCAACTAATTCCTAACTCTTCTTTTCAGAATCCTTTTCCTATGGCCAACAATAATTTCATTCATTCCTTTTATCACACTTAAAGTCTAGCAGTTGGAAGAAAATTTACAAGCATCTAAATCTCACTCAGGACTCTGGCTTATGATGTGATTTTTTTATTTATTATTTCTTACGGAAGTTTATCCTATATACACCAGCACATTACTAATGAAGAGATTTTTTGGACAATGTGAGGGGGGCCTTGGCCAAGGCATGCCACTTCATACAACAGATATGGCAGGGTGGTCTTCAGGGGGTGGGGCTTCCTTCAATCCCGCCACCATTGTCACCGCAAAGTGGCATATCATAGACCAGCCTCCCTGAATCAGCCGAAATATTTCATCGCATATGCCACAAATAAACCAAATAATTTTCATCTACATACATAAAAACCCTTAAAAATATCACAAAAATAAACTCTTGAAAAAAAATTTAAAACATTCTACCATTGGGATTTGAATTGCCAACCTCCAAAATACATATATAGATTAAAAATTCATCAATTTAAATCATTATACAAAAAAAAAAAATACGGAAAAACAACCAATCACAGGGTTTCAAAACTAGAGTCGCGAGTGAGATTTGGACACTTCTGAAAAGTTTTATTTCTACAAAAGAAAAAATTTCTTTTTAAAGTATATTTACTTTCTTAGAAGCCTACTATCATTTTGTACTTTTTTATCTTTTCTATTAAATAAAACATACTATTTTGTACATGTCATGTTTAATCCATTTTAGACTTCAGGTACATCTCAATTGAAGGTGGCCTCCGAAGGCTAACCTCGTACACCGCCCCCAGTATTGTGGCTCTGCCCACGAGGCTCCAGCGCACTGCCAATGCGCCGGAGTTCTCCCACCTAATGGTGGACATTCTGATGTTGAGGCGATGGCAGTTGTGAGTTACCAGGCATGTGCAACAGGCTTGCGACTCCAACCAATTTATTGTATGGTCTCATGGACTTAAATCACTATTATTAAGCTTCTACACACTAAAGCTACTATCTGAAAGAACGACGTAATCAACTTCTGGCACACAGTCATTGCAGGTTTCAACTTACAAACCCAGCCGATCGTTCTATACTTTTCGGCTGGTATATATTCAGTAGTAATGATTGAAATAAGAAAAAAAAAATTATCGTCAATAAAGCTTACAAAAAACACGCATCCCTACTTAATAACGCGAAGACAATACAAGATAGATATTGATGATTTTCAACATATGTCATACAAAAATAGATAAAATTATGATACGATTGAATTCATCTAAAAAATTCTAACGGCGTTTAAACAACATCACAATATCAAAAACCCAAAAATTTGAACCGACATTTCTGTTTCAAATCCATAGATATTAAACAAGCGCTGAGGAATGGTACCGTACAGTAAATAATAGTCAATTTTCAAAATCGCACTTCTGGACTGTAAACATAATTAATATAAATGAATAATATTAAATATAGTTTTAATAATAAAAGTACGAAATAGAAAATTTAAAAAAAAAAAAAAATAATAATAATAATAATAAGGAAAAATGTATCCAAGTTAAATCAATAAAAAAAATTAAATATTAACACGAAACTTTGAATTTTCGATCATAATTTAGATAAATTTTTATCGAATTTGGCAAAGGTAACGCTTGAATTCTTTTTTCTAAAGCCATTCTATATTTGACAGAAGTTTTACTCTCGTCAGTATCAAATTTCATATCGCTGGAATCGAGGTCAGAAGAAAAACGTGTTTCATTGGATGAATAATCACTAAAATCAGAATCGTCGCTTTCAACGTCCATTGCTTCGCTAAAAGTAGATTCTGAATATGAAGATTCATTACTGGCACTGATTTTTCCATCGTCGCTTTCCTCACTTATACCACTGTCAAGTTTTTCGCGTTTTGGTATTTTCTTCGGTAAACTACCACAAAAATCATCATCCTCGTCATCTTCGTCTTCAGACTTCGCCGCCATCCGAGGCGAGGAAGTTTTGATATCATGTTGCTCAATTTCCAGCTTATTAGAGGAGTTTTTTGATGAACTGGCATCTTCGTCGATAGCAGAGCCAGAAGATTTTGATGTATTTTCATCAGCAGAAGTGGGTTCATCTCGCAAGGTATATGCATTGGTATCATCTACGTCACGAAGTGAATTACTTATTCTAAAGCTATCATTACATATGTCGGTAACATTTTCACGACCACGAGTATACGACACATTATTTAACGCTCGTCTCTCGCGGGGCATTTCGGAGTCTCCCATCAGTTCCTCATCTTCATCAACATCACTTTGACCGGACCCATTGGTAAAAATTTTGTCACATCGACTGGTGACATCATTTTCGACTCTTTCTCCACTTGCTGTACTCAACATATCGTTGTTGTGATCATCATTTTCTTGAGTTTCATGTTCACGATTATCATCACCATCTCGAGAGAGATTGCGAATAAAATTTTGGAATCCAGCGGCACTGTAATTGTGGAATATTAGTCGACCAAAATTTAAGCGTCTAGTTGCACGATTATTCGCTGCACTTGATACTGCACCAGTGTTAGACAGATTCTCAAAAATCGGAATGACAAGATGCCTCTCAGAAGTACATCTTCTCCTTCGATTCTCTCTCACCGATTTATTACGTAAACAAGTTAGGCTAGGGTCGTCTTTTTCACATATATTTCGCATGAAGGTTCGAATACTAGTGCGACATAGCGATTGTAAGCATGGGGCGTACGTTTCCTCAACTGAAAGGATGAATCAAAATTTACATTGAATTAAGTTTTCCATAAATGGCAGCAAGTAAACTCACTTACACTCGACCACTTTCGGCGAAATCTTCTTGTCAGGCGGATGTAGAGTCGAGAAAGACACTTGTAAGACGGGATGAACTTCCCAAGTATTTTGCGATTTTCGGACGAATTTCAGCAAATCATCTTCACAAGGTACTATTAGTACTCCTCCAATCTACAAAATAATAAAAACAAGAAATGATTGTTCGAATGAAGAATAAAACAACTTCAATACCCCGCTTGCAAGCAGAGTAGAAAGATTATTATAAATATATAACTTAAATTATTTTTAAGCGAGCGGAAAAATAAAAAAAAAAGATAATGAATTGAAAGTATTTATGATTCAGGCATACCTTCCTCCTAAACAGAAGAAAAAGAAACTTTAAAATATGGAAGGAACTAATTACAGGTTAATCTTGGGTTAAGAATTGACCTTCAAAAATTTTGGACTTGATAAGGAATCTTAGGGGTCAACTATTAAAAACAAACAAAAAGTTAACCCCTTTACATTCCGACTAATTATAATTCTATTTATTCAAGGCATTTTCCATTTAAAATTTATTAGGATAAAAATTAAATAATAAATAATAGTTAATTTTGTTAGGGAAAATATTTCAAAATAAGGTGAAAAAATTCTAGCGCAGTTTGCTGCGTTAGAAAAGTAGATTTTCAATGATCATCAAACATCATTCATTTTTTTATAAGCTTTTATTTTACTCACCACTGGGGGGCTTGTAACCAAAACATTTTTGGAGTTATTGGTTACTGGAAACCAATAAAAATCTATATTGTTTAATGGTTACTGGTTATCGGTTAAAAATGTAATTGTTTGGTAATTGGCTATTGTTCTGATTAACCAAAACAACTTTTCTGGTTATTGGTTGAGACAAAATTTGGGGTAAAATAGACACAAAAAATTTTCTCCAGTTCAAATTATCTATAATTAATAATTATCTAGGAAATAATTGGTGATTTTTGAAAAATATAATCAACAATATTAATATTTCATGAAAACAAATAAAAACTGATTCTTTCTGGTTATTGTTTTGATTAATCGTTTCAGCATTTTATGGGAATTGGTTGTTGATTATTGGTCAAGTGAAATTTTGGTTATTGGTTCTCAAATGAATGTTGTCAGTGTGTTTATGTTATTAGTGGTTATTGTTTTAGTTATGGTTGTGGTTACAAGCCCTACATCACTACTGCGATTTTCAAATATACCAATACTACAGCAACGAAATAATATTTATTTTGCATGAAGCTAAAGCCCCTCCTTCCCAAAAAAATATAAAAGTTTATCTTTTAAAAACGCGTTTTTAATGTAAACTTATTACACGTCTTTTCATATCTCTTTTTATATCTCATTTTACATATTATTATCTTACATTTTTCAAACACTTTTTGTTTTTACATTACTTTATTAATCTCTTTTTAAAATTGTTTGGATAGTTTGATTTTTTTATAAAAAGTTTTAGATTTTTTTTTTGTTTTTTTTCTTTAATATTGTTTTACATAACATCAATGGTGCAATCAATATGTTCAATGTAACCCATATACTAAATATCAGCCCAATAAAATGATAACTGCGTCTCAGGTCCATTAATGGAATTTTGCAGCCCACATGGCTAAACCGCCGATTAACCAATTTTAATTATACGATACCAGTTTTTATTAGATTCAGAACCTGCTACTTTCCAAAATGCCCTTTCGAATGGTAACGACCCCTTAGCCATGGATACAGCTTTTGTCAGCCCCAAAGGCAGAATCAATTGACCAATTTTCAGATAAAAATTTTGATTAGGTTTATAACCAACTATACTTACTAAATTTCAAACAAGCTACTAACAAAATTTCAACTGACTAAGCTATTGGCCGAACTTCCATCAGCCCCCATTACTAAACCACTGGACCGATTCTTATCAAAGTAAGTTTTAATTAGGTTTAGCACTAGCTACTTACCGAATTTCAGCCCTATCAAATGATAATTACGCGCCGTAGCCCACGTGAATGGAACTTTCGTCAAATCCAATTTTTAAACCGCATGGATAATTCTCATCAAACTCCATATAAGTTTTAATTAGATTTAGAGCCAACTAACTACTAAATTTCTGATCTTTCAAATGATAATTACGTCGTAACCCTAATTGGTAGAACTTTCTTCAGCCCCAATTGCTGAACTGTTTAATCGATCTTCAATCAATTCCGAACCAGTTTTCATTAGGTTTAGAACTATTTACATACCTAGTAACAGCCATATCGAACGATAATTACGTCTTGACCTTTACCGGTGGAACCCATTTTGCACCCAATCCACCACTCGAATTTCACCAAACACAGTCCCATCCGAGATTATGCCAAAACCCACCAACCCACATACCACATTTCAGCCCTATTGAAAAAAAATTACGCCCTTTACCTCGTTGAAAAGATATAGCTTGATAAAAATACACATACATACATCCAAATGATCAAACTTAACGCAAACATAAAATTAATTTCGAACGAGGGTTTCAGCGAATTTCTTCATTCATTTTCCATGAACCTACGAAGACATTTTTATTTAATTATACTTATGTCATTGAAATTTGTGAACATAAGATTTCAATTTAAAAAGAACTCCTAATGAACTGTTCTGAACTTCTGTTTTCTCACCTTCAAAAACGAACTATCAAGCACCAATTAACGGGTCAACTTGAAATACTAAAAGAAAGCACTCAAATATGTCTCATATTGACGAAAGGCATTGTGTCAAAGATTTATGATCTCTCCCAAAACGAAAATTATTGATTCAAGATGCGGAGAGGGCCACGATTGAATATTTTTCGGAGTAGGTGTAATTCAAATGATAAGACGTGAATTTTTGATTGTTTGCATTTTTCCTAGATACAGATTGTTTGCAAACGTAGGGATAAACGAATAATTTTTAAACAAATTTCTAAAGCAATAAATTAGGTTCAACAAATTGAAAAGTGTAGTAATGAATAGCTTACCTTCAAATATTCTTTAATATGTTCGTGGAATACAGAGGGACAAGCAGCTCCACAATAAATACGATCGTATTTGCGATCGCTGGGTAAATGAAATCCATTACCTAGAAGAAAATAAAAATAGTATTAATGAAGTACCTGAACACTACTGGGGTTTTATAGAACAAAGTACAAACCAACAATAAAGTCTGGTTCACAAAATTCAAAAACGTCGACAGCACAACACTCTTTTTTGAATTGATCCAACTTTTTGTAGGCGTAATCTACCACGTCCTGATGAATTTCAACGCCATGATTAATTCCATAAGGTCCTACAAGATAGCAATAATTTAAGTCGAGAAAAGTAAAATCATGTTATTGAGAAAAAAAATAAACGGAGGAAAAATAAAGAAAAATACCCAAAATCAATCCAACCATCGTGCTCAAATAACCAGTTCCGGAGCCAATATTTAAAAAGCTCTGACTAGGTTCAAGATCAAGTTCCTCGAGTACTTTACTATAGATACATGGTGCAGAAAGATGCAAATTTCCGTGTTTCCAAGCCAAATCTTTGTAAGCTGCTTTCCGGAATTCGGGAAGAAAGTAGAAGGCTCGATCGACCGAACGAAAAACTTTCTCTATTAGTGGAGTTTTGATGAAATTCGCTTCGATTAGATTGTCAATTAAGTGGTCGTTATCAACCCCTGTACTCACAGCACCACCCATTGTAATAATTTGAGGAAGAATTAATGTACAATCTGAAAAAAAAATATATAGGATCAACTCAAGTCGTGAATTTGAGTAAAGAAAACTTGTTTTTAATATACTGTCGTTCAACAGTTCAGAGGACTCAAACATCTTCAATATTTACCACATGGAAGGGTCATGGAATACTGTGAAAACAGGTGTATGTATAGGCTATAATCAGTTATAGACTTCAAATCAATCGCGTGAATTCAGAACGGTGTGAGACAGTAAAAATAATTTAAACTCAAGTAAGTCAATGAATAATCAATGAAAAAGATAAGACTTTCACAAGGCCGGAATCAAAGTAACAATGGTTCAAAATATTTGTAGTTCAAGAAAGCTTCAAGCTGAACATCAAAAGTCATAAATCATGGAGAGAGTATACGTGAAGACATATTGCAATTCGTCTGATTACAGGTCTATACTGCAAAGGACATTCGAAGTTTCAATCACATGTCCAATAAATAAGAAGAATCAATAAAAAAAAATCAATTTCTCAATTTTTCACAATAAAAATGGCAGTTTTTACGAGATTGTATTGAGTTATCAGACAGAGATGTTCGAGCGGAATTCTAATACGTAGATATATAATGTATATAAATCGAATTTTCGCAGCTTATGCAACAAGAACATTCACAAGGGCATGTCATGGTCAGAAACTATGTCTACAAAAATGATAATGAAGTGTGAATACCGAGTGAAACTGAACTCTATTTTAGCATAATTTTTATGAAAATTTCTATTCCCTTCATATCGCTAAAAATATTTTACATTAAACAATCAGATTACGAAATTACGTCGTACTTTTCAACTTTTGCCATATTACAAGCCACTTACCACAACTATCTCTTCAAGCCACGAATGAAATTGGTTCAAGGACGCATTTTTTTCACCAACGGGGAATAAAACCGCACCAAAATACTCATTAGATAATTCAACGAGAATTGAACAACACCAAAGTGAATGCACTTGCGACTATTGCGCTGTAACAAAATTGAACATACCGTATTCTAAAAGACGCTGGGGTTCGAAAATAACACCAGAGATCGATTTTTATCACACTAACAGTACCTTGTAAAAAATTAATCTTCGAATCTCTATTTTCACGAATTCAGAATTTCAGATAAATCTACGTAATACGAACATAATTAACCAATCGAACTTAATAATATAAATACGTGTTTATTTTATGTAATTTCGTACCTTTTGTGCTTTTGAACTCTGCCTCTACCCTGCCGCAATCCTAATCGGCGCTGATCATATGGTTTTTGTTGTTTTACTTCGACGCACTTGTACATGTACGTACGCTGGTTGATATCGAAAATTCGAAATGAACTCTGAGCGGAGTACGGTAGAGTGGCAGGACGCACCGCGCCGCGCCGCACGTACCGACAGAAAAAGAATCACGGCGGTGCGGGTTCTAGTCACAGTTCTAGTACGTTGATCATGATATTCATGATAATAGATAGAGAAGGGAAGCGTGTCGAATGAAAAGGATGGTAGTGTGTGAAGAAGAGAAGCATTGAAAAGCCTGAAATTGGGCTAGGAACGGGGGGGGGGTAGATTATAACCGAAAACTAAATCCTTATCGATGATTCGTTGATAGGTGATAAGATGAAGTATTAAGTCGACGCAAATGAGCGCAAACCCAACCAAATTCATTACACTAAGTTTACACAATGATACCAATAAAGAACAAGAATTAAAGAGAAATTGGGAAGAAACGATTTTGAAAAAATGACAGAAATTACTCAATAATTCGAACAAAATCGGGATAAATTATGAAATAAAAACATTAATAAATTCTCCATTCAAAAGAAACCAATATTGCTGAAGAAAACAAGAAATTTATTGAAAATACCAGAGCACAGAAATAGGTGGTCTGATAGGCGACAGTGAATGGGAATTTTTTGAAGTTATCATGAATTATAGAATATTGTACGATGTCCAGACGAAGTCTATGTGTTTAGTTGCAAATTTTTCAGCATGAAGAGCCCATGAACGTGGGCGCCTACAATCAAGAATTTCTTCAGGAGAGGAATAATGCAAAATTTAGTATGTATAACCTTCTGTAACTTCGGTTACCGTTCATAATTTTAAGAAACGCGTAAAGAGAAAAAGGTTCAATCAAGAACAACTCGAATTATTTTATTCTCCGCATTTTAACCAGAAAAGTTAATACAGCTTTCAGATTCCATAGGTCTGTTCTATTAGCCTACGAAAATTAACATTTTCAACACTGGTGTTACCCTCAGCTACAGTGTCAAGTAACCTTCATTTGAAGTGAAACAAAGGGATTATAAAGTACAGACATACCAAACTGGCCATTTTTTTCCTAAGTCAATTTGAAGAAAAATTAGTCCAAAATGTGTAAGTTTGTCACAAAGTACCCATATCTTCTTCAGTGGTCTAAGTAATCTTCATAAATGTATTTTCATAAATATTAAAATTGTAATTTTGTCAGGATTTATTCCAGAAATATTGATAAAAAAGGCAACCCAATATTATTTTATCCTTCCAATGAAGAATGACATATTTTCATATAAAAATACATTAAAAATTGAAAAAAATTGCGTTTTATGGCAGAATGAGTAATTATTTGTTCAACTAACCCTTCTGCAATCAGAAATTATACACTTGAAACAAGAGGATTGTATTATAGTGTTTGTAATGTTTTTTTGTTTTTTTTTTTCACTAAAGTGTCAAAACTTGAAAGTGATACCCAGGGTGACACTATCCTACACCTACTTGAGAAGAGATGTGAGCTGGTGTAAGGTTGGTGTCTTTGTGTTGACATCAAGCTCAATTGTGAGACATCAAAACAAGCCAGGTTGGAGTTTGGTGTTAACCTGAGGTTAATTTTTTTGTGGAAAATAAAACAAACCTAAAGGGCACCCATAAACCATGAAAACAGAAAAGGAACAAAATGGCGGGTTTGGTATGCACAAATTTTTAGTTGTCTTAAGTGGAGATCACACGAGGCATGTTTCTTAGTTTCCACTAAACTTGCCTCTATTGTGCAAAAATATTAAACATGGTCAACTGGAGCAAGTTGGAGGCAAGTAGGGGCTCATACGACATTATGCTACAAAAATGGTTAACTAGAAGCTAGTAAACATGCCTCAAGTGACTGCCATATAAAGCTGGGTTTACACCAAACAAACAAGAGAACTACAAATGTTTTTTTTGCATGTTTGGTGTAAACAACCATCAAACAAACCAACAAAAATGAATGAAATAGGGAAGCAGATGGACAGAAAAATTTGTTTGACATAATAACATCATAAACTGGCTTTAGCTTTTTTTATTTCATAGTATGATGAAAAATCATAAAAAATGAAAAAACACCCCACACAGCCTTCCAATACACAAAAATATCAAAGTTGACTAAAAAAAATTCAAAAAATAATAATCTGACTGCAGATTCAAACCTATGACTCTCGCTTGCCATACCTTACTTAACCACTGAGCCACAGTGGCAGATGCTGAATTTGATTTGTTAGAGACATAAATTACTTCTCATTTATGTTTTAATCCAATGATTTTCCAATGATTTATGAGGTCATTGTACCAAAAAAATTTTGCTGTCCATCCTCTTTCCTAACAAAATTTGCTACCTAAGCAAATTTCAACAAATATCCTATAATATTGTGAATATAGGAAAAGATTGAACGAACAGTGAATGTTTGTTTGGTGTAAACCCAGCTTTATATATTGCTGTTATCAGTAATGAAGTAGCTCGGTGTTAACAGTATTAAATTTTGGAGCGCACATTTTATTTGCCATGGTATTGTCTTAGAGTTTGTTACATGGTTGTTTTGTTTTTTCACAAAAGTGTCAAAAGTGTTACCCAGGTCACCCTGTCATGCACCTGCTTAAGAGGAGGTGTGAGCTGGTGTTGGGCTGGTGTCTTTGTGTTTAGATCTTTGACTATATAGCTTAATGGACTGCTAGAACTGATAAGAAATACGTAGGGTTAAATGGAACACCGCTAAAGGCACTGTTAACAGGCATTCTTTTTTACAAAAAACAACCTTTGGTGATAAGTGAAGCATTCAATACTCTATCAGTTTATCAACTAAGACAGATAATTTAATGCCCGACCGACATTCTAAAATCTGGTTGAATATTTCAGAAAAATTAACTGGCTCATTACATCAAAAGCAAAAGATGAAGATTAATTACAAACACGTACCAATGCCGTATTCAGTATTCTTACAAAAACCAAAACACTATACAAAATATTACTTCAAATAGTTAAAATTGTTTATAATTAGCAGAAACAAACTCACTAACTGGCAAATGGCGATTTCTGATTTTCAGGAGAAAAAGCCGATAATTGACAAAGATTACGGGGGAGGGGATTTACAACAGAAAAGAATTCAAGAAATAAATATTTGGATCTCGATTAAAATTAAAAACTTTTATCTTCGACTACGACTAAAATTTAAATAGATTAGATAATACTTTGGATACTTCCTACTGATACAGAGTACTGTGCATTGAAATTGAACTGAATCTGAATAACTGTTGTAAGATTAATTTGAAGTAAAAGGAGTTCTCAGATAGTCAGTACTCATATGTGATAGTACTTGATAGTGAAATTTTCTGTTCACACAAAGTACCTTTTTCAAAAAGTAAGGCCTGCATTGTTTACCTTCAAGATTTTATCAGTTCTAGCAGTCCATTAAGCTATATAGTCAAAGGTTTAGATCAAGCTTCTCAATTACAAGACATCAAAACAAACCCAGTTGGTGTTTGGTGTCAACATGTGGTTAACCTCTTCATGGAATATAAAACAAACCTATTGTACATGAGATGAGAGTGACACCACAAGACATTAGCCACAAGAAAAATAATTTTGCTCCCAACTACAAATGACGTCATTGTTCTCTGATTTGTTTATAGTTTTTATCATTCAATTTATTTCAGTTATATTGTTGAAGTTTTATACAAATTCATAATATAATCTTAATAGAAATTTTATAATGGATGCCCACTATGTCAATTTTGTGGCATTATAAGCAGTCGATTAAGTAAGTTACGCAGGCATTGTAAAAATATACATTCACTTAGATGAAAATGTATAAGAAAGAATTTAAAAATAAAATAAAAATTCACTAATTAGTCAAGGACAATATAATTAACGATTTGGCCAGGACAGCGCAAAAATAAGAAACCTATAGAGAATAAGCAAAATACATGATAAGATGTAAATATTACAAAGTAAGCTTCATAAAAAATTTTTATTATAAATTTTCGGCCACTTTCTTCCAAATTAGGAGGAAGCAGGGGCTTCCCGGCTTTTTTGCCTGGGGGACCTTTGTTCCGTCGTATTTAGACAGACGAATACATTCGCTGACCTAAATACTCCGCAACAATTAACGGCGAATATTTCCTCTAAATATTCACCGTTACCTCCGCTAGCAACCCAATTAACAGGGTCAACAGTTATGCAGACGTTTAATAAGTCAGCATAATTGTCAGCACTATTCTGGCATGTACATAAAGTACTTTTCGTGATATGTAAACAATATTAGGCACAAAAAGAAGTCACTTGGTAAATCAATTTACACCAAAACTTCACTTGCCTTTCTGAAGAGTTTCGATGTAGTTATGCTACACTGAACTCGAAGTCTGTAGGTGTTCCTAGACACCATCAAGTTAGTAGTCCACCCTATGTAGAGGTGAGACGACAACGGATAGGATATTGATAAGTATATATATGTGTTTTTACGTACGATTATCCGCGAAGTGAGCGATGTTATTTAAGTATAAGAATTTAATAGTGACGAGGTGTAACCGAAAAGTATTGTGACTTAAATTCCGTATTAAATATCGTTAAACAAAAAGTGTCCGTTTATTTTGTGTGTTTGTTCACAACTATCCGGGATAACAAACACAACAATCCAAGAAATGAAAATAATAATCAAAATAATTATAATCAAAATCAAAATAACAACAGAAATAATAATCAATCACCTAGAAAAAATAATAAAGAAGAAAGATGTTTCATATGTAACCAAACAGGACATTACAAAAATAAATGCTCTGATTATAAACCTGAAAATAAAGAACAAAATAAAGAAAAACCAAAAAATAAAGATAAAAAAGAAGAAGAAAGACCAATAAAATTATCATACATGGTTAAAAAATACAGCAACAATGAAGATTGGCTTTTAAAAAAATTAATTAAAGATAATACAAAAAATGAAAATTATATACAACTAAAAAAAAATGTTACTTGATGGGGGGGGGGCGGAAGTCCATTTCACATCAAATATAGAAAAATTAATTAATGTAACCAAATTTAAAATTCCAGTAAAATTACAGTGTGCACTTAAAGACACGTATTTATATGCTACACATATGGGAAACATGAGAATATTAGTAGAAAATGAAAATAAAATTCAAACAGCAATTGAATTATTAGAAGTCCATTATGTACCAGATCTGTCATTAGATATTATGTCTGGAATTAAAGTGACAGAATCTGGAATATTACATATGGACCAGGGAAAAGAAAAAATACAAACATATTTCATAGAAACTGGAGACATTCTATTTACATCTTATAAAATTGATGGTGTCTTTCAAGTAAATTACGACTATATAAATATACCAAAAAAATGTATGCCTGTCACTCAAAATCAAGATGATGACAAAAATTTAGAAGAAAGTAATAAAAATAATAATACTACAACAGAAAATAATAATAATGAGGATAATAGTGATAATATAAAAAAAAAAAAAAATAATAATATTTCAGATAATCCATTAGAAATAATTCAAAATAACACAAATAACCATAAAAAAATGATTTGGCACAGACGTTTAGGCCATTTAAATGGAAAATACATGAGATACTTACATAGAGTCACAATAGGAATTCCAAAAACAATTAATTTTAAGGATGATGATTTCATAAATTGTGAAATTTGCAAAATAGCAAATAGTCAACGTCTAGGCCATAACAACATTAGAAATAAACCCCAAAGGAGACTGGAAATTATATCCTCCGACATTATGGGACCATTCACACCCACAATAGCTAATCAAAAATATATATTAACATTCATTGACAATTATAGCAAGTACACCTTCGTAATACCAATATCAAATAAAAGTCAAGTATTTACAGAACTAAAAAATATTTTTCTCTGAATGAAAAACAAATTCCTTGAAACACCAATAAGTCAAATAAGATGCGATAATACGAAAGAATATACGGATCAAAAATTAGTAAAATTTTGTGAAGAAAATGGAGTACAAATAGAAAATGTAGTTCCTTACTCGCCAGAATTAAATGGAATTGCTGAACGTCAAAATCAAACTTTGATGAAAAGAGTAAGAAGTTTACTAATTGATGGTTATCTAGACATTAAGTATTGGGCACATGCAATAGCTACAGCTGCATATTTAATAAATAGATCACCAACAAGAGTAAATTCAGAATATAAAACTCCATACAAAATTTTTTTTGGAAAAAAACCTAATCTGGATAATTTAAAAATTTTTGGATCATTAGTTTATAGACATATTCCACTCGAGGTTCGACAGCAGAATGCAACTAAATCTAAAAATAAAAATGAACCAAGAATAGACCTAAAATTTGCACCAAGAGGGGAAAAGGAAATACTCATGGGATCTACCACTACGGGATATTGCATTAGAGATCCCTTCTCAAATAAATTTAATATATCTTGTGATGCTAAATTTGACGAAAATAAAAATATATCAAACTTAAAAAATTGTGAACAAGAACTGGTACTCAAACCAGCAAATTTTGTAAAAAATTTAGTCAACATAAATACTTTTTGTGGGTATGTGTGTAAGTACACGACACCACACAAAATACCAATCAGGTCGGTTGCGTGATATACGAATGTGTATGTGTGCGGGCCGAGCCCAGTAAACAATTAAGCTGCATAGACGAAATATACAGCCGTGAGCACAAAAAGGTAGTTCGTGGGTTTTACCCCACTAGCCTGCTAGGTGGTCGACGAGTGTGTAATACACACTCGTTCGTCATCGACCACCCGTTGCCACACCACTCTCCTCCTAGTAAGTTTCCGAGGAAACTTACGGTGACCTATGACGCCAGTCAAGTGTGGCGCAGCGTTTGCTACTATGCTCACGGATGTTCACATAGTAGGGTCGCCAGGTCTCTTCGGTTTGGACTTACCGAAGTTTGCCGGGAGTGTGGGTTGGGAAGGACGTGTTTGGGGTGCTTGAGGCTGTGGAGAAGGGTGCACTCGAGTTTGGGGTCTCATGAGCGGAGTCTGGGGACGAGACGTGGGAATACTCATGAGGGGTGGCGGGTAGGTAACTGGTGACGCCATTAAAGGCGACATTACCATGGCCGGAGGATAAACCGGTGCCGCAAGTTGTAGATGTGGGGGAATGGGAATTCCGGGTGGAGGCATTACAACTTGGGGGAGAGGCATCGGAGTTGTCGCTAGGGCGAGCGACAGGGCGTTGGGTGCTGCGAGCACGGCGGCGGTAAATTGCTCCCACAGCTGCAGTGATTGATTCTGCGGTACAGGAGGAGCCACCGGTTGCAGTACAGGGGACTGCACTACAGACGGAGCGGGCTCCTGTATGGAAGCCAGTAATGGAGCGGGAGTTTGGGTCCGGGTTTTGCCGCGTCTTTTGTCCCGTTTGAGCTCCATGTAAGAGAGACTGCGAGCGCGAGCTTCACGCCGGGCGCGGCCCCCTGCCTTACGATTCAAATGGGGACGTTTTGCCGGTTTGTCAACAGCCGGGGGACTCTTACCAAGAGAGGTGGATGGCTGTGACTCGGGGACTTTCTCCGGCGAAGGTGTTGCCATTAAGTCGATAACGGAGTTATTATCGATGGCAGCACTTTCTGTCGGTTCGACCTCTTCACGTACTGGTGAGAGTACGCGTTGAGGGACCAACATGGGGGTTGGGGGGAGATGGATGGTTGGGGTTGGAGTCAGGTCAACGTCCATCGCTGTCTCTTCCAAGGCAGTCGGTGCGACCGAAGGGCAAAGTAACGGCGACTTGCCTTTCGGGACTGACGATGCCGTTTGCGAGGCTACTGGTGCCTCCGCGACTTTGGAAGTAGACGGTTGGGGGGACCACTTTGTTGCAGCAGACGGACGTTTAAAACCGCTGGTACGCAACGTAGCAGTCGCTTGCGCTCGGCGCTTCCGAAGGGGAAGCGGTTCAATCTGTTGAACCGTCTTGAGCGGCGGGAATTCCCCAGAGGGGAGTCCCGCCGAGGAAGACGGTTGAGGACCGGGCGAAGGTCTCTTAGATTGAACGTGCTGTAAGACTTTGGCGAATGTGCGGGTGTCAATCCGCGCATTGCTTAATTGTACAGCAGTCCGAGCGTGAGGTGGCGTCTCCAACGAGTACGCGGTCTTCCTGGGGAGCGGGACAAAGACTCGAGAACGAGAGCTACGGACAAGGCCGCGCTGTACGAGCTCAGAGCCCCGCGCCGCTGCTCCAGGAGCAGGCCGGTACTGTCGAAGTGGCACACCTCGACCCCTGGCAGCAGACTCCACCCTCTGCCTCAGCGTCAATCGCCGTTGAGGTACTCGAGAAGGAGTACGGCGTGTACCCTCTTGTGCAGGTCCAACAGAGGTAAGCGTCACGGGTGATGCCGATACTTGATCGGACGTAGAGGTTACAGGCGATGTCTGCTTCACCGGTGGAAAGGTGGCAGTAGCCGTGGAGGAAGGAGATGGGGCGACGTCAGCTGGTGACGTCGGGGAAGAAAAGGTGGGAGAGGGGGAGCGATGGTCGTCTACACGAGGAGACGACAGTTCATCGCCGTTACCGCCCTCTGTTAATGGGGGGTAGTCCTTAAAAGGGCTGTTTCTTCATCTTCGGATAAAACCGGAATGCTGGGAGAAAGGCGCTCTTGGGACATTTCACTAGTCTATTACGCTCCGTGAAATATGATTAGAAGAGTGAGTGTCTAAAACACGAATTTCACTCGTTATCTTGACCGTAACCGCCGTTTATTTTCGTCTCGTAAACACGAACGAAGGTGTGGTTGCGGCAGCTGTTGTTGCACATTATTGCGAGTTCGTTTTGTAGGCGGGGCCTGTTCGTCTTCCGAGGAGGAAGACGCGTCGTATTTATGCGACTGGGTGGCGCCACGAAACAATTTTCGTAATACGTCGTTGTCTACAACGCTTGACTTGTCATCAGTTGCGTGAGCCGACTCGGACGAGTGCGGGAGAGGAAAGGGGATCGCAATCGGTTCGTCGTCGAGCATAGTGTCAGCTGTTCGACTAAGAGACTGACCGATGGGGTGCGATTGGGTATTTTCCTTCGATAACGCTTGGGGAGGCGATTATTTATTTTGATCGTGTGTAATTACAATCGGGGAAGAATCGAGCGTGTCCTCTATGTGTGAAGACGACGTCGAAGGTTGGGGTGAGGCATTCGGGGGTGAGTCGTCGTTTTTAGGTAAGACGACCTCAGATGACAAGTCAACTGTCGGTCCCAAAGGATCATCGACGGAAGTTGAGTCATCTGGGTCGGCTTCTATGTCTGTGTAGACATAGGCCGACTTTAGGCGATCGATTGATACGCGTGTGTGTCGTCCTTGTATGTCGATCTCGAACCATTTATCCGTATGGTTGAGGACTTTGTACGGTCCGGAGTACGGTGGGTCGAGTGCCTTACGAGGTGTATCGACGCGTAGCCATACGTTTTGGGCTGATTTCAGATCAGCGGGGACGTATGAGGGGGAATCGCCGTGGTTGCGGGTGATTTGGATGAACGCATTTGCGCTTTCACGAATGCGTTGTGGAAGGTTAGTGCCGTCGATGTGAGTGACGACACTTGGTGGGCTGTTTTTGAAGAAATCAGCCGGGAGACGGAGCTCTTCACCATAAAGGAGTTGGGCTGGGGATACGCCAAGGTCGGAGATGACCGTCGAGCGTAGGTCGAGAAGAATGAGAGGCAAATCGGCTGCCCATTCTCCACGCGAGTCTTTGGAGTTCTCGCGGGCCATGATGGTGGCTTTGAGAGTTCGATGCCAGCGCTCTGTTTTGCCATTCGATTGGGGGTGGTACGCCGTAGTTGAGATTTTGTGTATTCCCAACTGGCGTGCAACCGAGTTGAATAAAGAGCTTTTGAACAGGCGTCCCTGGTCCGTCGTTATGGTTTCGGGGACGCTGAAGAAGGACACCCAGTGTTGGACGAAGAGTGTTGCCACTCGATCTGCGGAAATATCCGTTGTCATGATGGCGTGAGGCCATCGTGTGGCGTGGTCAATCATTGTCAGACAATGACGAGGACCGCTAACCATCGGCAACGGACCCACGATATCGATGTGCACATGCTTTAAGCGATTGGTAGGGTGGAAGGCTTGGAGAGGGGCTTTGGTGTGTCTACAGATTTTGGTTTGTTGGCATGTGGTGCACTCTTTCGACCAACGTAGGCAGTCAGATCGTAGGCCAGGCCAAATGAATCAATTAGCGATCAGACGGGCAGTTGTCCGGCTGCTCGGGTGCGAGAGCCCATGAATCGAATCAAAGATGATTCTCCGATATTTGGCGGGTACGAAGGGTCGTTTTTTCCCCGTGGATGTGTCGCACGTTAAAAGTAACGTGTGTCCGGGTACTCTGAACGATTCGAGGATGAGGGCAGAGTTGGGGTCTGCAAGGTATTGAGCGAGTTGGGGGTCGTGTTGTTGGCAAAGGGCCATTTCATTGTATGGCACAACACAGGGAGAGGTAATGGCGGAGATTGATATACGTGACAAACAATCTGCGGCTATGTTGTCCTCTCCTTTGATGTAGCGAATATCCGTCGTGAACTGCGAGATATACTCTAGTTGATTTTGCTGGCGTGGTGAAGCTTTCTCGCACGCCTGAAACAGGGCAGTCGTGAGGGGCTTGTGGTCCGTATAGACGGAGAAAACACGCCCTTCGACCAGGTTACGGAAGTGCTTCACCGCTGCAAAAACAGCGAGTAATTCGCGGTCGTATGTCGGATATCGGCGTTCGGTGTCAGATAATTTGCGGGAAAAAAATGCCAAAGGCTCTAGCAATCCGGCACCGTGTTGATAGAGGGTAGCCCCTATCGCGTGGTTAGATGCGTCGGTTGCCAAGACGAGTTGTTTGGACTCGTCGGGATGCGCCAAAAGAGCAGCATTTGCTAACGCCTGCTTTAGGTCGCGGAAGGCGGTTTCGGCAATGTCAGTCCAAATTATCGGGGTTTTGTCACGTTTTTTGTTGGAGTGGATAAGCGCGAAAAGTTTACTCTGAATGTGAGCGCAATGTTTAATTGTACGCCGGTAGAAATTCACCATTCCGAGAAAGCACCTAAGGTCATGAACGGTTTTGGGAAGTGGGAAATCGAGTACAGCTTGGACACATTCGGGGGTAGGTTTGATACCTGAGCTGTTGACTCGATGGCCAAGGAAGGTGAGCTCTTCACGTTCATGTTCCGACTTGTTACCGTTGACAGTGAGGCCAGCGTTGTAGATACGCCGTATGACCTTGGTAACACGTTCTTCGAGCTCATCGGGGTTGGAGGCGGTAATGAGGATGTCATAAATGTACGCGTAAGCGTAGTCGATGTCTCGCAACAATCCATCAATGTACCGTTGGAAGGTTTGGGCGGCATTACGAAGTCCGAAGGGCATATAGGGAAATTTGTAGAGACCAAAGGGGGTTATGACGGTTGTCTTAGGGATATGTTCTTCGGTCATCGGGACTTGGTTAAACGCCCGCACGAGATCTAATTTGGTGAATAGTTTGGCACCAGCCAGTCTGGCGTGGAAATCCATAATATTCGGGACAGGGTACTTGTCGGGGATAGTTTGTGCGTTGAGTGCTCTGTAGTCACCAAGCATGCGCCATGTTTTATCGGGCTTCATGTGCATATGCAAGGGGGATGACCAGGCACTTTTGGAGGGTCGGCAGTCACCACGTTCGAGCATGGTTTGGAAGGAAAGGCGGGCTGCCTTTAGCTTCTTGGGATGTAGACGACGGGCACGGCAAAACACCGGTCGACCTACAGTTTCGATATCGTGGGTGACTTTGGTAGGGGAAATCCTCGGGTGTAAGCCTTCTTTACCGGTTACGCCGGGAAATTTGTCGAGGAATTTTTGGAATCGACTATTTGAGTGGGCGATGGTAAGGCAAATCTCCGGGGGATAGTCGATGGGGCGAGGTTTACCTACTACGGCAAGTCCTGTGGTCTTATCAAGGAGGTGTCCTTTGCTGACATTGGGAAGCAGTTGGTAATGGCTAAGGAAGACTGCTCCAATGATGGGATCAGCGATATCGGCGATGATGAAGGCCCACTTGAATTCGCGGCGAAGGCCGAAATCTACCTGCACCAGCTTAACTCCGTAAGTACTAATTGGTGTTTGGTTCGCAGTGTAGATTTGGAGCTTAGCGTTGCATTTCCGGTCTTCAGCGGTTGGAGGTATAGCCAATATCTCAGCGCCAGTGTCAACCAGGAAGTGATGTTTGCTAAGCAGATCTTCCACGAATAGACGGACTGAGTTGAAAACGAGTGGGAGTGCCGTCTTGACTGACTCGTTTACTCGTTTCCCGAACGGGTAGGAGATTTGGAATCGCGATTTTGGGGTTTGTCCCACCATGAACATGGGGGGTCAGAGCAGTTGCGCGACTTCCTCCCGAACTGTTGGTGATACCAACAGTAGCCATCGTGGGAACGGGAGGGAGAGCGGGTATTTACCGGTCTCTTACCATCGATGACTCGTAGCGTCGTCCGTGGTTTCGAACAACTGGAGCTAGAGTCACAAGAGCGCGATCTGTCTCTGGACCTGGCATCGCGTGAACGCGAACGCCTATGTTCAGGGAACGGGGCGGGGTTTTTTGGGGGGTCGACAGAACTCACCTGTTTTCCAGCCAAGAGCTGTTGAAGCAGCTGGGTAATGGTAGCTAACTCCGAGGAATTAGCCGTTGGTGCTGTCAACGGGGGTGCCGCGGGAGTTGCAATAGCAGAGATGGTGCTGGTCGCAGGGGATGTCGACGGAAAGGTTTGCTCGAGAGCTATTGCCTCGTCAGCTTCGAGCGCTGCCTGTCGAGAGGTTGCGGGCTTTGTCATGGCCAATGTTTGGCGGATATTGACCGGGAGGGATTGGAAAAGAAGGTTACGGAGGACATCGTCATTTACTCTTCCTTCGTTTAGGGTAACGAGGCGGCGATGGTACGCCAAAGGCCTCTTGGAAGGTTGACGATGGGTGTTTTCCAACAGAGTTCTAATCTGGGTGTAGGAGGAAGGGGAAAACTCCTGTTGGATCTGATTTCGGAGGTTCGACCAAGTGTGCAGCAAGTCGTTGGAACTGTAGAGTAGTTCTGACACAGCATTGGCTACCTGGGTCGGCAAGTGGCCGGAGATTGCCAGGTAGAGCTGAGACTCGCTGGTATTGCCACTGGTGCGAGTAAGATTCTCGATCTGCTGCAGCCAGTGACGCACATTCTCGGTGTTGAATGGGGGAAGGCCTGTTAATAACCGTGGTGGATGGGCTTGTAAGGAGGGTGAGACGGTAGTCGCGGCGGAATTTACTTCCTGCCAGTGCAATTGCCGATTGAGGATGGGCAACAGCCTCAGCGTGGAACTGTCAACTGGCTGGTGCTGGTTGACCGAAAGTTCCTCACCTGGGAGGTAGTTGTCGAGGAACGGGCCGAAATTTACAAGCGTAGAGGACTAGGGGATCGCCAAGTTCGTCGGTACAGTCGACAAACGCATGCTGACATGCGGCGTTGAGTGGATGGCAGACGTGGGGTTGGGCTGGTTCTCCGTCCTCCTGGGAGGATTGCTGACTGTGGCCTTCACAGGCGTCAGCGGGAGAACCAGGTCATCGAGGGACGATGGGGTTAGTTTGGAGGCCATGGAGGTAATTTAAAACAGAGGCTAAGTTTACACTTTCCTCGTCGGCAGCTGATTGCCGACTGTTTGCTTCTCTTTGGGATGGCTGGTCGGTACTTGCGTACTGACGTCGAGCCTGGGAAGAGGAGAGGGAAAAGTGGAAAATTAGGGAGATGGAAATGGAAGGAGAAGGAGAACCTTCTCCGTCGGCAGCTGAGTGCCGACTGATTTTTATGGACGTTAGTTGGTACTTAAGTACCAACGAGCAACGAGGGAAAGGGGAGGGAGAAGGAGAACCTTCTCTGTCGGCTGACGAGAGCCGACTGAGTTCCTTCTTCGATTGTTGGCAGGTATGCCAACGTTTGAAGAAGGGGCGTGGTTTTGCCAATCAGCTGTTGAGAGCTGATTGGTTGTTGTTTCCAAGCGAGTTGGAAATGGTGGGGAAGGAGGTGACGGTTCCTTCCCTGTTGACGGTGAAACGTCAACAACAAAAATATAATACTTACGTCGGAGGTCACCACTTGTGGGTGTGTGTGTAAGTACACGACACTACACAAATACCAATCAGGTCAGTTGCGTGATATACGAATGTGTATGTGTGTGGGCCGAGCCCAGTAAACAATCAAGCTGCATAGACGAAATATACAGCCGTGAGCACAAAAAGGTAGTTCGTGGGTTTTACCCCACTGGCCTGCTAGGTGGTCGACGAGTGTGTAATACACACTCGTTCGTCATCGACCACCCGTCGCCACACTTTTAATATTACAAAAACTATAGATAATAGGTGAATCGAAGACTGTATACCAACATGCTATAAAGATGTCAAAAACAACCCATTCAGAAAAGAATGGATGAAAGCTATTGAAGATGAATTTATTTCACTTGGGGAAATGGATGTTTGGGAAGAAATAGATTACGATAAATCATTAAAAACAATAGATACAAGATGGGTTTTTGTAACAAAACCAAACGACAAAGGATACCACCAACCAAAAGCAAGATTAGTTGCTAGGGGCTTCAAGGATAGAACCAAATATGAGTTAGGACAAGTATTTGCCCCTGTTATTCCAATTTGGTTAGTAAGATGGTTCCTATCAATAGTCAATAAATATGATCTAGAAATGGTTCAATACAATGTAAAAATAGTGTATCTAAATTCCCCTGCAATAGCCCCTATATTCTTAAAACCCCCCGAAGGTTTATTAATGGAAAGTAATAAATTATTGAGACTTAAAAAATCTATCTATGGCCTAAAAACATCATCGAAATAGTGGTATAATTTAATAAATGAATATATTTTAAAAATGAACTTTGAAAGATCTAAAACAGATAAATGCTTATATTTTAGAAAATCAAATGAAAAAATAATTTTTATGATCACATACGTTGATGACATATTAATAGCATCAAATACCCCCGAATGGATTAAAAATGTAAATGATTCTTTTCAAAAAAGATTTACCATGAAAATAATTGATAACCCGAGATTTTATTTAGGATTTGAGATCATAAGAGATATTATATTCTTTAGGCCAAGAAATACTTGTTGAAACAAAATTTATTTTCTTGTAGGTATTCATTGTCATCTCTGAAAATTCAACTTTTGAATGAACAGAGATTTGAATACAAATCATCGACATGATTACACACGTTTAGTTGATATTAGTTTATCACATTTCGGAACACCCTTATTCAACAAGTACTAAACAAAATTGAACAAAACTTTTCTCAAACAGCATGAAAGATCGAAAAAATATCCAAATCGAAATCCATTACCGCAATATAATGTGTCGATAAATAATTTCGAAAGTACATCGGAGTACATGTTGTAATCTAGTCATTATTAATCATTTATTTAATTTTATGTAATTTATTTTATTTATTTTGTTTGGGAAATGAACATAAATGTGTAATAATATAGTAATTCAAAATTAATTTTCAAATCATGTTCACTCGTTTTGTTGGACTGTGGGGGGGTGTTGTTCTGCACTCGCTCACTAACACTTAGCGCAACTACTCTCGATAACGCGTACTAACAATATTCAGGTTGTGCGAACAAACACGACTTTTTTCATTCGTTCACGCAAGAACGCTGAAACTCATTTCCCACTCAAACTTTAATCTCGTAATGGATGGAGATCGTTCATCTTCCTCAAACTTGTAAATTGTACTTTAAATCATTGCATTAAAGTATCTCCAACTAACTTGTTCCTTTCCTTGGATTTCAACTTCACTTCATATATGAAGAAAATCCTACTTGTTGGTTGTTGCAGAATAAACATTTTCTATTCTACCTCAGAATTAATGCATGTTAAAAACATTAAGTTTTGCAGGTTGGGGTAAAAAACAGTAAAATCGATTACTTGAAATAATAAATTAATTTTATTGTACATCACTATGTGAAACAAAAACCCTGTTGCAGCATCGTTTATCAATGTAGCTTGTTGCTCCTTTGATTACTTTTTCTTTTCTTCAGATTATGAGTGTGTTTTGATTTTCAAGTGAAATATGAAAAACCCTCACTTCGACATCATGTCAGGACCACTGAACTGCTCGACTCTATGTTAAATGAATTAAATTACCCAAACCAAATAAAAACGAGTTGAATTTGAGCTACATACTATACTCACCTACCACTCTACGTAACACTTGTATAAATTCAACAAATGAAATGTAGTGTTTGTTATTTGTATCCTTGTTCCTCATAACACAGACTAATTTATCTATCTATCGGGATCCACGCGAAAGGGGGTTAAAGGTGCAACATTCCCCATAGCCTAAGCTATTATTAAAATTGACCGGCTGTTGAAAAAATTAAATGAACTGATGATCTTTTTTTTTAATAAAATACTACATGGGACTCTTTTTAGATTTTATTCATCAAAAATAATTGCTTCTTTTTTCTTTGTGTGAGGTAAAAATTAACCAATTTCACCCCCCACCCAGACGACATCACTTGGCCTTGCTATCATTTATTTTATTAATAGAAAGATAGAGTAAAAGAATAATTGTCCAAGAATCACAGGAAAACTACAAAATGTATTTTGATGCACTTAAGCATATTGTTTTTCGTTATCCACCGAAATGTTTAAAGCCATTGTGGAAGTCCATAGCCCCTTTAGGAAAAGAATTTTGAATTTTGACCCCTTCAATCCCTCCAAAACTATTTTTATATTTAATTTTGTTACCTCAAGAGAGGTTTAAAGTTATTGTTGAAGACTGTAGCCTCCCTTCGAAAGAAAGTTTTTCATTTTATCACCTTAAACCTATCTAAAATGTTTTGATATTTTTATTCCCTGAAAAATATTACCATTAATGACATTAACGATTCCCAAAAATTTCCAAATTCTATGTCAACCACATTTCAAAATACGGGGTGCCAAGAAGTTCAAAAATTAAAATAGATATATTCTTGGCCTGGTCAAATAAGGGGTTTGAAAATTAAATCATATCTAACAAAAGTTTGATTTGAAAACGTCATGGGACTGATAGGAGTTTCCTGTATCAGTGATAAAATTTCTTCGCTTCCATCTTGCGAATCCACGAAAAGTTTTTCCTGAAAAAAATATAGCACATTGGCATTTTTTGAAGATAATCACATTGTTTCGGAAGATAGTGGATTGTAGAAAACTGAACACTGTAACTTTTAGCATACAGATTTCAAATTCTTAAGAATGATTTATTCTTTTGCCAGAAAAAAATTTATTTCTATTCTGAAATTCCAGAATCCAGAAGATCTAAAGAACTTTGTGCACTTAGATATAATTTTAATACTTCATTGTATTTTTTTTTTACGGAAATAGGACGAGATAGAGGAACTGGAAGAAATGGACGAGAAGCGAGAGAGAAATTAATATAGAGTTAGCGGGTAAATGAAAGAAAGAAGGGGAAAATGACAAACTAAGAACAAGAAAATGGGGACAATGTTACGGGTAACAGTTATATTATGTTCCAAATAAGAAACGCAAAGCGGGTGAGGTTCACCCAAAAGTATTTGGCAGAGAAATACATCATCCGTCTGGGAAAATACATTTCTCGAAACAACTATGAATTAATCTTCTCCCCTTTCCACAAAGCTCCCGCACTACGTTTATTGCAAGTGGTGGATTGCGTTTCTTATTTGGAACGTAGTATATATTGATAAGTAAAATAATACTGGTCTACTGAATGAATATTTACTCATTCAATATCCAAATAATCTTCAAAACTGTATTAACAACGAAACAATTAATGCAGGACGGGGGGTACAGCTTACCTAGTTTTCTTTTTTTTCAGATATCATTACTGCACTAAAAAATACTAATTTTTTGTACATAAAAGACAGACTTCAACGAATATTTATGGACAAAAAATTATTTATTTAAAAACATCACAGCAACAAAACTCTAATCGCTAAACAAATTACCCATATTATGCTGGCTTTCAAAGGTTTTAATTTCCTCCAAATCTCGTCTAATAGCGATTTCTTTCAACAGTGCTTTACCTTCTTCCTTTGTCTGAAAAAATATTGACTGATGTTGTATTTAGTTTTTAAAAAAATGTTCGCTAAAAATAAAAATTACCTCTTCAAAATTCAGACATAATTGTGCGAATTGAAAAGCTATAGGGAATTGAGACAATTTCAGATGATGATATGCCAAATATTTATAGGCATCTGAATACTCTTTCGAAAATGGTGTTCCTTCGGTTTCTTTAACCAGCAACTTATACGCTGAGGCAGCCTCTTCGTCATCTCTCATTTCTGTATATAATCTGCAAAAAAGAACAGAAATTATTAAATAATTTTTAAACGTGAATTAATAATTTATTAATCAATTCATTCGTACCTGGCTAATCGGGACAAGGCAAAGCTGTCGACATCACCTACATTTCTAGCTCGTTTATAGCATCGTAAAGCTTCGTCAAATCGATTTAGTTTTTCACAAACTTCTCCCATAGCGATGAGCATACGACTGTCGTCGGGTCGAATTAATTGGGCTCTTTTGTGGTAATGTAGCGAGTAGAAAGGCAGTCTTAGAATCTCGTAGGTTTGTCCCAGTCCATACCAGGCACGATAGTCCAGCGGATTCATAGCTAAAATAAAAAATAACGTTTGATCCCCACACTTATATCAACGTAAAATTTGCTTAATCCAAGGTTTCGGAGAGAATGAAGTCATAAAAAAAGTATAATATCGATGATACAAAAACAGCAACAAGTTTTCTGAGAAAACGAACAATGCAGAAATCCCTGGAGGAAAATCACAGGACTATCGACTTCATTGATATCACGAGAACAAGCAATACCTATGGCATCTCGGTAACTTGTAATAGCTCCTCGCGTATTTTTCATTTCCATGAACTCGTGCCCTCTCAATATTAGCGCTGACATGAAATTGGAATTAAGTTTTACAGCTCGTTGGAAATAAGCCGCTGATTTAACATGATCCCCACGAATACTAAAATAATTACCTGATGTAAACAAGGGCGACGCAATTTTTAATTTTGAAAAATTAAAACGAAAAAATATCTCTGTAAACTAAATTACTACCAACCAACAACACAACATGCCTCGGCAGTAAACCGATTCGAATAGAAGACGTGGTGAGCCAAATAAGCTAATTCTTTTTTCATATCACTAACATACAGTAAGTTCGAATAGGTATCTAGATCCTCAATTCGGAATGGGTCTTCAATTTGCATTTGTTTGAACAAATTTAAAGCGTTATTTACATCTGAAATAAAATAAAAGCAAGAAATATCAAGAAGGAACAAATTTAAGGACGACACACAATTTGAGTTACTAAAAATTTAAACAAAAACTTCAATGAAGCTTGAAAATGAAGAAAAAATTTAGAATTATGTAATAAATTTATGATTGAAATTATTTATTTTTGTTATTTTTTAAATAAGAAATTAAGTAGGTATTTTGCAGGTTGCAAGTGAACCCCAGAACCATTACTAAAGCAAAGTGGGTTACCCAAATTGACCTCAATCCTGAAACAGGTTAGAAGTCAAATTTTGCTCTTCAATAAACAAATAAAAGAATGAATCATACAACAAAATAGTAAAAAATTTACATAATCTAACCTTTTGGGGTTACATAGGGATCAATGAGTTGTTCATCAATCTTAAAATGAACTGAAAATTTAAACTTAGCGCTTCACAAAACATTACCGACGATAAATTACTCCATTCTTTGACCCTTTTTTGAGGTTAAAGGGACCTAATGAGTAGTTCAGTTAAAAATTAACAGAAAATTTGAACTCGGAGCATCAAAAAATAAAACGACGATGTAGCCTTAAATTTTTAAGACAAAAAGATCTAACCCTTTTCCTACTAAAATTCGAAATCTGAATTGGAAAAATTGAAATTTTCAAATAAACACTCGTGCAACGACGGTTCAAATTCCTGTAAAGGAAAATAATTTATTTTTTTTTAACAAATAGAATTTAAAAAATCATGCTTAGTTTGAAATTTTTATGAATAAATTTTCATCAATTTTAGTTCGGTCATTTAAAAAAAGTGGCATCATCACAAAAATTGTTCTGCGAGAGGATATATAAGGAAACTTCGTTAGGTCTGCCTAACTTCGATTCAACGTCAGAAAGTGGGATGATCGAAATTCTTCAAAAACAACGGGTGTTGAGAGTAATAAAATAAGAGCTCTGTTTGATAAGATTACACTAACTTACACTAACCTACACCGGTACGGATATTCCACAAATATTTAAGTAAAACTTGGCGTAAAGTCACATAACATTCCTGCATTTGTGGAATCGCCCTCCTGGTGTAGGTTGGTGTAAGTTGGTGTAGTCCTATCAAACAGAGCTATGGTAAAATTTTTGAAACTTCACAGAATTTAAATTAATATAAAAAATCGAGAACGCTAATTTCATTCTCGGTCTAGCTTCAATACTGATGCTGATTCAGGAAACTAAAATGAAACGGTGCTGTGATACGTCGGTTTGAAATACACGTTTTTTTCAACCCCTAACGTAGAAGTCAAGATGAAAATTATAATACGACGACGGTCTCACTTTTGAAAACATGTCAAGAGAAACTTTATCAATGATTTCTGATTTGAATTCTGAAATTTCTGAATTTTAGAGATTTGCATCTTTTTTAAGATTGGAATAAAGCTACGAGAAGATTCATAACAAATCTTAATTTGGGCTTTGGTTAAACTCAGGACCAAATTTTTGACTGGTTCTGGGAAAAGTACACACCTCTTCTATTATGGTACACTGATGCAATACGAGAAAGCACAAAATGACTTTTAGAGAATCCATTTTCGTACAATGAACATAAAACATTAAATGCATCTTCGTTTCTTTGTATTTTTGCGTACGTTTGGCCCAGGAAAAATTCTTTCATCCAGTGAACTGGTAAATTTAGTTTGGCTAGCTGCAACAACAAATAAAATTATAATTCGTGTAGAATTTAAAAAATTGTTGCAGGATCTACGGCTCAAAGTCTCACCATTGCTTTATCTTCGGTTAGTTTTGAAAGTTCATTCCAAGCTTCCCACAGCAGCGGAAGATAACGTACAGCTTTACAGAATGAATCTATAGCAGAATTTAAGCTACCCAGTTTTAGTGACACCAAGCCTTTAAGGTGATGCGTAAATCCGTCATCATCATATTCTTCTAAATGCTCGGTTAACGTTTCACTGAGTTTCTTCAAACACGCATAATAATCGCATTTTGTCGTGGTGTTCATGTCGGTAAAATCCATGGGTTTATTTTGCTCCAGCATTCTGAACATACACAAGAAATTCAAGAATTTTGCTCGTACAGTGTTGACTGATCGAACGAAATAAGAACTCCTGAAAATAAAAATGAATCTTTCAAACTTTAAATAAGTTTCTGATGATTGCTAGATACTACAAAGTAATTTTCTGTCCACAAAAAAACTCGATGATAAATTAATATTTTTTAAACCTTTTTATCATGATACAAAATAATATTACTAACCGAGCATATTCACGGACAGGAAAGAGTGCAGATGCCATAACATAGGTTTCATAGCCTTCGATGTCGATTTCTATCTCCGGAAGATCATCGTCTGAAATATCCACGTGTAATGAGAAGTTCAATTCCGTCAACCTGAAGGAAATACCATTTAGATTAAATATTCGAATAAGAGCACAAAAGAATAATCTAAAAGTTTCTGCGGGTCACCATTTCTCAGATTCGGTAAGATTTCGTAATGCACATTCACTAGCAAATTTTCGTAATTGTAATTTAATATCACGTAAGTCGTACAGGAAAGAGTTATCCTCAACCGCAGTCACTGATGACCTCTCCATTTAAAAACTCGAGAAAAATCCAATTCAGTCGTAAAGAACTACCTGAAAAACAGTCCAGTAACTCTCTTAAAACAATGGTCATATGCAGAAAAACGATTCCAAAAGTGTACCGCATTTGAGAGACATTTTTTCCGGAGAATTTTTAATGGTTGAAACGCTTCACAGTTGCTAAATCATGGCATATATGAGAGTAAAAAAATTAATTAAACTAAAGCAATGAAGATCTAAGATACCTTTTCCGAAGCCATAAAGAATAAGGTAGGTTAAAAACGAGGTTTTAAAAAACACGCTTTAATAATTTGAAGAAGAAAATAACGGCGAAAGTCGAAAAATAAAATAAAATTTATCACTTTTTTTCCGAGACAGAACAGAAACAAATTATGTTGGAATGATATCACAAATAGTATTACGAGAAAATAAACTTGAGAGAACTAGAACTTAATGTGGGATCATAGACATGAATAATACAGAGGAAGAACTTATCGATGTTATATCGATATAACATCGATATACACAAAAGCTCTCAGAACATTTTACGAAGAACCTTTGACTAATAACTTAATGGACTTCTAGAACTGATAAAATCTTGAAGGTAAATAATGCAGGCGTTACTTTTCAAAAAAGGTACTTTGTGTGAAAACTGAATTTGTATTGAGTTATATTTTCGTGAGTAAGTTTTAAATATGATTCGTTTTTCTGACTGCCTCTTCAAATCTGCAAATAACGAAAATTATTCAGAAACTTTTGTTGTTATTTAGTCAAAGAGTGCGAACAAAGGTGTAAAGCAAAATGCAAACTTTAGAATTTGACTTGAGGTTTAATTAAATGATATTTGATCTCGATAATTTCATCCTAACTTCGCCTGATGAAAGTGACAGAAGATTTATGTGTGTAATATTTTCTCATTATCGCATAAATCATCTTTAGAATGTTAATCATCAATTGTATTGCGCTGTGTACACTTCGGACTTGAACAGTCAAATATTTTCCTCATTTCAAGAACGTTCTTTTTCTATTAATTATTCTGTAAACTTACAAATAATGCCATTTTTATTGAGGTGAGTTCTGATCACTTTACACGGAAAAGATAAGCACGGACTTCCATCTTAGAAAATGATTTATTAGCGACGTTAGTACAACGACTGACGAACGGAGAACATTCTCCATCGAGCAGTGGCCAAAAGAATATTGTGTTGGCGATCAGTGTCGCCACATGTAAAATGAATAAATGTAATATACCTGTTACATACAGTGTTAGTCAATGTAAGGTTATGTATTTGTGAGGAAGTGAGGGAATTGTATCCCAACACCCCACTGCGATTCAAAACGGACGAACGAACATATAAATAAAAATGTATCACACAAAGTATGTATATAAAAAATAATAAGCAATAGCAGTCAAAATTGTTACATATAAATATTGTTGAGGTGAGTTTCGATCGTTTCATCCAAGAAAAACTAAGTACGGACATTTCTCAATAAAAAGATTTATTCATGACTTTAGTACAACGACTGATGAGCGGAGAACATTCTCCGTCGAGCAGCGACGGAAAGAATACCATTCTGGCGATCAGTGTCGCCACATTTAGAAACAATAAATATGATGTGTTACATGCAGTGTTGATTAATGTACAGTTACATGTTCATGAGGAAGTGAGGGAATCGTATCCCAACAAATATCATATAAAAAAAATTGCTATAAAATGGTAAAAATATTAGGTATGTTGTTGACTAGTATTATGGTGTACAATTAAAATGTGTATAAATTTATGTATCAATTGTTTTATCTTATATATCGTGTAATTATTAACATGAGGTATACATTTAACCTTCTGTTATAGTGTCACGTCTTATAAATATTGTGTGATTTTAATTTTAAAAAAATATATATAAAAGGTAGGTCGGAGAGATCAATATCTCCTCATTGTCAGCTGTGGAGAGAAAGTATCATTATGTATATGTAGTTAAAATTAGTTGTGTGGGGTTTAGATAAATATGCTATTGTTGGAATCAATTATATTTGTTAAGGAATGCTGGTGCCAGTAAGAGAGGCAGAGCAGGGACGGGGAACCTATTAAATATTGTGATGTGAATTGTGAAACAAAATATGGACCGCTTGGATTACAACAGGCGCTAAAAGACCGACGCCCATCCAAAGTCCAAAACCAAATATCAAAAATTTTGAGGGTTATGTCAATTAAGACTATTGGCCAAAAAGTTGACTTGTTCGGAGGATTCTCATAACGATATTTTGGAAGGTTTTCCAATCAAGTGCCTTAGTCAATATATCAGCAACTTGATCAGGTAACCTAATATCATTAAAACTTATTAATTTTTGTTGGAAAGCTTCCAGCAGTGCATAGCATTTGATCGCAAGGGACCTGTAGCGTTTCTGGCCTCCCTCAGATGCAATACGGGATGCAGATATATTGTCCTTGTACACTTGCATTGGGTTGGTTACAGAGAAAACACTTTCCGTAAGTCTTCAGATCACATATATGTCGTCTAGTGCATCATTCAATGCAATTAACTCGGCTGCAGTCGACGAAGTTGCAACTGTGTTTTGCCGGTGAACTGCCCAATTAAACAAGTCTCTGTTTACGAATATCATAAAGCCAGTTGTGGAGCACCCTTTCTCTAAGTTATTTATATTGATGGGTGAATCGTCTACGTCGGGTGCATACGACGCATCGACAAAAGCCTTAATGTGTGTTTGGTCAGAGTGGAAGACCAGAGAGAAGTCCCTTGTAGTTTTAAGGTAACTAATAATACGACGCACATAATTTTTTATTTCATTATTGGAGGATGCCTGAAAATGTGATAAGTAATTGACAGCGAAGGCAATAGATTCCCAATCATAGCTATATATTCGGTGTCATCCATTCCATTTGTTGGCTTATTTACCTTAAGTCCAGTCTCCATTGGTGTGGAAGATGGATTACATTCCGTCATTCCAAACTTCCGGAGAATCTTATCAATATATCTATTTTGTGTGAGTATAATTTGTTTTTTAGGGATATCTCGACTTATTTCGAAACCTACGAAGAAAGTTGGATTATGTTCTATTTTTAATGTGAAATTCTTATTGAAAATATTTATTAAGTCTTGTGTCCACTCGTTGTGGTTACTAGCCAACAACATGTCATCCACATAGACTATCAGGAGTGCCATTGCACCAATATTATCCTGTTTGATGTATAAACATCTATCTATCTTTGATTGAATGAATCCAGCTTGAATTATTGTTGAATTCAACAAGTCGTACCAACTCTTGGAAGATGTTTTCAGTCCATATATTGACTTTATTAATCTCAGGCAATTATTTTCGCCTAGTTGGCATCCCTTAGGGTTTGATATGAATATAGGATATTTAATTTGTGAGTTAAGGAAGGCTGTCTTTATATCGAATTGTGTTATATTTAGACCGTATTTATTTGTAATGGATAATATCCATCTTATTAGCTAATATTGGATTACCAGGGCATATGTTTCAGTTAGAGAATAGTGAGTAAGATCTTTAAAACCCCTCGCAACAAGTCTAGCCTTCGGTATATGAACGCCTTGGTTGTTGGGTTTTGTGGTGAAACACCATTTTGTATCTACTAACCTCACATTTTTCTCCTTTGGGACGACTTCCCACATGCCCATATCAGATAATGACTTCAGCTCGTCTGTAATGGCTTGTTGCCATTCTTCCTTAAAAGGATTGTTCTCGACATCCTCCCATTTTTTAGGGATGTGGTCCTCAATGTAATTTTTATATCTTGATTTAAATAAGTTTAAAATTACAGGGGTTTCTATTATATTATTATTATCCTGTACTTTTTCATTATTATTATTTATATTATCTATTTGAATCTGACATCGCATGTAACATGCAATTTGTCTATTAATGGGTCCCTTATACAGTACCCACTATTGGTATACCCTACAAAAATTCCTTTATCGGATCTTTGGGTTAATTTCGGGTGTTCACTGTTGGCTTTTTTTCTTTTATTTTTCGTGGCTTGTTGCTGACGGACTTCTATGGGAATATACCTGTGAGCGAGAAACCCAAAAACTCTCATATTGGATAAGTCCGGCTTTGTGCCGTAAAACATCTCAAAAGGGGTCTTATGGTCTTTGTTGGCCCTAGTTGGGCTTCTATTTATAACATAAACAGCCGTCAGAACAGCCAATGAACAAAAACTGAAGTCCAAATCGGAGTCAAACAACATAGCCCTTGTCCTTGCCATGATCGTTTGATTCTGCCTTTCGGCCATCGCATTCAATTCTGGTGAATACGGAACAACAGGCTCGAGGTTTACACCGTTGTCCTCACAAAATGTCTTCATATTCGAGTCAAGATATTCCGTAGCATTGTCACATCTTAAAGTGGCTATTGGGTGATCCGGGAAATTTGACTTTAATTTCATATATAGTTTTTTAAACTCCTCGAAAACCATTGATTTTTTCTCAATAGTGGAGATAAAAGTGTATTTTGTGGCATAATCCACAAATATCAAAACATACTTTTCACCATATATGCCTGGTGAGAAGGTGGGCCTGATGAAACAAGCTCGAGTTTTCATTCTGGCCGTGTGCAAGTTCCATTGTGCCCTAATCTTTTAGAATTAGCTTTCACACATACCTCACACAGACTGAACTCGTCATCACGAAACTTAATTCCGTTTGGAATACCTCTTGAGACCTTTGTCAAGAACTTTAAATTTTTTCCTGATAAGTGTCCCAATCTCCTATGCCATATCATTTTTTTATCTATTTTTAATTTTTCTATGTTCTCGTTGACTTCTTGATCATTATTTATTATTTCATTATCATTTATTATATTGTTATTAGTGTTTATACCTACATCCTCATTCATTTCGCTTCCACCTTCATTCGTTTCATTATTTTGTGGGTCATTATTATCATGTTCGTCATTAGGGTTTATTATAATATAATTATCTTCATTATTATTAATTGTGTTTTTTTGTGTATTATTAATAATATTCTCTACATTCCCTTCGTTCTCCTCCTGACTTTCCTCTATAATTTCTTCCTCTACTTCATATTCCATCCATTCATCTTGGGAATTTATATTAGGCATACATGCCAATTTATTTGATTCGTTGTTATAAGGACATATTCTATTTAATTCGTCTTCATTTTCTATAATATTAACGGTGGACTCTGGTACAATTTCATACTTCACCATGTATACACCTCTTATTTTTGGGGCCAAAAAAATTACTTCATCCGTCCCACAGACGTATATGTGTGCTGCAGAGAAATTTTGATCTACACCTAGCGCCCTGTTTTCTGTTATTTTAATCCCTGACATTAGATCTATGTTTAGAGATGGTACATAATGTACGTTTTTTAATCTTATTACTTTTTGATTTCTCTCTGAATTTTCCACGCTGATGAACATAGTTCCTATATGTGTGGCAATGAGTAGGGTGTCTTGAATGGCACATTCTAACTCGATAGGCTTTTCTAGCATTATTGGGTTAGACAGTTTTGACCAATCTGATAATAAGTGAGCAACAGCTCCACCATCTAACATTATTCTTTTAGTGAGAGGGACATAATCTGAGTCTGTCTTTAGATGTGATCAAGTTTATTAATTTATTATTATTTGTGTTTTTGTTTGGCTCATGACCTTTATATCTGATCATCATGGACCATTGAACATCATTTTCCTTTTTATTCTTATTATTATTATTTGAATTGTTTCGTCCGTATCTTGTGTTTTGTGCAGGACCATCTAATTTATCTTGGGGTTTTGCAGTCTCTTTATTTGGTGGATGTACTTTGGCTATGTGCGCTTTTCCATGGCACTTAAAACATACTAAGTTATTCGAACATGGCAAATTATTTTGATTATTATTATATTTTCTGTTTTCATAATTATTATTGTTCTGAGACATTTCTGACTTTTGATTATTATTATATGTCATTTTCCCCTGATCTACATTTTGACTATGGTTTTGGTTTCTATTTGTGTAATTATATCTATTGTAATTTCCTCCATATTGAAATCTTTGATTCTTATTATTTTGGTTGAAATTACGAAATTTATTATTATTATATCTTGACTTTTTCTCATCATACAACCTATCTGACCTTTCAATCAACATGGCGTGGAGTGTTTCAATTGTTTTTTGATCCTGACTTAAAGCATTGAACTCCAGCCTTGTCATGTCATAGTCCATGTTCAAGGATATTAAAAGTTGTTCTACCTCCTGTTTATCTAAAGTTTTACCACAGTCCCTTATTTTTTGGGCTGATCTCGAAAACACATCTAAATAACTTCTCATATTGCCATCACTATTAAATTTTAATCTCTGAAAGGCCTGCTTCTCGTTAATATATGTAACTTGCGTGCAGCTTTTGTACCATTCATCTAAGACTTTTAAAATTTGATTTATCGTTTTCAAATCTTTTACTCTTTCAATTAATTCGTTGTTTAATCCCTGATAGATTAAAGCCTTTCCCTTTTCTTGATTTCGAAAATATGCCATTCGACTAGCTGAACTAGCATTGCCAGAGTCAGGGTTTAAAAAATTGTTCAACTCCAGTCCCAAAAATAGCACTTCAGTCTCAACATCGTGCATAATCGGATATAATCCCTCTGCATAGAGTGTTGAGACCATCGTGATCCTCCAGGAATCATAATTCCTTCCATCAAATACCTTTTTTGTATCGAATCGTGACATTTTATTATTAAATTTGGGATGTTCGGAAATTTAGATCCTACCTCAGAAACACGAGAACTTAAATTTAGAGGGTAACACGGTCTCAACCACATGATAATGCACAACACGGTCTCAACCGCTCGATAGGGAATGCAAATTAAATAAATTATAGTATAACATTCAATAATTAACTAATGTTTTAAAATAAATCTCACTAAATGTGCTTTGCTGACGATGAGGTGATCTCTCCGCCGTTGTTTCTGCTTCTTGAGCGATCAAATTACTCTGACTTTATCACCGAAAATGTTTGAAATCGAATTGGTTAAAGCCTTAAGTCTTGTTTCAGAACACAGATGATTCTGTTAAACACGTTAAAATATGAATTAATGTTCAATGCAAAAATCATTCAACAAAAATATGAAAGAGATTACTGCTGAAAAGGAAATAATCTATTAGCTTTTATCAATTTGAAAAGATCTTTTATTATTTGTGAACAGGAAAAATTCTGTCACCAATGTCAATAATCATAAATGTAGGTTTTTTTTTGTTGGATTCGATGAAGCTCATTTAACAAAGATTTCCTTTTTCTACAATTCTCGACCAACAAGATAAAGTTTGAAAGGCTATTAATACCACCTTTCAAGTTTCGACTTTACTTGAAATTTGGTTGAGAATTTACATGAAAGTATACCAAAATTTAGCTTTGTGTTACCGAAATTTTAATTTTTTAAATTAATTTTGAGCAAAATCAGACGAATTAATGATTAATTAAATTAAACTTTTTACTTACCTTTTTATTTTTTCAGTTCACTTTTTGTAGTATTTTCGATGTTTTTCTGCTGCTTTCTTGCTCAGATGACACCAAACTCCGACGATTTTACTCTGCAACTTTTGAATTTTCAATTTTCTTACTCTGTTTTATTCTCCGGAACACAGCATGAACAATTGCCAACCATTTTTGATTGTATGCACTGGTCTACCAAACCACAAGATCCTCTCGTATCTGATCTGCTTTCTCCAGACTCTCAACTTTTGACGTTTTCACAGGCGCCCAAGAATTTATCGTTGTTTTCATTAAATTTCACTTTTTACTTGAATTAAAACTTTTAACTTTTTCAGGATAGTTACGTAATCACTGAACCAAACTTTTGGTTCACAAATTTTTAACTTTTCCTACCACTTTGCATGGAGGTATCACATGGCACTAGCCTTTTCACTTTGCGTGAAACACGAACTTTTAACTTTTACTAAATTACACGATTATCACATTTTAATTACCACACTTATTTTCCTGATCCGCAGCTCTGCCTACCATATTGAGGTGAGTTCTGATCACTTTACACGGAAAAGATAAGCATGGACTTCCATCTTAGAAAAATGATTTATTAGCGACGTTAGTACAACGACTGACAAACGGAGAACATTCTCAGTCGAGCAGTGGCGGTAAGAATATTATGTTAGCAATCAGTGTCGCCACATGTAAAACGAATAAATGTAATATACCTGTTAAATACAGTGTTAGTCAATGTAAGGTTATGTGTTTGTGAGGAAGTGAGGGAATCGTATCCCAACAATTTTATCATGTGTCAAAGGCAAAGTAGAACAATAATAAAATTAGTTATCTTCAAATATAATTTTAATTACTAAAATAACGAAGTATAAAAATTAATTTTTTGCTAGCCGGAATTGGAAATTTGAAAACACTATCACTTATCACCAAAGGTTGTTTTTTGTAAAAGGAACGCCTGTTAACAGTGCCTTCAGCAGTTTCTAATTAACCCTATGTATTTCTTATCAGTTCTAGCAGTCCAATAAGCTATATAGTCAAAGTGAAGAACCGTTAAGTAGAATCCGCCATCTTAGTTCTGTCATCGTTAACACTTCTTGTATTAGTGATAGGAATTTTACGTCTTTTTTAAAGTTTAGTTCATTTGGTTTTGTTTCCACAAATATCTAGTTTAATGAATTAGTTCATCATGATCTAAATGATAAGAATAATAGTGAATGAAAAACTGTGAACAGTGAACATAGATAATTTGTATTAGAACTTGATCACTTTCAGCAGTAGCAGATTGTTGAATCGTTACCTGCGTCTCATCTTACCATTTTAAAAATTCAGATTGGTCACAAACTAGTTCTTTGAGAGTTTCAATTTTGGTCATTTAGGTCATTGAATTGTTTATTTCAAATGAACTAATTAGTGAACTACTGACACATCACTATCTTGTATAACTGTTATAGAATAAACACGTTTACTCTTTATATCTGTGTATTATTCCAATATGGTATACAGAGCATAGGTTAAATAAGTAAAAATTAAAAGTAATAATTGAAATAGAGTAATTTGTGTTTTAGTTTGTGGATAAAATAAGTGTTCAAGACATTTACATAAGTCAATTATTAAGAGTTCAATCTTAGATGATAATTGTTCACCATTCAAAATTTTTTGTATTTATGTGCACATATGAGAAGAAAACTGGCATTGTTTAACTATAAAGTAATCTCTCCACACTTTATCTGCAGAGTACTGGTAAATAAATGTGCATCTTAACTATGACATTTATGAATAGAATCATTATGAATAGATTAAGTTGATGTGATTTTGAATTAGAAGTTAGTTAAAGGGATCAATTGCGTAACGTGGTCCCACCATGTGCTTGTAATCCATAAAATTATTTCAGACATAGAAAAGACATCAATGAATACGAGCACACTGGTAAAGGAGACTTACTAAATGATATTAAAAAAATATATAAAAAGAATTTTCTTAATTTTAACAAACATAGGTACAAAAGACATAAATAGATCAATCAGTAATATGTGGTTGGATACATGTTCAAGTGAAAAGAAGCTACTAGCTTTTCACAATCGAGTTAAAAGTCTGGGTAGAGAATTAATTAAATCTTGTTGCCATGTTAAATTAAATTATTAATGAAAATCCCATTACTTAAGGATGTTAATAGGTTTGACAAGTGTGTCGATAAGATTTGAATGAAATAAATAATTTTAGAACATTTGGGCACTAAATCAAAATAACCCTGGCCAGGTTATAAAGCATCCAAGTCCTCGTTTTTATACATAAAATATAAGAGGCAATTGATCCCAAAATACATTCAAGGAATATATACAAGGCTAGTTGCCCTAAGCAATAGCAATACTAGTAGCAGACATTTATTAATTTATTTAGTTTACGTAGACATGAAATTCCTTGACACGTCGTATAATAAATTTTAATAGTTTTGTCATTTTATTGTTTGGACAAAAACTTGTAAAAGAATCGAAACAAACACAAATTGTAGTTACAATGGCACCAGATAGAAAGAACAAAATGCAAATTGATGAAGATGCAGATAAAACTGTTACAACTGGAGCATCATCAGGACTTGATCAGGAGGCACAAATGACAATAGCCAGACTTAGAGCTATCAAAGCAATTAAATTTGGAGTTGATCGCTTTTTTACAATAGACCCAACATCATGTATAAGACTAATATATAGCTTAGAATTAGGTTTATTAAAGAAGTTAAATTCCTTGATTCAAGAGCAATTAGCCAGCTCAGGTTTAGTGGACAAAGATTTCCAAGAAACATATGAGAAAATGAAGAATATGCCAACTTACGATCACGATGTAATTGATCAACCAGGTCTAATCTGGGAGGAAGAACAAGATTTGATTGAACTGTAAGCAGCTAGCGAGATTCCTGTTTAATATATTTTGACTTTATGATTATTGTTGCTGATCTTGCTGAAATCTCTCAATTTGGTGTTTGATTTCTCTCACATATATGATGGAGATGACACATGGGCAGTTTCAGTGTCCTACCTATAGAAAACGCTTTTACAAACATGTGTACTTCCAACTAAATATTTGATTGGAGGAAAATCTTGCAATGTGTATTGGTTTATAAATACTGGCATACAAAGTACCTCACTTTTACTCCAATTTTTGATTCTGATTGATTGAGGTGTTCAGTTGGGGGTACTTCATACGCCAGCACACGGCATCTATAGTCTGGACACTCAACCCCATGTTAAAACTGTTTTGTGTCATCTCCATCATATATATATCCTTGAAGATAAAAATGTGTATAAGGCCCATATTTACAAACGTCACTTTAACCTCCCTTCACTTAAATTTTATATTAATAATTCTGTTAATGAATCCAAGGTAGGTATGGAACTACTATCGTTGCCTATCTGAATTTTATGTGTAATTAATCTTGATGATGGATTGTAGGAAAATAATGTGAAAGAAAACTCAGAAGAGGAAATAATTAACAATGAAGAGAATGAGGATACAGCTGAGCCTCCGGAGGAAATACCTGAAGAGATACAAAAATATTTAAGAAGTAGGTGTTCCGATCAAAGCTGTAAAACTGAAAATGAAGAATGAAAATGTTGATCCTAGTTTGCTAAAATTGGACTAGGGTTTTTTTTTCTTTTTATAAGCAGTGTGATAGAATTTATTAAATTTATTCTTTTATCGTTCTTCTCTTGTTTTGATATTACCAGAGCCAAAGAGTTCGTGTAGGTTACATATATCTGTGAAGTTTCAATGGTTATATTTGTCTTGTTACTAACTGCGTATGGAAGAGGTTATATGTTTAGTATGTCCTATCTCCGCAACTAACGTAATTTTATTTGCTCAGAGCAAGTGTCTTACTTTATAGATTTCAATGAAAGTAGGCTAAAAATGTTTCTGACTATCTGGAAAATGTCTGAGGCTATTCATATTTGAAAATTAAAAAATTTTTCAAATTATTTTTCCTTCGATGAATTTTTTTAAAGACCTCAGCTGCAAAACACACCCCAAAATTGGGTATAACTTGAAACATCAGCTGATAATTCCAGTACGGGTCGAATTTTTCTGAGTAAAAAAGAACATAGCTTGCATCTTTTCTTCTTCTTGTGTGGTGCAGAGACTTTTTTCAAATGTATAGGTAAATATATTTTCTTACGACCTTAGCATCCAAAATAAAGGAGGCGGTATAAAAATTCAAAAGTCTTATAGATATGCAGAAATTTGACAAATTAACTTTTTTCTATTCTTTTAAAAGAAATTACAATTATTGAATTTTTGAATTGCTGATTATGAGAAGGAAAATTCTGTTTTTCCATTCATACGCTTTTTTTTGTCGGTGTATTTTATTCATTTGTTTTTTCCATTTCTTTCCTAGTTTACTTTTCTGCTTGAGTTAGCTTGACATTGGGAAGTTGTCGAACCAGAGCCCATAAAATTTTTATAAGTTTGTTGTATCAGAATATCAGGATACAAATTCATTAACTTGGTAAAAAAAAATGAAGAGGCCATGAAATCGGACATTGTCGAGTTTTATTCCCCACATATAAGTGTGTTCATTCATCATTGACTTCTGGGATTAAATTTAATATAAAGAAGAAGTTTTGGTGATTAATACATCGAAGCTTATACCTTTTCTGGTACGAAATGATTTATTACACTTCAAACAGTTCTGCATAATTGAAAATCAGAGGGTACAAAATTACGAGTGGAATGAAGTTCTAGTAAAGTATTACATATTTATGTCATTAATTATTCTGTAAACTTACAAATAATGCCATTTTATCAGGTGTCAATGGCAAAGTAGAATAATAATAAAATTAATTGTTTTAAAATATAGTGTTAATTACTAAAGTAACGAAATATAAAAATTAATTTTTTGCAAGCTGGAATTGGAAATTTGGAATCACTATCACTTATCACCAAAGGTCATTTTTTGTAAAAAGAACGCCTGTTAACAGTGCCTTCAGCGGTGTTCCATTTAACCCTATGTATTTCTTATCAGTTCTAGCAGTCCATTAAACTATATAGTCAAAGGATATACAATTGCCTGAAGTGAAGACTGGCAACGCAGCAAAATCACTGAAAAATGGTATGGATTCCTGCTATCATAGCGCCACCTGTCAAGTAGAGTACCTATACTATGAGGATCATACCTTTCGACCATATACTAGATGGACTGCGCATACTAATAAAATGTTGAAGGCAATCAAATGAAATGTACATTCCATTCAAAAGTTTCTTCCCTTATCAAACTGTACTTTTCACAGAATTCATCTGTGAATTCTCTTCAATTTGTCGTCCTTAAATTAATCAGGATTCAGCAACGAATCAAAGAGAATTCACCTACGAATATTAAAAAGGAATAAATGACGTTATTTAATTTTAAAAACACTTTAATTTTGTAAAATGACAATGCAAATCCCTCCAAATTATTTAATCATTTGTCGTATGATATTTGATAAATCCTGAAAAAAGGGAACTTTTGAATGAAATGTACTCCTTTATGGTGTCTCCATACAAGCCAATGATAATTTTATCAGTATGCGCAGATTATTATATATATGGTCGAAGATCATACCCAATTATATCGCGGTGTAGTGTAGATTATCATTTTCATTTTTCACGATTCATGAGGTTAATGATAATTAAATTGAATGATATAAAAAATTTTAAAATTAAAAATTCACAAACAATTGCTTCTTAATTTCAGTTGAAAATTATTGGAACTATAATTTCATTACGTCTTTGATTTTTTCGTTGTTTAGCAGAGATTTCATCGAAGACTGAAAATTCTATTTCTATTTAATTCAAATCATAGGCGTGATTTTTTCCTAGTGTTTTTCGCTTGCATCAGTACGTCATTCCAAGTGCTTTAAGTTGTGTCCATCTTCAGCGGTTTCATCGAATTGACCCGCTCTTCTATTTTTAAAGAACTTCTCCGCATTAATGGTTTCGTCAATAACAATTTAATTTTTTGCATTCGTGATTTCCCTCCGTGGTATTTTATTTCCAATGGGTTTCAAATAAGGGAAAAAAACGGGGCCAAAATTTATCGTCGTTTGTACCCTTCTCCTTTTTTGCTTTTCAAGTTACTCAAAATGTGACTTGTTCTCATTTGTGTTGTACTTCTTAATGGATAGTGAGCGTGTGATTCTTGTTGCGGGTATTACAGCAGTGGCAGCTGTTGTAGGAACCTTCATTTTATGGGGTCCGTCCGCTGCTATTCGACCAAGAAAGAAAGGTACTCCATTTTCGTACCTGGAATCGTTGAAACGATTGAAAATTTGAATTACAGATTAATAAATGTGTTATACTTTTATAGGGGCAGTAATAGGTCTTCAAAACTTGGGATTGACGTGCTATCTAAACTCCTTATTACAAGCTATGGCATCTTGCCATTACTTCGTCGAATGGTTAAATTTACAAGAGAATAATGGAGAGGTAGCAACTGCTATGAGGAAATTGCTGAATAGTAAGTATATTTTGCTACAAGTGCATTATCTCAATGCCTTTTTCTAGTTATGCGACTTCATCCAGATCAAGTTATTTCAAGATACCGGTCCTATCTTGCCTTGAAATATTATTTCTGATGTTGAAATGTTTCAAATAATGACTTACTTCATTTTGCTATCTTCAGTTCTTTTAACATTTGATATCCTCATTTTTGTATTTTCAGTCTTATGTGGGAGCACTCAACCATCAGCAGAAGAAGAATATTTTGTTTCACCCGTGGAAGTCGTTACTGCTCTGAATCATAGTGGATGGAAAATTACTAATTCTCAACAAGATGTTCATGAATTATTATGCAACTTAGTAACAATTTTGGAAGAAGAAGCTCACAGATCTTGTGTCGATGTAATGTGTTTATTGAATTATTCGATGTCAATGTTTATTATCTGCTTATATAATTCACGTTAGTTATTCATGTAAATTTTCATCATTACAGTTAATGATTACGGTGGACGCTGTCAGGAATAAAAAATGTGCGACGTCACCGTTTGTTAATTGCAGAGGTAATTTGATCGACACTGAAAACGTCGGCTTTGATCCTAAACGTACCTCAAAAGACTTGACTAGTCCTACGGATCTCAACAATGTCGATAGATCAGTGATTAATAGTATCTGTTGCGAAGGTGATGCTTCAATTTGTCATAATAAAATCCATAATATGGTGCATAATGGAAATGAACAATTTGATAATAGGTCGTTAAAATTTTTTGCAATTTTTGCGTAAGCGAGGACATGTTATAATCAAATCTTTACCTTTTACAGAATTTGTGCCAAAATGAAAATCACCTCATCGAAACCAAGAATCGCTCACGACTTGAACCAAAGCCCTCGACCGTCGCCGTTTCGCGGTTATCTAACGAATAAAATTGAGTGTACCGAATGTAATTATAAAGTGAGTTTCTTAGGATTTAAAATTTTTTAACTCTCTGTTGGTTTATTTTGGAATATGATAGATTTCCAAGCATTATGCCTAGTCTGTTTTCAAAAACTTTTGGGGAATAATTCATGATTTTAAGTTTCTTGATGTTTTAATGCTTTCAAAATAACTTGAAAAAAATGTTTTTTTTTGTTTACAGTCCGTTCTGAGATACGATAAATTTGACAGCATTTCCTTACATTTGCCAGAGCCAAATAACCAGAATATGCTCACTTTAAATCAACTTCTAAATAATTTTGTTAAGAACGAGGTAATAAACGACATTACCTGTGAAGGATGTAATAAAAACCGAGTTCCCAATTCAGAAATTATTACCGCCCCTGCAATCAAACTTCTTCGGTTTGGAAAAGTTAGTGTCGAGATTACCCAAGTGGTTTGTTTTTTTTTTCGTTTTGAATATTTTATTTTGATTGTAGTTACCCGCATGTTTATGCATTCATATTGTGCGAACTTCGTTTCATGAATACGGCGTATACAAAAGGCAAGATTATGTTGATTTCCCCGAGTACATTGTCATGGATCCATATTTGTATAAACCAAGAAGAAATGTAAGTCAATGAATTTTTGAATTCTAATGTTTGGAAGTGAATCTGTTTCACATTAGTAAAAAACAAAAGCCTAAATGTGTATTATGATTAATGCTTCCATAAAAATTTCAATTGCTTCTGAATTTTTTCGAGTTTAGTTTACGTGAGTATAAAGAAATTCCTCCGTTTTAAATATTTTGATTTATCTTAATCTACCTTTCGTGATATTGTTCATGGAGAAGAGTAAATTATTTTCGTCGAGTTTAAAATTAAATTTTCAACTCCAGTTGAATGTTTCTTTTTTTTCGTTGAATTTTACATATATTTTACTTTATTTATTTTAGATTATGAAAAATTCTGTCGATATGTCTCCTTGTGAGAATAACAATGTCGATAGCCAACCCTCAGAATCGTTGTAAGTTGAATGTTTCCTTGTTAATTTACAATGTAATTCAAAAATGCTTCATAACTTTTTTTTTCTGTAGAAATTTGAACAGACACTTGTACAGATTGAAAGCGGTTATTGTTCATCGCGGTAGTCATAACGATGGACATTTTATGACCTATCGAAGAGGAACTGCTTCGTTACAAACCCAACACAGGTGTAGTGAGTCAAGGTATTGCCTCTTAAAAATAAAAAGGCTCCATTTTTATTTCACGCATCCTAATTTAGTACGCATACTGGTACCTGATGCATGTTTTTGTAAATGTGTTACTAAATATTTTTCCACTCATCCTTTAAAGCATTTTTTTCCATTTTTGCCATCGGTCCATATTGCTTAGTGATGATGGTTGTCACCGAAATATTTTTTTTTTAAATCCATTTTTACTGTTCTTGCTATTACCTAATTAATATCAAGATTCTAGGTAATTTTATTGATTGCTCTTATAAAGTGAATTACCATTGAAAATGATCGGTAGTTTAATATTTTTGAATGTGTAGGTATATCATTTTGAAGTATAAATTTGTGTTTCTTTCTCAATTTGTAGCTTTGTTTCTATCAAATTTGTTGATTAATTAAATTGAACAATTACTTTGAAAACAACCAAAAATTGGCTAAAATTCCAAATAATGTTAAACATCTATAATTTTTGACTAAAAAGAAAAGCGTGGACCGTATGCAATGAATTCCTCGATAAATTTATCAGATTCAATTTTTTTATCATCAGGCACCATAAAACAGGTTTAGACATAGGCCACCTTTATGAATATTAAACGATTATCTCATTGCGGCTTCAATTATTGTTTTAAAAATCTATCAAAGTATAAAATTTTATTAGTATTGAAATTTTTCTTATCACATTCCAAAACCTTTTACCTATTCACATTCATTAAGATATATAGTCAGACATTGAAAAATATTATTTAGTAAGTTTTGACATTTTCCATCTACTTTCAAATGTAATGTGAAAATTTAATAATTTATCGAACGACTTTGTTGCATAGGGCCCACACTTTTCTCTTTAGTCAAAAATTAAAGATGTTTAACATTATTTAAAGTTGTAGATAATTTTTGGCTGTTATCAAAGTAACAGACATTAAAAAAAATATGATAAAATTGATTGGTAAATTTTTCTTGTATAAAAATTATTTTTTACATTTTATTTCAATTTTCAGAAAAGCATGTTTTTATAAAAATTTATTTTTATTTATTTTTACTTTTTAGTCTTGTTTAAAGTTACTTAGTGTATGAGTATGTGGGCCAAATTTCAGCGCTCTAAAGTAACTGGAAGTGGTTTAAATTCATTTCGCAAGATTTTAAAAAACATGTTATTTTAAAGAAATGACCACCATATTTGACCCCCGACATTTGCGACCTAGATATCAGGGTCCCAATATTTTGACGGAACATTGTATTGTCATCTGAAATGAGTGTCTGTGCCAAAGTTCAGCCCTCTGTGATATTGGAAAGTGGCTTAAATTCATTTGCAAGATTTGAAAAACACCTGTACGTGTAAGTATGTACGTACGTGTTAGTGAACTAAAGAAAAGCATGTAAAAATTCATAGTTTTACTCCAGATAATTTTGGGAGAAAAAGGTCATCAGGTTTTCATTCTTCAAAGTTTATTTATTATCATTTATTTTCATTTATTTTTTGACAAAAAAATTGTCTTATAAAAACTGTCCTGGTCTTTGAATAGATAGTACTAAACCAGTAAAGAAAGACGATTTCTGGTTAAACATGCTGGCGCTTAATAAGCAACCAGAGTGTACCTTTTGACGTATTTTGCTTTGTGTTTATGGACGGTATTATAGTGAATTTTAGTGATGTCATTATTATATGAATTCTTAATAGGTGAATTCAAGTAAAACGTCGAAAATATGTAGAAGTTACCCTAGGGTTGCTTACTTTTTCACTGGCATGTCTCGATATTAAAAAGTACATTGGTCTTATGGAGCTTTACTGGCCCAGTACTATATAGTCAAAGGTTCTGGTAACTTACTGTTAATGAAAGCTTTTCATTTTGAATTTATGTTCAAGAGCCTGACGTAAAATGCATGCTGCCGTAATTTATTAATCTTATTTTTCAAATTATCCCTCATTCCTATCCTTCTTTATTTTGCTATAAAACGCTGTTTCTACGATCGAATCATTTATTGAATTTGTTTTGCCTTTTCCGTGTTCTTTCTTCTGTTACGCTGCGTCTATTCTAATAATCTGCTGTTCTATAAAATGTTAATAGTAATTTAAAAAAATTTTATTTGTTTTTAGGTGGTATCTTGTATCAGATACGGAGGTGAAAGAAACAACACTTTATAATGTTCTAACTTCTGTAGCTTATGTTCTATTTTATGAAAAATGTTCTGGTTTATAATTTTGTAGGTGTATCAAAATATATTGTTTATTGGTGATCTTAAAAAATGCATGTTTTAGGAATTCTTGTTTGTGATACGTATTTTTTTCTCCATAAAATTTGCTAAAATATAATAAAAATTTTATCAAAATATGAACTTCGTCTATATTCGTTATACCATGTATGGTTCTCAATCATCCAGGAAACATTGAAATAACGTGAGCTGATTATGGACGATCAATAGTTCGTCACTGACAAGATGGTTTTCTCTCTATTATGAACGCGATAATTTCTGCATGAAAGATAAAAAACAATCAACTACAAATACAAATTCAAAACCATTCCAAAGTTTAATAAGAATTTACCCAGTTTAATGAATCACAGAAATACAATATTGTTCATGCGGCCTAACTTATCACGACTGTCTCAGCAATTTATCTTTTTCGTCTTCATTAATTGCGTCCGTCAACTCGGGAATTTTCTTCAAGACTAGTTTTACTCGAACATCGTTCAAATAAAATTGTTTCAGACTCTGTTCCACCTGTTGAGCGATTTTTCGAATTTTATGTCCACCTCGGCCCATAACATATGAGGTAATTTTATCGTTTTTTCCACCAATGTTCACAACAGCAGTAATGGAGCCTAAACAGTGTAAGCACATCGTAAAAATTTCATTTCATGAAAAATACAAAATTAAAAAATTAGACCTACCATGTTCAGAAATATCAAAATATTCTAACTGAATTCTCAAGTTATACGGAACTACATTGGGTAGGTTATCCAGAAGTTTCGAAAATACTGTGTCTTCAATAACCTTGATTTCTTTTTGATCAGTAACAATGTTTGCAGGGAAGATCCAATCTCCTGGTTGAGCTAAATTGGTTAAATATACCTGTAAATTGAGAAGAAATATCAAATAACTAGCCGATTTGATTAAATATTCAAATAAACTTCATTTAATAACCTGAATATCGCCAACACCGTCACCAGTAAGTCCAGATACCATAAAGACATCTTTGAAATGTGCCCATCCTGTTTCTTCATTTATAGTTTCTTGCAGAGAAATTTCACTTAATTTTTCATTAGAGGGCCGACAGTTCTTGGTTTTGCGTTTTTCATCGTGTTTTGTCAGGAATCGAACGCAATCTAGAAGGTCAAGTCTGGATTTCATAGCATCGATCTGTGATATAACAATAAGGTAATTAAGTAAGCACACAAGCGTATTTAAAATCTCTAAGCTTACTTTGTTCAGAATGAGGAATGTATGTTTATCTGGATAAAGATATAATAATCTTAATATTTTCGGATCCAGTTTAAATTTCGTGTACTTATTCGACACATCATGCAAAACACCAACAACGTCGGCTTCTTGAATAGCATCTTCACTATCAACTAAACAACTACGTTCTAAATGGTGTCTAAGGACAACAAAAAAAGCAAACGTGATTCCGAGGAAGATATTCATTTCTCGATCTATTACCAATGAACATTTACTTCAGGCCTTCTGTAGTAGACACAACTCCCGGAGTATCTACAAATACCAGCTGTGTATTGTCGACGTTCATTATAGCTCGAGCACAACATCGCGTCGTGTGTACCTTCCGCGACATAGCAAAAACCTGTAGCAAAACGAAACATACAAAAATCATTACCATTATGCATTAAGAGATTCTCTCGCTACTACAGGAATAAAAGATTTTTCAATCCATCTAACTTACGGGAAATTTTTGAAGTACTTCGTAGACTAGTAAAATACGTAGTCTTTAATTATTTATGACATTAACACGAATTACAGGCACGAGTACTTACACTTCTACCGACAATTCGATTTAAGAGGGTACTCTTGCCAGCATTGGGTGCGCCTATAATAGCAACTTTCAGGATACTACTGGTGTTTTCTCCATGTTTTCCAATGACAGCGTTTTCATCACTAGTTATCGAGGCAGAGGAAAAACGATAACAGACTTTCACGAAACGATTTCCCAAGGAAGGAACATCTTGATTACGTGGAAACAAAATACTTTTGAGAAAAAAACGCATTTCTTGAGGAAAACAGTTAAATAAGAAGAAATAAAGTAATTTTATAAACAAGAAAATATTATAAGATAAAAATACACAATTCGAATAATCATATTAAGATTAGTGATGTTTCGTTCAGCACTGAGTCGACTCACAAAAGTTGATTCCACTAGTGAGTCGACTGAACTAACTCGCATATCGTTTGGGAGTTGCTTCTCGTGAGTTGCGAGTTGTGAGTTGCGAGTCAAGAACCTACACTTCACTCGTTCTGTTCTTTGACTATGTAGATTATGGCTTAATGGACTGCTAGAACAACTTGTTGTTCTACACTCCACCTACACTCGCTCACTAACCGTTAGCGCTACTACTTTCGATAACATAAACTAACACTTTCAGGTTGTGCGAACAAACACGACTTTTTTTGTCCGTTCACCCGAGAACGCTGAAACTCGTTTCCCACTCAAACTGTAATCTCGTAATGGAGGGAGATCGTTCATCTTCCTCAAACTTATAATTTGTACTTCCGATCATTGCATTAAAGTATCTCTAACTAACTCATTCCTTTCTTTGGATTTCAACCTCACTTCATGGTAGGCAGAGCTGCGATTCCTGAATAGTTAGTACAGAGTGATACTTAAGCTTTCAATTTAATTTTTTTGCTATAGTATCCAAAAAGTTTAAGGAACTATAAGCTTTTATTTTCGTTAAAAGTTGTTTTCTTTACGAAATATATTTTAATTCAAGAGTTGTTAACTCAAGTGAATTTTTTTTCGTTTAATTTTTCAAAAAGTTCATCGAAAATTATTCAAAGGTTACTTCAATCATATTGGCGCCAAATTAACTTAACGCCATTTTGATCATGTTCCGAAAAATACTGGATCGTTTTTTTGCAGCAAGGTGAAACCAAATTTTTTTTCGTCGTGGGATTGCAGATTACTTCGGACCTGGATCGTCTGTTACAGCAAGGTGAAACATAGTAAATTCAAAAATCGGAGATCATTAGTACATCAAATGAAGTCATCGTAATTTTCGAACATCATCATCATCAAAATTTCGTCGATTGAGTGCTGCTGATTTCGTATGCTGCCAAGACTGAAATTTTCTGAGGACGACCTGAAATTAATCCGAGTACTGACCCACGGGAAAATGCCGATTACTCACGAACTCAGCTGGGAGATATTCAACGGAATTCCGCAAGTCACTGGTAATGTAATTTTTGATACTTTCAAATTATATATTTCATTTACTATTGCGGAAAACGATGGGATATATTCAGTGATTTTGTGGGACATTAAGCGAATTTAGTTACATAAAAAATCAATTTTTTCCTTGAAATCATTTTTCTTCATTCTTTTAAAATTCCAAAACTCTTAAATTCAAGAACCCCCTTTAGTTCGGTAAAAATGAAGTGAAAGTTCACAGGATGATTAAGCTTAAAAATAAGTTCGAATAAAGCAGCTTACGAATGGTAAGGCTTTGGAAACAAATTTCTAATTGCAGATTGAATTGTGAAGGAACAATAAAAATTAAAGGAAAAGATTACAAAAAATTATTAAATATTTTTCAAAACGAAAAAATAATAGAAGTAAGAATAAATTTAGTTGAATTTCCATTCTGGAAAACATTTTCGGGAGAAATTATCTTAGAAACTTTCTCAGTAAATGTTGGTGGAATAATTCATTATAAAAGAGGTATCGAAGTCGCAAAATTTGTGGAAATTACAAAAAATATTTTTAGTATCCAAGCTTTGGACGCGATAGAATCTTTCAGAATTTTTCTTGAAAATTTTGAGAGAGAAAATCCACTTTAAAAACACTTAAAATTACGAAAACCAAAAAATATAATATAATAATAATAAGTAAAATACTTTCATAGTTGAACAAATTTCATGTTTCAAAAATTTATTGTCACAAAAGAAAAAATCCTTTGTCACATTGAGCAAGTTTAATCCTAAAATTTTCATGTCATAAAATTCCTTTGTTTGAAATATCAATGTATAAACTTGAAACTTATTACAATAAAATATTATAGATAGTATTCAAGGACAATTTTCAATACATCTTTTGTCATAAACAATCACAAGAATTCAAATTTAAACAGGACTTATTCAAGTTTATTTTTGAAATATTTTCTCAATTGAAATATTTTTTTTCTTTTCATATACTAATTATATTACGAAAGATTAATAAATTTAAAATAAAAAATAAAATATTTTTTTTCAATTTTAAAAAAAATAAAATAAAATTTTTTTTGGAAATTATTTTTTTTGAAAATTGATTTTTAATTTTATTATTTTTTTTTTTCCAAAATTGAGTTGTCAGAACTAAGTACATTACCAAGTACCCCAGAAAGCATGAATACAGCAAGCGAAAGAACCGCTACACCATCCCCTCAAGGAGGATCAGGATCTGGGAGTACACACCCTCAAGTACATTATGTCATGCCAGCTGATGAAACTATATGTCCAATACAAGGTCCAAGTGGGAAAATATTTGATGGTCAATATTACTTAGACTGGAAACGGATGATAATAGCCTTAATAAGGGGTTTAGGATATTGGGATGTTTTTGGTTCACACCCTGAACTTAAAATTTATATCGAAAACATGGATAATCTACAATATAGACCATCTTTGAATTCTGCTAAAGCTTATTTTAAAAAACAGGAATGTGCAAAAGCATTTATCATGGAACGAATGACATATAATGTATCAAAACAAATTAGAGAATGTAAAACGGTAGATCAAAGTTTTGAAAAATTAGATATAACCTATTGTTCCAAAACAAAAATAGTTGCAAATATGGCAAAATCAAAATGGACTGCTTTTAGATTTACACCAGGTGGAAATATAAGAGGTTTCTTAAACAAATGGGACATACTAGTACAGGAAGTTCGTGATGCAGGGAAAGAAGTATCTGAAGAAGAAGAATTAGAAAATCTTCAATTAGCATTAGGATATGAACAAACCATAGCAAAAATGCAGTTTGATAATCTCCCTGAAAATAAAAAAAATCTAGAGGTATTTAAACAGATATTAAAGGAAGACGGTGATCAAAAAATAAGAGATAAACAAATTAAATTACAATATCAATCGTCTAACAAAAAATTTGATAATAATGGAAATAAATTTAAAAATAATAATACGAATTATAATAATAATAAAGATAATAGATGGAACAGAAATAATAATTATAGACTAAATAATAATAATACAAACGGTAATAATAATGGAAATACAAATAATAACAATTATAGAAATAATAACACAAGAAATGAAAATAATAATCATAATAATCAAAGTAATTATAATAAAAATCAAAATAATAATAGAAACAATGATCAATCGTCCAGAAAAAATAATAAAGAAGAAAGATGTTTTATATGTAATTAAACGGGACATTATAAAAATAAATGCCCCGATTATAAACCAGAAAATAAGGAACAAAATAAAGAAAAACAAAAAAATAAAGATAAAAAAGAAGAAGAGAGACCAATTAAGTTATCATAAATGGTAAAAAAATACAACAAAAATGAAGACTGGCTCCTAAAAAAATTAATTAAAGACAACACAAAAAATGAAAATTATGTACACTTAAAAAAAAAATGTTGCTTGATGAGAGGGGTGGAAGTCCATCTCACATCAAATATGGAAAAATTAATTAATATAACAAAATTTAAAATTCCAGTAAAATTACAGTGTGCACTTAAAGATACGTATTTGTATGCCACACATATAGGGAATATGAGAATATTAGTTGAAAATGAAAATAATATTCAAACAGCAATCGAATTATTAGAAGTACATTATGTACCAGATCTGTCATTAGACATTATGTCTGGAATTAAAGTAACAGAATCTGGAATTTTACATATGGATCAAGAAAAAGAAAAAATACAAACATATTTTATAGAAACAGGAGACATTTTATTTACATCTTATAAAATTGATGGAGTTTTTCAGGTAAATTATGATTACATAAACATACCAAAAAATGTATGCCCGTCACCCAAAACCAAGATGACGATGAATGGGACTCTTTCTCTATCGAACTAGAAATAGAAGAAGAGGAAGAAGAGCCAAATAATAATAATTTAGAAGAAATTAATGAAAATAATAATATTACCACTGAAAATAATAATAATGAGGATAATAATGATGATAATAATAAAAAAAAAATAATAATAATATTTCAGATAATTCATTAGAAATAATCCAAAATAATACAAACAACCATAAAAAAATGATTTGGCATAGACGTTTGGGTCACTTAAATGGAAAATACATGAGATACCTACATAAAGTCACAGTAGGAATTCCAAAAACAATTATTTTTAAAGATGATGATTTTATAAATTGTGAGATTTGCAAAATAGCTAATAGCCAACGTCTAGGACATAATAATGTTAGAAATAAACCCCAAAGAAGACTGGAAATTGTATCATCTGATATCATGGGACCATTCACACCCACAATAGCCAATCAAAAATATATACTAACATTTATTGATAATTATAGCAAATACACCTTCGTAATACCTATATCCAATAAAAGTCAGGTATTTACTGAATTTAAAAATATTTTTCTTTCAATGAAAAATAAATTCCCTGAAACACCCATAAGCCAAATAAGATGTGACAATGCAAAGGAATATATATGGATCAAAAATTAGTGAAATTTTGTGAAGAAAATGGAGTTCAAATTGAAAATGTGGTTCCTTACTCGCCGGAACTGAATGGGGTTGCTGAACGGCAGAACCAAACCTTAATGAAAAGAGTAAGAAGTCTACTAATTGATGGTTATCTGGATATTAAATATTGGGCACATGCAATAGCTACAGCCGCATATTTAATAAACAGATCACCCACAAGAGTAAACTTAGAATACAAAACTCCATACGAAATTTTTTTTGGTAAAAAACCAAACTTAGACAATTTGAAAATTTTTGGATCATTAGTTTATAGACATATTCCGTTAGAAGTTCGACAGCAAAATGCAACTAAGTCAAAAAATAGAAATGAACAAAAAATAGATCCAAAATTTGCACCAAGGGGAGAGAAAGGTATACTTATGGGATATACCACTACCGGATATTGCATAAGAGATCTTTTCTCAAATAAATTCAATATATCTTGTGATGCCAAATTTGATGAAAATAAAAACATATCAAACCTTAAAAATTGTGAACAAGAACTGGTACTTAAACCAGCAAACTTTGTAAAAAATATAGTTAATATAAATACTTTTAACATTACAAAAACTGTAGACAATAGGTGGATCGAAGACTGTATACCAACATACTATAAAGATATTAAAAATAACCCTTTTAGGAAAGAATGGATGAAAGCCATTGAAGATGAATTTATTTCATTAGAGGAAATGGATGTATGGGAATATGTGGATTATGATAAATCCTTAAAAACAATTGATACAAGATGGGTTTTTGTAACCAAACCAAATGATGAAGGATACCATCAACCGAAGGTAAGATTGGTTGCGAGGGGTTTTAAGGACAGAACTGAATACGAATTGGGACAAGTATTCGCCCCGGTCGTTCCAATTTGGATAGTAAGATGGTTCCTATCAATAGTTAATAAATATGATTTGGAAATGGTTCAATACGACGTAAAAACGGCTTATTTAAATTCTCCTGCTATAGTTCCAATATATTTAAAACCCCCAGAAGGTTTACTAATGGAGAGTAATAAATTATTAAAACTCAGAAAATCTATTTATGGCCTAAAAACATCATCTAAATTGTGGTATAATTTAATAAACGAATATATTCTAAAAATGAACTTTGAAAGATCAAAAACGGACAAATGTCTATATTTCAAAAAATCAAATGAAAAAATAATTTTCATGATCACATATGTCGACGACATATTAATAGCCTCAAATACCCCCGAATGGATTAAAAATGTAAATGATTCCTTTAACAAAAGATTTACCATGAAAATTATTAATAACCCAAGATTTTATTTAGGATTTGAAATTATTAGAGATAGAAGAGAAAATACAATAACTCTAATACAATCACGATACATAGAAAAAATTTAAAAAAAATATAATCAAAATGAATCAAATTTCATAAATACCCCTATAGAAACATCATTAAAAATTGAAGAAGATGAAAATTGTACAGACGATACAGAATATCGTTCAATGATTGGAGCCTTGTTATATCTAGCTAGAATAACAAGACCAGATATTTCATTTGCAGTAAATTTTTTCTCAAGGTTTCAAACAAAATCAAACTCTAAGTTAAAAAATCATATAAGAAGAATATTTAAGTATGTAAATACCATAAAAGATTTCTCAATTAAATTCACATCAGATAGTAAAGGCATACATTCATTCGTTGATGCATCTTATGCCCCAGATGTAAAAGATCATAAAATAAAAATATCAAACTTAAATCTTGGAAAATCAATATCAGGATTTTTAATATATTTAAATGGGGATTTAATTAATTGGAATGTAAGAAGACAAACAATCGTAGCTACAAGCTCAACTGCTGCTGAAATTATTGCGGTATTTCATGCCTTAGATGATATACAGGTCACATTCCTTCTACAAAAAGAAATATTCCAAGAAAATGACCCAGTAAGAATTTTCGAAGATAACATTTCAGCTCTCAGAATAATGTCGGGAGGAGCTCAAAAACGAGCAAGGGCATTAATGATAAAATGTTATGCCATTACACAATCGGTAGAGGATAAAGAAATAGAATTTAAAACTGTAGGTACAAACTCGCAATTAGCAGATATGCTGACAAAAAGTCTCGAAAAACAAAAATTTAGAAATCTAGTCGATAAAATCTTAACGACATCAAACCTCTCACAATAAAATTCATTAAACTCACAATAATCATATGGAAAATCGTTTATTTTTAAGGGAAGAAATATAGAAATTCAAGTCAAGAATCACTGAATACAATAATCCCGTTTTTTTGTAATATAGTACATGAAAAATATAATGTTTGAGAAAAAGGAAAAATCACATGTTCAAACAAAATTAATAATATAATATACTTTTAGACCAAATAATACTTGTTGAAACAAAATTTATTTTCGTGTAGGTATTCATTGTCATCTCTACAATTCAAGTTTTGAATATACAGAGATCTGAATACAAATCATAAACATGATTTCACACGTTGAGTTGATATTAGTTTATCACATTTCGGAACACACTCATTCAACAAGTACTGAACAAAATTGAACAAAATTTTTCTCGAACAACATGAAAGATTGAAAAATATACGAATCGAAATCTGTTAATATAATATATGTCGATAAAAATTTTTTTTTTTTCGAACATACATCGAAATATATGTTGTAATTTAGTCATTATTTATTATTAATTTAATTTTATGTAATTTATTTTATTTATTTTTTGTTGTTTGGGAAATGAAAGTAAAAATGTAATAATATTGAAATTCAAAATTTTTGTAATCGTGATAAATCTTGTTCGCTCGTTTCATTGGACTGTGGGGGGTGTTGTTCTACACTCCACCTACACTCGCTCACTAACCGTTAGCGCTACTACTTTCGATAACATAAACTAACACTTTCAGGTTGTGCGAACAAACACGACTTTTTTCGTCCGTTCACCCGAGAACGCTGAAACTCGTTTCCCACTCAAACTGTAATCTCGTAATGTAGGGAGATCGTTCATCTTCCTCAAACTTATAATTTGTACTTCCGATCATTGCATTAAAGTATCTCTAACTAACTCATTCCTTTCTTTGGATTTCAACCTCACTTCACAACTGATAAAATCTTAAAGGCTAACAATGCAGGCGTTACTTTTCGAAAAAGGTACTTTGTGTAAAAACTGAATTTTTATTGAGTTATATTAAATATTTTCGTGACTCCTAACAATATAAGCAGATACTAGTGAAATATTAGAACGCTATACCAATTTATTGTCTGAAATTAATGAGTGAAACGTTCGAATAATGATTTAAATTAATCAACGAACTCTTCAGAATGTGAAAATGTAAGTTTTGGATGGAGTTCCTTTTTTCTTGAAAAGTTTGAAGTAAGGTTTTCTTAAACCGAAAAATTTGGCTGATAGGTAAATAGTTTCATCGTTCGCTGATTTGTTATCTGAAAAAAATGTCTTGAACTACTGTAAGAACTTGAGGGAGTCCTAAATGAGCTCTTTATTGACTCTATTCGTTTATTTGAATTCAGTATTTTTTCCAGCTGCAGTTGGCTTGAGTTCCATGAGAACGATTAAAAAATTTAAAAATCAAACTGCTCAATTATTTCAAACCATTAAGAAGTTTATTTGAATGGCGCGATAAGTATATAGGTATATATATTAGCCCACACATACGCTTTTCCAAGCCTTCTTCTTTGTATATTTGTATAGATTAGTAAAATGGGCCTCTGCTTTATGGAATTATCAGGCATTTTTGTTACTTTTTGAAGTTATTGTTACTATAATGAGAAAATAATTTAATCATGAATTTTTTCACCACATATTGGTTTTTTAGGAAGATTTTGTAGAATAACTATTGCGGAAGATGCCATGTCCTGATTTTGGAAAAATTACACTATAGTTTTTCCAATTATGGTCCCTAGACCCCAAAAAACACCATCGCCTCAAAAGTTTATGTATATATGTATTTCCTCCAGTAACATGAAGACATTCTTGAAATAGCTCAGCAAATAAATAAATGAAAAAGTATAATAGGAAAAATACAAACTTTTGTAGATGTAATAATATCATTCCTTACTCCAACACAAACATTCTTTTTTAAATGCTGAATTATACCTTTTCTGGTACAACATGATTTATTATACTTTGAACAGTTCTGCATAACTGAAAATCAGAGGGTACAAAACTATGAGTGGAATGAAGTTCTAGTAAAGTATTACATATTTATGTCATTAATTATTCTGTTAACTTACAAATAATGCCATTTTATCATGTGTTAATGGCAAAGTAGAATAATAATAAAATTAATTATCTTCAAATATAATTTTAATTACTAAAATAACGAAATATAAAAATTAATTTTTTGCTAGCTGGAATTGGAAATTTGGAATCACTATTACTTATTGTGAGGATAATATTTAACCCAGAATCGTATTTTTTCAAGTAATGACAGAAACAGATTTAATAGAACAACATTTAATGGACGATTAACTAACGGACAAAATACATTTGAAATTATGAGTGAAGGAACAACAAATTCCCCACTACAGCGTAACAGTGTGTGTAAGAGTATGAATACAAATATTGTATGTCAAGAGTTCGGTGTTGCCAGGTAATGGACAAGATATGTAAGAGTTACATGGACTCTGTCCAACACCCCCTTGAACTCTTAAAGATCGAGTACAAGTTATGTATTTTAAAATATAAAAAAAGGGCATGTAAAAAATAAATAAATTTAAAAAAATTCAACATTTTGTTTTAATTGAAAAAAAAAAGGTAACATGAGTTTAAATTTATATAAATGGTAACTAAAGTATATTATTTGTTTATTTATTTATATATATATCAAATGACTAGTGTTGATTACAAAAAGGAAAAGATCATATGTATAATAAAAAAAATAAGTATAATTCAGTCTTTTAATTTATTTATTATATATAAAATAGGATAAGAATGTCAATTATTATGTAATATAGGTGTGACTTTTCGTGTATTTAATTATGAATTTTTATTTATTTTATTTATTTTTAGGATTATTAGGAAATGGCGAATATATTTGAAGTTTCAAGGATCTGTTCGACTAGATGTTGAAATTTTGATTTTTCAAGAGCTTTTGTTAACAAGTCAGCTAACTGATTTTGTGAATTGACAGTTTTAAATTCTATTATTTTATTTTTGTATTCGTCTAGAATTTTATAGCATTTAATCATTAATACTCTAGCACGTTTTTGGGTGCCACCTGAACAAATTTTTTGAGTAGATATATTGTCTTCATTTATTTGAATTGGAATGCTTTGTTGATATATTTCTTTCATTAAAAGCCAAGTTATTTTAAGATCATCTAGAGAATCTATATAACTATAATTTTGGCAGCTGTAGAAGAGCTTGCCATTATTGATTGTCTATGGACTGACCAGTTTATGAGGTCTCCGTTACAGAAAATAAGGTACCCAGACACAGATTTCCCTTTAGAAATATTATTCATATTAATTATTTCATCATTGACATCAGGTGCATATGATGCGTCCACAAATGCCTCTATATGTTTTCCTAATGATTTAAAGATTAGATAATAATGTTTAGTGTTATTTATATATTTAAAGATTCTTTTTACATAGTTTTTTGTCTGTATAGTAGGATGTTGCTGGAATTTTGATAGATAATTAACAGCAAATGTTATGTCAGGTCGTGTTAATCTAGAAAGATACAGTAGAGCTCCTATCATTGCTCTATATTCTGTGACATTAGTTGAATTTTCATTATTGTTAATATTTATTCTTAAGTTAGTTTCCATAGGTGTGGTAGAGTATTTGGCTTCATTAAGACCAAATTTATTTAACATTTTATTTATATAGATATTTTGTGATAATTTAATTATTTTATTATTTCTTTCTCTTTTAATTTCAAAACCTACAAAAAAATTTGGTTCATTAATTATTTGCATTGTGAAATATTGTTCAAATTTACTATTTATTTCATCAATTATATTATTATTTTTTGTTACAATAAGTATATCGTCAACATATGTTAATAAAAATGTTTCGGTATCATCATTATTTTGACAAATATATTGGCATGGATCAACTTTAGATCTTTTAAAACCCATTTCAAGTATTTTACTATCTAATAACTTATACCAGGATTTGGATGCTATCTTCAAACCATATGTGGCCTTTTTAAATTTTAATATTTTATTGGAATCTATTATCATACCTATAGGTGGTTTTAAATATAATGGAAAATTTATTGGGGAATTTAAATAGGCTGTCTTAACATCATATTATATAATATTTAAATCAAATTTATTAGCTATTGAAAATATCCATCTTATAAGCCAAGCTGGTGCAACAGGTGCAAAGGTTTCCCCGAATTTATATTCGGTTCTATCTTTGAATCCCCGAGCCACTAATTTGGCTTTTGGCCTATGATGACTGGTTTGGTTACAAAAACCCATCTTGTATCTATTAAATTTGTTTGTTTTTCATACAGTACTTCTTCCCAAACATCCATGTCTTTTAGAGATTTTAATTCATCTTGAATGGCACTTTTCCATTCGTTTTTGAAGGGATTATTTTCTATTTCTTGAATATTTTTGGAATATAATCTTCTATATATCTGTTATCGTAGTATTTGGCTACATTACAAATTATCGATGGGATAATATTTAGATCTTTAATATCTTCAGATGGTTTTACTATTAAATTATCAAAATCTTTTAAATAAGTTATATTTTTGTTTTCATCGAATTTTACATTGCAAGCTATATTATATTTAGTAGAAAAGGGATCTCTTAAACAATAACTAGTGGTTGTGTAACCCATTAAGATATTCTTTTATGATCTACTAGACAGTTTAGGATTAATTTTATTTTGTTTCTTTATAATTTGAGTAGTAGCATTGCGTTGTTTGATTTCCATAGGTATGTGTTTGAAAGCTAGAGAACCAAAAATCTTAATATAATTTAGATTAGGTTTACGATTAAAAAACATTTAAAATGGAGTTTTAAATTCTGGATTTGATTTAGTTAGAGATTTATTTATTAAATAAGCTGCTGTAGAAGCTGCATATGTCCAAAATTGTAGATCTTAATTACTGTCAAAGATCATTGCTCTAACTCTTCTCATAATGGTTTGATTTTGTCTTTCCTTTATACCATTTAATTTGGGTGAATAAGGAACTACTGTTTCCAAGGTGATTCTTTGTTCCTGACAAAAGTTTAACATTCTTATATCTGTATATTCTTTGGCATTGTCTGTTCTTAATGTTCCTATTGGGTATTTGGGAAATTTATTTTTCAAAGAATTTACTATTATTTTAAAATTATTAGACATCATTTCTTGATACTATTGGTATCACAAAGGTAAATTTCAAAAAATGATCTATAAACATCAATAAGTATTTTTGATTTTGTATTGACTGGGAGAATGGTCCCATTATATCTGATGAAATCAGTTGTAACTTTTTATTGGGCTTATTTCTAAAATTATTATGTCCCAATCTATTATTATTAGCAATTTGACATATTTCACAATTTGTGAACTCATTATCTTTGAATTTTAATGAACTTGGTATTCCTATCGATAATTTTTGTAATAATTTGAGATATTTCCCACTTATATGATCCATTCTTCTCTGTCATAGTGATTTTTGTTTTTCTGTAGTATTATTTGTGAATATCATTATTTGTTTTTCATTGTTATTATTTTCATTGTTTTCTATAATATTGTTTTCATTTAAATTATTTTCTAAAATTGTTTCATCTTCGTGAATTATATCGTTATTAATATTATTTTCATTATACTCTATATGTTCCTGTACTATATCTATTGTGGAATACCTTGTCGTGAGAGATATTCTCACCAGAAGGAAATTCTACAGAATTTAAGCGTGTTCAGCCACTTCATACATAAGTATGGGTAAGCCAGAACCAGACCGAACACTGGCGATTTTAGAGCCGGTTTGGGCGGTTTATATACGGCTTATTTACACGCACACAAACACACGTACGTAAGATAATACGTACTTTGGTGAGAGCAGCCAGGTTACATCCCCTATCGAGATAAGAGATGGTTGGCCAGTTTGTGTACGAATTGTGACATCATCTTATTGTGTCACAATTCGTTACTCGTACATTACCTGCATGTATTTACAGGTAATTACGATCGAACGTAATTTGTGTGTTTTACATCATGTAGACGAATAATTTGCCTGCCCTTTGGGGCGGCAACTGTCGTTGAGGGGTCCGAGCCCCTATACCTCATACAGGAGAGTTCCTACATCTATGTTTTCATTATTATTATTTATATTATTTGTTTCGTATTCATTATTATTATTTGTATTTTCAAAATTTTCATTATTATCAACTATTTCGTATATTTTTAGGGTATCACCCCCCTGAGATAAATCATCTTTATCTTCAATATCTAAAGACATTTCATAATCTTCCCAATCTGTATCTTGTGTACCTACATTTTGTTCAACGGTTTCCTCTATTTCAAAGTCATTCCAATGAGTATTTTGTTTGTTTATCTTATCATTTTCTTCTATTTCTAATTCTACTTCATAATCTTCCCATTCATCATCTTTAATAACAGATATACAAATCCTAACCTTATTTTCTTCAATTAATTCATAATTCATTACAAAAACACCATCATTTTTGACAGCAGACATTAAAATTTTATTTGTTTCTATAAAATAAATATTTGCAATATTTTTGCCTTGATCTATATTCAGTATTCCAGTTTCAGTGACTCTTATTCCTGATAAAATATCGTAATTTAATTCAGGTACAAAATGAACGTCTAATAAGTCTATTATTTGTTGTTCCTTAAATTTATTTTCAATCAAATTGACATCGTTCCTTTATGTGTGGCATATAAGAAGGCTCCTTTTAAGGCACACATTAATTTCTGAATATTTTTTAATTTATTTATATCTGAGGTCAGATGCACTTCCGATCCTCCGTGCAATAACATGTTTTTTGTCAAATTTTTATAATTTGAATTTTGAATATTCGCGAATAAAATAAAATTGATACTTGAAAACAAAATCACTAGTATCATATCAAATTAATTTAGTTCAAGTTTTAAAAGAAAAATCACTCTAAAACACGGGGCTCTGCTAACATGTGAGGATAATATTTAACCAAGAATCGTATTTTTCAAGTAATAAAAGAAACGGATTTAATAGAACAACATTTAATGGACGATTAACTAACAGACAAAATACATTTGAAATTATGATTGAATGAACAACAAATTCCCCACTACGGCGTAACCGTGTGTGTAAGAGTATGAATATTGTATGTTAAAAGTTCAGTGTTGCCAGGTAGTGGACAAGATACGTAAGAGTTACACGGACTCTGTCCGATGCCAACCCTATGTCAATAGACGTAGATCTACGTCTTTTTTTTAATCTATGTCTTTCTATTTCTTTTTAGGGAAAAATAATCTGTAATAAAACAAAATAAAAATATTTCCTCTAAACAGGAATATGAAATATGTGGATAATTATAAAAATAAATAAATACATAGTAATAAGAAATGTTATTTTTCTAAAAATTAGGATGGACAACTGTTTCATCACCTAGGGTGACAATGTTAATCTTCTCTAGACTAGAGTGACAGTTGTCCACACACACCATCACCCGGAGTTAATTTCCAAATGTCGTGAGTGTGAAATAAAAGTAAATATTTAGCTTTGTTTAAGCATTTGCATTTTATACAGTAATCTGTAAAATCTGCAACAATGAGTGCAGAAATGTGAGCATTTTTAGCAGTATGTTTGAGCCTTTTTTCTGTATTTTGCAGTTTTCAAAATCTGCATTTTGAATTATGTTTGTACAGTTTTCATGATATTGCTGAAGTTCTGTTCAAATACCTATGTGAAAATGAAAACAAATGATAGATCTTGTTGACATTTCAAATTTCCAATATTATAATAGCCTACTACTTGACAACTGTGGTTCATAATGCGTAAAAATACAACCAAATTTTAGTTTTTAAAAAAGTTTTTGTTAAATTGAAAGAAATTATCATAAAGGTATTAAGTCATTAATCGCAATTATCATTGAAATACAAAATTTATGTCATCATCTTTGCAGAAAATTGTTTGGGCGCTCCGTTCAGTTATCTGTGATATATGCAGAATACAGTTACAGTCAACTGAAAGCGTTTAAACAAACCAATTACTATGTGAAATTTGCGTACTTGCATGACTATTTCCTGATACTAAATTTTATTCTTAAATGAATACACTATCTAATGAATATCCATAAAGTCTAAATTTTATCTTCACTTAAAAACTCACAGAACATCTGGACTGAGTAAGCATATAATTACTGCATCTTGTAAGATTGCAATTGATTACATCTTGTTTTAAGAGGAAGTATTAAAAATGCTCTGGCATGCTGAGCAAATGCTGAACATGCTTGAGGCAATATTAAATTCTTGAATATTTTAAGCATGAGCATGTGCTGAGCAGATACCTGAGCATACTCAACATTAGCTCATTAATAATAAATGCTCAAGCATTTACAATCACTAGCTACAACACAGGTGCAATAACAAATACTGTAATTTGAAATGTTTTATAACATTCTGTCTTTGATGTGTTTTTGACCGGGCATTTGACATCTCTGTTGCTGTCTGTTTCTGGTGTAACATCTACCTTCATGTAAATTGATCACGCTTCCACGTAAAAAGATGCCTCACATTTTTACACGGTGTGTTCACTTTACATTGAGATTACTTTCATCAATGATATGAAATACTTTTCACTGAGCATATGAATTAATACTAGAGGCCCAATAGGATAGGCTATGTTTTACATGACGTTCAGTGAGGCTAGCTACCCCCACTCCACTAAACCTATACGCCCCATTTAAAATACATAGGAAATATGAGTTTTTACCCGAATTTTTGGTGATAATTCTCTTATTTAATGAGATAGTAGCTACTTTTTCATAATAAATGAAATTTTAGAGATTTCAAAAAATAAAATGAGCCCAAAAACCAGAAGTTTAAGCCCTCACAAGCTGAGAAAATTGAAAAAAAATGAAATCATGCATTAAATTGGCTAAATTTAATGATATCAGTAAACAATTAACCCTGAAGAAAACTAATTATAACAACTCATTTTCATGAATTCACTGTTTTTGAGCCTTATCATCAGTTGAAAATGAACAAATTGTACCTCTAGTATTAATTCATATGCTCGTTGCTTTTCACCGGCAAAATACCAGTGTAAATATTGCCTTTCTAATCATATATTAAATGAAAAATTATACTTACTTAATTATTTTTATGAAATAACTCGGTGTATGGATGCAATTTAACTTTATAGAATATTGTAATACTGGCTATGAAGTCGCAATAACGTTTTTTGCTTTTTTTTTTCGCGAAGATAATGACTGTTTACTCACAATTTTGACAAGGTGGATGACTGCTTACTCACCATAAAATCATTAAAAAAAAAAAGCTGAAATAAGGCAGACAGGATGAGACAAATGGCTTATTTATGTTATATATATGTTTTAAGAAAAAAATACGCTCCTCACATGAACCACCTTTTAAAAAGGTGGGTGAACAGTCATCCTCACTCTGGATCTGCAAAAAAGAGTAACACTCCGTAATAACTGAATTATTCCCATTTTTATTGGTTGGTTTGTTTCAAAGTCTTTAAAATCTCTACAAGTCAGCCAAGTTCGATAAACATAAAAATTCAACCACATGGTTTTGTATATGTGCATACATATTCATATACGTATATAATCCTTATGGAGCCAATGACGTCAATGGTTCCTGTTAAAGATTGTGCCAGGGGATTTGGCTGACTTATAGAGATTTTAAAGACTTTGGGTTTCATTTACTTACTTATACTTATTCTGTTTTACTCACTGTTGAAGTAAAAGTTATAATATATAGGTAAATACCAACAAGATTTTGTTTTTATGAGAAAATTTTCTATTAGATCCTATTCACTGTGTCTAGTTTGGAATTTTCGTATTTTTTGAGAACTAAATTACTTTTCCGAATTTTAGTAGGACAACTGGAGCAGTCTCTTCAGAAAAACGCAGCTTCTTACTCCTCTAAATACAACAGTTGCATAAGAGTTCTGTAATTTTGGCCATATCAAACAAAGAAATAAGTAAGTGGTTACAAAAATTTGTAATGAGTAATAATTTTTCAACCTTATTTTGCTGCCCTTTCATGGATTCTAAGTAAATATTGTGTAATCATAACTTTTTTTATTGAAAATTTATTGTTAAATATTATTTATATTTATGAATAAAACAAAAAAAAAAAACAAAAAAAAACAACAAAAAAAACTTATTGATAGAGATATAGACGAAAAACAAATTAGAGAGTAAAATTTTCGATATTAATCACAATGATGGTGAGGGCTGAGGAGATGGTACTTTTAATATACATATAATTTTGAAGGTTCGTCTTCTATTCCTAAAGATAAATTATAAACCTTGTGTGCTAATTTTTAGGGTTTTCGCTCAAAATCACCATTATTTTTCTTCTTCTTTTTTTTTTCTCCTTCTTTCTTTTTCTTCAGCCAGTTCTATGTTTTGTTTTTCATATGTGAAGCTAATGATGCGCACTAATCGATTGGTTTGATCAATCAATTACCTCAATTCATTAACTAATTGATGTTTTGCTACTTGATTTATTTTTGCAAAATTAGTTGATGAATTGATTAATTAAATATCATTCAGACTTTGGGAAGAATCAAAAAATTTTAATTTAAAAAAACAAAAATAGATGAAATATTTGAGGAAAATCCTACTTGATGGCTGTTGCAGAAGAAACGTTTTCTATTCTACCTCAAAATTAATGCGAGTTGAAAAAATTAAGTTTGCAAGTTGGCGTAAAAAATGATAAAATGGATTACTTGAAATAATGTATTAATCGAACGGTTTTGGAATAATGGCGCATCACTATAAGTCTATTCTATTAGCCACGAAAATTAATACTTTCAACACCTGGTGTTACCCTCAGTGTCAAGTGGTGTTTTTTTTGTACCGTTACAAAACCAAAGGTTATGAATTTGGCATTCTTTTTATACATGAAGGTAACGCCAAGGGTAACACAGGATGGTAAATCTCACACTTGCTCGCCGAGTAGATGTAAGAAGTTAGGGCAAGGGAGAGTGTTTTTTGTATGGGCTGATTGGCTGATACAGGTGTAGTTTGGTGTTAGCGGTGTTACATTTTGGCGTTCTTTTTGGATCCACATTTTCTTAACACCATCGCATTGTTTGAGGTAACCTGATATTAACCTGTCGCTGACCTGGTGTTCTGTGTTACACCTGCTCTGACACAAAAACTTGGAAAATAAAACAAATCTTATATGTGAACTAAAAACCCCATTGCAACATCATTTATTAATGTAGCTTGTTTCGAATAGATCCATACCCATTTAGGTGCCTAAGTAAGATTAAGTAGTAAGTAAGCTTACTTATTAGCATAAACAGATTCCTTAAAACCAGTAAATACTTAAGTGAGTTATTTCCCGAAGACAAAAAAATTAATTTAGTAAGTTAATACTGTAAAATATTATTCTTATACTTATTTTTATTAAGGAAAAAAAAAGACGTATCTGGTTAGCAAAATAAAATTATTTTTTCGGGTGCTCCAAATCTTGGTCCACCAACATTTGGCAAATTTCACAATATTTCAAAAAGTTCATTTAAAAAAAATTGAATTTTATGATTCGTGGCTAGCAGTTAATAGAACATTAGCATATTCCCTTTCACCTCCCTTCCACAGAGTTTTGAACTATGTAAACATTAGGCCATTAGTGCCAAATTTTGGTTTTTGCACATTTTCTAAATCTTGAATTTTTCCAAAATGGCAGCCAATAAATTCATTCTACAAACATTTCAGAAGATAACACTTCACATTCATGTATTCACCAATCCCCTCACAACCGTTATAGGGGTGATATCGTCTCTCAAAAAATCTGATCAACAACTGGCACTTTGCATTATACCTATATCATAAATTGAAAAAATAAAAAAATAGCCGACACATATACCTAGGCATACGCAATAAAAATACTTAACTTCTAATTTACTCGATTTTGTAGAAACATGGGACTAGGTACAAAATTCACAAAAATTAAAGTTTATCAAAATTTGGAAAATTCCACATAAAATTTATACATAACTTACCGTACGTCACGGGAATGTTCAGTAGATATATGGGATTTGAAAAGGAGTGAGAAGATCTAAATTCAAACGTTTCCCCAGAAAGTCGACGTTTGTAACGTAGACCCACTGTATTCTAATGACAACCACAGCTTAAGACAATCATATTCTTAAATTTCTTCAAAATTACGCTATTGTCGGCTAAATAATATAACAATGAAAGAGTTCCCAGTTTTGTTGGAGCGCAGCAAGCCCTTGGTGCCATAGAGGGATATAACAAATGTACTAAAGTTTGAACAATGGCGTGATTTGTCGCATTCATTTGAGCATGAAGTGGGAAGTCGCACATACCACTGCAATAATAGGCGGCATAACCTTTGGGGGCTACAATCCAGTCCTATGAATTCGACAATAAAATATACATACTGTATGATTTGCATGCAAAAATGAAAGAAAATAAAAAACTATCGTTTGGACAGTCATTAGACTTACGTGCCATTTTAGTTCTTCAAAATTAACGTACAACGTTTGAAGTTGGCAACTTCTAAGCGACCAGGATGGCAGTGCTGGAATAATGTAAACAGGTGCTGTATGAATTTGAAATAAAGGTTAAGAAACAGCCCATGTTACGGTAAACTTATGACTTCCTCATATCACTCTCATAAACCTATACTACTCTTCGATCATTTAGTAGGGGCAAGTGTTGTAAGTTGACACAGCCTAGCTATTTAGAAATACAGTTGCACTATCTATCCTCTGTTTGGGTAGTTAATATGTCTTTACATGATAGTACATTGTCAATATAATTGAACTCTTTACGCATATTTCTCTCATCAGAAATCCCAAAAAAGTGTTTCTGGAATGTCAAAGTTTTTTTTCTAAGAAGAAGAAAAATTGAAAATTTGTATAACAAGTGAAATTGGTATTAATTCGAAGTGCTATTCATGATGAACACAATTACATATAATACAGGTGAAGATCAAAGGAATTTTTGCCAGTATTGTTCATTATAGAAAAAAAAAACATCATGTTGTAAAATGACACAAAATTGGTGTTGTAAGTTGACACAAAAAAATTTCAACAAATATTTATAATTTCAGATGAAGAAATGACGAGGCTATGTTTGGAAAACCCAAAATGGGTTGTTCTCAGCTGAAAAAATGAATACAGTGGTAAATTTAGCGTTGAAGAATGGACACAGCATCAGATCAGCAGCATGAATTCATGATTTGAATCATAAGACTGTGGGAAGGTGAATATTTTCATTGTTTTGGATGATTTATTACTTTTAAGTTCAATATTCTAAATCTGATTCGGCTTTAGTTCTGTAGGCTACTGTAATTTGAAATTTAGTTATTTATTTGTTTTGTGTCTAGACCAGAAAGTGACCTACTTTGCTGTGTACAACCTATGAAAAGAAGTGGAACAACAGCACGTCAGAATCAAATTTTCACTTTCAATTTTAAAAGGAAAATTCAAAATTTATATTAATTTGTTTACATACCTACTTATCTGTTATTTTTAATTTTTTTTTTTGAATTCTGAATTTTTTAATTTTTTAATCTTAGACATGCTGTTTAGGCTAAGTGGTTTTGAATAGAAAATATATTTTTACTGATTACTTTTATATTATTTCTATGTCAACTCACACCCTAAATATGTCTTCAAATAAACAACCATAATGTTTGATAGAAATCCCCTAGGGAAATGGTTTTCTTGCTAAATTATGCACCAAGGTTCACTCTTTTAAATTATGAAAAAAAATAAATAATTGATCATTTTATGGGGAAACGTGTGTTTTTTGTGTCAACTAACAACCCTTAAGATACCCAGCAGCCCTATCTCACCAATGTTAACAAAACGTGTAATCATTCTAAAGCTGTAAAACGGACATTGGTTTATTGCACATGTGCAGTAGGTCTTTTTCCATCTATTTTCGAAGCTGTCACAGATTCACAATACCAACAGAATGAAAATAGATGCAAAAAGAACTACAGCACATGTGCAGTAAACCTATGCCCACTTAGACCTTGGCCCAGATTTTCATGTTTACCTGGGTATCCAGTACTAAATGATCGAAGATACTACCCTTCTTACAAGTGTCTAACGCCAGCTTTGCTAAAATGTCATTATGTACCTATTATATTATATATTTCTACATGCAGTTGTGTGTTATAGAGCGTTGAAAATTGAAGATTTGGGAAGTTGCCGGTGGTGTTAAAGTTGAAGACACAGCTTCAATGGCTGGCTGTGCTGTGCTTGAAGCCCGCACATTCAGCATTGTTTTATAAAAATTTTTGTGCGGATAATTGTTAAATTTTGATATCTTCATATGTGCCTTTGATGATAGATGTAAACGTTCAATATTATATTAAAAAAAAAAAAAAATGGTTGCAATTCACCATTTTTTCATTTTCTTTTCTTAATTTTTTCGTTTGTTTTTATACAGTAAATGGCAAATTTTGGTAAAATGGACAACTTTTCTTCCAGAGGGACTAGAGTTTCCGATTATGGCTTCAAACATGCCTCAGAATAACAAAATTAAATCCTGAAAATTTCATCTCGATTTATAAAGTGGTTCTGGATGATCCTTCATTTCATCAATTCTCTCCACAATAGTAAAAGTTTACAAACAAAATTTCATCGACTTTTATTGATAAAACTGTCATTTTAAAAAACTGGAGTATGTGATTTTTTTGCGACACCCAATACCTGGAGGACCACGCAACTATTTTCACATGTAGGTATCGTATATATAAAGTATTGCTTATATTTCCCGGAGTTTTTTTTTTTTTCACCCTTTTCTGAAATACCCTAACTATTGTCTGTTCTATATAAAAAGGAATTTTCTACCAGTAATAGATCGACTTTGTGAACATTGTGGGTAATAGAGGGGAGTGGAAAAAGTTATAGGATACACACTGGATGCGAAATGAAGTACGCCTGTTCCTATACAATTTTTATTTTGTCCAGCAATTTTTAATTTAACTTCAGTAATCTTTATCAAAAGGCCGTCTGTTTCCACTTTCCAAAAAAATAATGTTCTTTATTTGAAACATATATATTTATATGAGTTGTATTCTTTTTGGGGAAAAGTGCGAAAATATTCGCACTTTTTGATAATACGCTATGGGCGAACCTCTCGAAAGAAGTTGATCTTTTTGTCAAGGCGGACCTTAAAATATAATTTAGTTCCGAAATAATTCGGGCCTTTTGAACCTAACTCGGTGTGCAAGTTCTGAGGAAAAGTTTTTTTCTAATGATGATATGATTGTATTCATATCATAAAAGTTATGGTAATTGTTCTATTTTTGAATATTGTTTTTAAATAAATTTTCTTTAGAATATCTACTTATTAAGCTTGGTGCGGAATTAGCCCTCCGCGTTGGCGGTGGGTACGTTTTTCGTTTCATGACCTCTGGAAAATTTTGGCAACAATAACTCAATTTCATATATACTATATAAGTTAACTTCTTGTTCCCATGATAAAGGTCACAATTTTTGTCCAATAATCCCGAAATGTGGTACGAACATTTTTACTGAGCCCACTACCAGACCCATTAGTTTTGGTACGAATCGGCCGGGGCGGTACTTCCGATACCACCATTTTTGTTTTTATTTTGGTTATAAAATGTTCAATTTTGCATCAATAGCCACGAAATTCGGAGCAAATATTTATCATAATTTATTGTAGCATACTGCCAATTTTGGTATGGATCGACCGGTACTTCTGGTAAATCTTTTTTTCCTTTTTTTTCTAATTTGCATGAACTTTTCTTTTTACAAAAATTAACCACATGCTCGTGTTTTCTTTTTAATGTGATAACATTTTTATTTTCTATATGGAATCTGTTTTCGAATTTGATGTTTCTTTATTTTCTTATTTTTTCTCACACATCGGATATTAATTGGTTTTCATGCATTTTCAATTTAACATCGAAAAATATAGATTTTTTTATATATTGAATTTTTATAAACCAGATCGATATTTATTTACATGTTATAGAGGATGAGGACCGGAGATGAAACAAGAAAAGAAGATTTAAGTGAAGTTCCGTCCAAGAAGCGAGTGTATTTCATAGAAGATACATAATTTAAGCAAAGTACATTTAAGAGAGATAAACGAATGTTAACGGAAATGAACGAATGAGCGGCGGAAGTGGTAGAACAGTGTAGCCGCGAATAGATATAAATAAATTATGTATTTGTGTGATCGTGTGTTCGCAGGAGTGAGAGGGGAGAAGGATTGGTGGTCTCAACACCCCCCAATGATCTTTTGAACCAATCACAACTGCGGATGTTATAAAAATGTTTTTTTTTTTTAAATTTATGAGTTGTTACATTTAATTAAATTATTACATATAAAAAAAAAATTAACATGAATTGAAAAAAAATGTATAAAAATGGTGAAATTGTGTGTATATAAAAATAAAATAAAATGGTAACTAAATTGGACGAGTATGGTAAGTACATATTTTGAGTATTTAATATATATATATATAAGGTAGATTAAATATAGTAACATGCTATTTTTTTTTTTTTTTTTTTTTCTAGGTATTAAGATTAATATTGTGTGCAGTAAACAAGGTAAGTATAGGTGAGGTAGATTTATTTGAAATTGAAAATTTTTTAAATTTATGAATGTGAAATATTTTGTTTTGTGGAGTTACAGGTGTGGATCTGATATTGGATATGACATTTTATGGATCAAGATTTGGGGATTCCAGGATTTTATGGGTTAGAGAAATATCCTGCTTACTGGGTAAGGCTTTTTGTGAGTAAGTCAGCTAATTGGTCTTTGGTAGCTATTTGTTTGAATGTGAAGATTTTATCGTTATAGGCTTGGGCAAGTCCATAACATTTAATCATGAGAGCTCGAAGACGTTTTTGGCCTCCTCCGGAAATGACATGTATGACTGAAATGTTATCTTCATATACTGTTACAGGAGTGTCAATTGAGAAGAATTCACGGTTGAGGAGCCAAGCAAGTTCAATATCCTCAAAAGAATCGTGAAGAGCTATTAATTCAGCTGCTGTGGATGATGAAGCATGAATGTTTTGGCGATGAATGCCCCAATTTACAAGGTCACCATACATGGTAATTAAGTAACCAGTTATAGATTTTCCTTTTTCTAATTCTGTTAAATTTATAGGTTGATCGTCTATGTCGGGGGCATAGGATGCATCGACATAAGCAGATATGCCTTCAGAATTGGATCTATAGACGAGTGCAAGATCAATAGTGGATTTTAAGTACCGGATGATTCGACGTACATGATTCTTTTTGGTGTCATCAGAACAATTTTGGAATCTTGACAGGTAATTAACAGAAAATGATATATCTGGCCTTGTGCCTCTAGATACATATAATAGTGCTCCAATCATGGATCTATATTCTTTGTTATCGGTTCCGTCAGATTTGCTCAACTTTAGGCCTGTCTCCATAGGCGTTTTGGAAGGGTTGGAATCAAATAATTTGAATTTTTGGAGAATCTTTTGGATTTGTTGTTTTTGTGTGAGCTTTATAATTTGTGATTCACAATTTCTTTCTATTTCGAAACCTACAAAGTGAGATGGGTTATCTATGACTTTCATTGTGAAACGTGTTTCGAAGTGGGTGGTTATTTCATTGATCCACTTGGGGCAGTTGGTTGTTAGTAGGATGTCATCCACGTAAATTATCATAAATGCAATGCCATCTGATTCATCTTTACGTATGTAGACACATCGGTTGATTTTGGATTTAGTAAAATTGGATGTTAAAAGGTGAGTATCCAGTAACTCAATCCAATTTTTACTTGATGTTTTTAAGCCGTAGATAGATTTTTCGAGTTTTAACAATTTTGATTTATCGACATTACAACCTAGGGGAATATTTAGGAAGATGTCATTTTTGATTTTGAGTTAAGATAGGCTGTTTTGACATCATATTGAACTAGTTGTAAGTTTAATAGATTGGTTACGGATAAGATCCACCTAATTAACCAAAGTTGCACAACAGGTGCATAGATTTCTGTCATGGTGTATTCGGATCGATCCATAAAACCTTTAGCTACGAGTCTAGCTTTGGGGCACATTATTCCTCTTTCATTAACTTTGGCCGTGAATATCCAGCATGTATCTATAGGTTTAAGGTTGGGTGGACGATCTACTATTTTCCACACATGAAGGTCTGACATTGATTGCAGCTCATCATTGATAGCCTTTAGCCACTCTTTCTTGAAAGGATTTTGATAAATATCACTAATGCTCACAGGCATACAATCTTCTATAAATTGTGAGTCTTCTAGTGAGGCTTGTTTTAGTACATTGACCCTATAGATTGCCTCTATTTCCTCTTCTAAGGGTTTCACTTGTAATTCCTTTGGTCTACAGGTAAAATCGGCTAATGTTTTCGTCTCATAAAATTTAACATCGCAGGATTTGTAGGATTTCATTTTTACTGGGTCCAATACCTGATAACCTACATTTGAAAATCCGATTAGAATAGTTTTTATTGCTCGGGGTAGGAATTTTGGGTCAAGATGCTCCTCTTCATTCTTCTTGGCTTTTACTGCTGATTGCTGTCTCTGTTTAATTGGAACATGTTTGTAGGCAATAGCACCAAAGACTCGAAGATGGGATATGTCGGGTTTGGTCCCGTATAATTTTTTGTAGGGGGTAATGTTTCCTAAATTGACGAGGGTTGGACTTCTATTGATGATATGGGCGGCAGCTAGTACTATTTTGGACCATAATTTAAAGTCAATTTTGGCGTCGTATAATATAGCTCTAACTCTTTCGAGTAGGGTTCTATTTTGCCCTTCAGCTATAGCATTTAGTTCGGGGGTATATGCCACACCATCATCTAAAGTGATTCCCTTTTTGAAGCAGAATTGTGTATTCTTTGAATCGGAGTATTCCTTTGCTTGATCTGTTCTTAATACAGAGATGGGATCATTTGGGAATTTAGTATTGAATGATTAATAATTCTCTTTAAACTTATCAAAGGCCTGTGATTTTCTCAATATAGGGAAGGCAAGAGTATATTTTGAATAGTGGTCAATGAATGTTATAATAAATTTTTCTCCGTTATAAGCTTCTTGAAAGGGTCCCATGATGTCTGATGAGATTACTTCCATTCTCCTAGTTGGTCGAGTTCTCACACCATGATGACCAAGTCGGGTAGATTTAGCTTTTATACATATTTTGCATTTGGCAAAGTCATCATCCTTAAAGACCAAATTTTGGGGCATGCCTACAACTACTTTAGATAAGGCTTCGAGGCTTTTGCCACTTAGATGACCTAATCTTCTATGCCAAAGCGTTTTAGTTTTACTAATATTTTTCTTGTGTTTTCTATTTATTCCGACACTCTCTCCATTTAATTCGTCCTCTGATTCGGAATAAATCTCCTGAGTGACAGCTTCCACTGCAGTATCTTGTAAATTTTGAGATTTGTCAATGCTTTCCTGCTCTTGTTGTGGATTACTAGTTTCGGCCTCAATTTGTTCCTCAAAATTTTGGTTTTGATCATCTATATGATCTTCCTGATCTAATGTCGTATTAGGCACAGGCATACACACAAGCTCTTGATAAACTTTTTATTCTTCATCTTTTTCCACTATCTCATAATCTATATAGTACATGGAACCTCTCTTTGGAGCGGTTATTGTGATTTCACCTGTTTGTTTGTTTATGATGTCTGCATGATCAGTATCAGTTAAGATTTTGAAGATTCCAGACTCCATGATTTTAGCACCTGACCAAATATCAAGGCTCAAATCAGGATCATAATATACTTCTTTTAAGTGAATGGTGGAAAATTCTGCTTTATAATTGCAGACGTTGACATACATAGATCCAATGTGAGTTGGCTTTACAAATACACCTTTTTTAGCACAAAGTGCTCTACGAGTATTGTCGACTTTGCGTATGTTTCTTAATTTTGAAAGATCGTTGACCATGTGGTCATCTGCTCAATTGTCTAATAACATCGTGTGCAGTTGGTTTTTTTGGGGGGGGGGCAGATTTTGATACTGTTGGGGGCTTGGGCTATTGAAATTCATCTTCGATGTCATCAAAACTTAAATGGTTAAGATTTGAATGTAACATCATAGAATATTTAACACGAAAATTGGATTTATCATTTGGTTTATTTTGGGAGTTCGTGTTTGTGGAATTTTGGGATTTCGAGTTACTGTTCTGATTAGGGGGTTGAGGAGTGTTACTAGTAGTTGATGTTTCATTAGGTCATGTCCTGGACATGTGTCCTTTTTTGTTACATCTAAAACATGTAACATCCTTTTGGGAAATGTTATCTTTAGAAGGATAACTATTTTGTTTGGTTTGACTATTTTTGTGATTGTTAAGATAACTAGTTGTATTATAATTCGTGTTTGTGTTATTGGAGTTATTATTATTTCTGAAATTACGAAAATTTCTTTTAATATTCATCGGTTGGTATGATGATTTGGGCTGATCAAACCCGGGAAACGTTTTATTAGAGTATTCAATACGATCACATTTTTCTAGTATCATTTTTGTAAGTCTGACAGTAGTTCGTTTTTCTATTTCTAATTGACGAAATTCAGAGAAGGCAGTATCAAATTTTTCAGGTAATGACATCATTAATTGATCAATTTCATCTGCTTCTGATAGGGGTAATTAGCATCACGTTGTTCTTCCACAATAGTCGAAAAATATTCTAAGAATCTACAGATGGTACCTCTCCTAGGATCGAAGTGAAGGGACTGAAATTTTGATTTTAAAACCATGATGTTAGTAGCTGTCTGGTTTCTATATCGAGCATCCAAAATTTCAAAAATTTGAGAAACAACATCGCAAGTTTTGACATGATGAAGAATTCTTTTGTCAAGTCTTTCGAAAATGTGGGCTTTTGCCCGTTCCTGAGTTTGAAAGAATTTAAGCCATTTAGACGTAAGGCGTTCTTCGGATGAGGTGTAGATATAACTAGTTTCACGAGCAGTAGGAAAAATTGTGGAGTGGCAGCCTTTACCAATTAGGGTGTTTATGACAGTTGCACGCCATCCCTCATAGCCATTTCCACGGAAGAAGTTCGAGACTCGATCATTATTGTCAGTGTTCATAATTAATGAATTGACTGAACTTTGATTAATTAAAAAAAATAAAAAAAATATAACGGATATCAATCCCCAGCAAATGCCGCAAGAAAAGGATTACTGTCCCTGTGTTAACCAATCAATGTATTTTAATGACGATAGTATATTAGTTTGTCCTTGTGTGTTTCTCGAGTGGGTCCACACTGGACAAGAGACAACACACACTAAAGTTGAGATTGGACACTTCCCTTTAAAAAAAAAATAAAAAAATAACAAGACTTATACAACCCAAGATGATTTGTAATTGAAATCAATATTCGAAGAAATAATTAATGAGAAATGAGTTAAATGAAAGAGAAATGAGGGTAAAATGAAATTAGCTACTTTCAGAACAGGGAATTAGGAAAGAAAAATTTAAAAAAATTTTGGATAACAGGGGAAAATTTGATCTAACTCAGTATTCCAACAAAACAAATAGTTCGAAACGAAATAAAAAATAAAACAAATAAAAATGAAAATTATTGCAGGTGATTTGAAATAATTAAGCACCAGATGTGTTATAAGAAAGAGGTAAAATAATTCTTGAGGTAATGTGAGAGAAAAAAAAAAATTCACAATACAGAAGAAAAAAAATTTTGTAAATGGTAGGAAAAAGAATTCGATATTAAAAAAAATAATTTTCGTACATTCGTAATAAATTAAACTAATTTAGGAATTGGGTGATTGAAATTAATTAAAATATTCGAAGTAAAGAGAAAAAAAAATATTAAGTATAAATTCGAAAAAAAAAAATCTTTAGTGTTTTCGACACAATTGTGCAACAGCAAAAATTTACAAGTTGCAACAAAATGGTGGTTTGAAATTGAAAACCGCACCAACGTATTAATTTAATGGACGTAGATAAGAGTTCGTAGGTTCGTTTCACTTAACAAAGGTTAATGTACAAGTTCGAACAGAAGAACAAAACAAGCTGTGCTTATGTCACGAGTTGTACACTCCAAGACAAAAGTGGCTGCAAAGTTTTGCAATGAACTTGCCAAAATTTGTACTTAGATAAATTTTGAAAAGGTCAAAATTATTTGAAAATAACGGTATTTTCAAATATACAAGTTAAATTTTGATTCCGAAAGATTAAATAGTGCAAAAAATACAAAATAATACACAAAAATTACAAAAAAGTTGCGAGAGAGAAAAAAAATTACGAAAAATATATTTTTTATTACCTGTTTTCAGCGGAAAATTTTCATTTAATACCTTTTTAACCAGTGATTTTTTGATTTTCAGGTTCGCTTCCTAGAATTTATGAAGACGATGCTCTGGACAATGATGGTTGAACTGCGCTTCGGTTGTTGAGGATGTACTTCGGTGAGTATTTAAGTTGAATTTTGAAGTTTTCGTTGATGCCAAATGATGAACTTTGATTGAGATGATGAATATGAATTTTGATATTAATGATTTTTGAAGCTTTTACGTTGGTTTCTGATCAATTTCTGATGGCTCAAGGTGATTTATTACCAATTTGATGACTTCGACGAATTAGTTCGTACACAAGCAGGGCAGACACTAATGATTTTACTAACTTTTGAGCAACACAAGCAGGGCTCTCAAACAGTCAAGTAATTGACGAGTCTTGGAACTTTCGAACACTTGGCCGGATTATACACAAGCAGGGCAAATCCAATGCAGCAAACGACGAAACTCATTGAACGTTTACAGCATTCAAATAAAAATTTTCGAAGACAAAAAATTATGACTCGAAAAAAAAGAAAAAGTTGGAACTTTGTTACCCAACACAAAAATAAAAATTATGAAAAATGACTAAAAAAAAATATTCACAAAAAATATTAACAATTTGACTTAGAAAAATTTACAGTATAAAAGATTTTAATTATTTTAAAAATTTGTTTCAGGTACAAGGATTGTTACCGAGCGATGCTACCATATAGAGTATGAGGACCAGAGATGAAACAAGAAAAGAAGATTTAAGTGAAGTTCCGTCCAAGAAGCGAGTGTATTTCATAGAAGATACATAATTTAAGCAAAGTACATTTAAAAGAGATAAACGAATGTTAACGGAAATGAACGAATGAGCGGCGGAAGTGGTAGAACAGTGTAGCCGCGAATAGATATAAATAAATTATGTATTTGTGTGATCGTGTGTTTGCAGGAGTGAGAGGGGAGAAGGATTGGTGGTCTCAACACATGTATTTCCCATTTAACATCGAAATCGAATTTTTATCAATATATTAAATAGCTAAAATATTTACTAGAAGAAAATTGGTCGGTGAATCGAGTAGAATCCATCAATGGATTAAAGTCAAATAATATGAAAATGTTATCACATTAATTGTAATCGGCTTCAGCCACTGATACTGACCACTAGTTTTTTATTTAATAACTTTATTATATTTCATTGTTTTATTTTAAATTATGTAATGATATACCATACTTTATCATTTTAATTTATTTTTCATTTTTTCAAGAAAAAATGATTTTAAATTTCACATTGTCTAGTATTTTGTCAGCAGCTATCACGTTTCATACAATCATAGCATATACCATTGACGCATATAAACTTATAGACAAATAATGTGACCATCAAAATTCATAATTGTTTTTCTCAAAAACCTACTTTTTCTAGCGAGGCTTGCTGCGCTAGAGTTTTTAGAGTTTTTGTTGCTTAATCACACTCTGAACTAAAACTTAAAAGGTCCCGAAATTTATCCCGATTTTAAAGCTCGAGAATAACTCGAGTACAGCACTTTTTTTACCAAAAAGAATACAGCTATGGACTGAGCTTACTACGTGTGGTGGTCCAGTGTGGGTGAAGGCTGCATAATAAGTACAATTGGTGGAAGATGATTCTTATTACGAAAAGTTCAGCAACTTTATCATTGATTGAACACTGGAAATTTTTCATTTTAGTTAAAATTATTTCTTTCTCACTTGTTATAAATCATCAAATATGCACGATGTCAAAATCAAAAATCGTCAATAAGAAACAAAATTGGCTGTACGTTATTCCTCCAATGATATTTATTTTTTGGAGATATCTTGCCTTCTCGTTTTTATCACTATACACAGTCCATATAGTTGTATATAATCGAGGCGTCAATAATAGAATCAATTGGCCTACTATTTTTTCCTGATCGGTATCATTAGATACTTGTTTAATATTTAGTTTTTATCTTTATTGTATATTAATATACAATTCTTTTTCTTTACGTTGTTTCTTTAGGTAACTTATTTTCCATCACCTACATTATTATTAAGTATCTAATTACAAGGATCAAACAATTTTAGGTACGCCTATAATAAAAGAAAAAAATTATTCCCAGTCAGGTACCCTTTTTGAAAAAAAAAAAGCGATATTCGACATAACCCATGACAGGGTAGCATTTATGCATATGAGAATAAGTAGCCTATACACAGAGACTCGGGAAGGGTTTAGTAGAGAAACAACAACATGGGCTTGAAAATAAAATGAACGAATAGGAAAACTTACGTGTAAAAGGATTCGAATTGGCTCGTGAAAAGTCAGCGCCAAGATTATCGCTATTCTTTTTGAAGTCAACATCTCGAATGTGTCTGTTATTTCTCGATTTACTTCCGTGGGCTGAGTATTTGAAAAAAGCAACCAAAAATGGTTGATAATTCAGCTCTTCAGTAGCCGATAAAATAAGACCCGCTGCATCCACACTTATTTCATGATCTGTAGACAAAGAAAATGATGCAGAACAAACAGTAAATTTTTGTAAAACTAAGAGGTCATAGTGTATCTAACTCCTCGTGTACAGATTTGCAGAGAGAGTTTTTTGGAAATGGTAAGTACTACTGAGAATAAGTAATCTTCTATAAGAAATAACATCTAATTTCAGCGGAATACCTACCTATGTTGTATACCTAACCTTTGATAGATATAACTTATAATTTCAATTTTAAAAAATTAGAAAATTGCCCATTAAAGACCTACATTTTTTTCATCGCAGTTTCTTCTTTTAAATTGGTTTGCCACGATCTCCGAGATACCGTACCTATGCTTAATGGAAGAATTATCAAAAACTATCAATGATGGCCTAAGTATTTTCGATAACTTAAAAATAGGACAGCAGATTTTAGTAGGTAGGTAGAGACGACTGAAGGAGCGTTTTTAGGAGAATAAGTATTTTCAGACAGAAAAATACCAGCATGGAAATACGAAAACTGGTCGTTTTCTACGAAGCAGAGTTTAATAGGTACTTTTCCACATCAAATAGTAATACAGTATTCTCATTTAAAATTGATACGAAATCCCCTTCCCGAGATTTCATCAATATTATACATCTGATTGCGAGATTTTAGTCGAAAGTGAAAACTTATCACCGCGAAGGCGGATAGAGAATTTTTAATATCGACATTTGACAATATTGTGCCGCCAACTGCAACAAAATTCATCAATGAAAAAATAAGCTGATCTCCTTCAACCTCCTTCAGTTCGTTAAATGCACAAATGCATTAGCTAACATTAACTTTCCGTGTGAAGAAGTAGCTGGAAAGATATAAATCAAGCAGTACGAGTTAAGAGAACAGTCGGCAGTAATTGCATAAAACGAATTTTTGATTAGATTGGGGAAAAAAAAGGTAAAAATATATAGGCTAAACTTATGCTTTTTTCTCTTCCTCTACATAAAAAGTAAATTGCTAGGTTGCCAAATCAGTTTCTCACATTTGAATAAACAATTGTAGAAAAAAAAAAAAAAAAAAAAACAAGAAAAAAAATCATAGTTGATAGGGCAGCTGCGTTTCATTAAACGAGTTCAGATAATTTAATTAATTTTCTCATCTTCTGTTTCTAATTTCGATCCATACAAAAATTTTTGTGAAATTTGCAAACAAATGGTTTTTAATTATAGTTCTCATTTTCAAGTTAAATTCTAAAATTTCATTCGATTTTTTCCCAAAAACTTTTCGCTAAAAACTTACTCAGCTGGGCTGAATGACCATTAAAAATAAGTACGTATCTATACGTAGTTTACTTACTTGGCGATGACTGTTTATGCAGTGATACATAAAATCCTCGGTTGCGTGAAGGAAATGCTGTCCATAAAATGAAACTCGACGTTACATTAAATTCCGACCAGCCTTCAAATTCATTAGTCAAATTCACACCATCTATGTATTTCAGTTCTTTTTCGCTGAAAAAACAACAAACAGAATCAAAATGCATAGCCCATCACATACTTAGCCTAGCCTATCACATACCTACACGTAGGTATATATTAGCAAAGATAGGATCTAATAGCAATCGCAACAAAACAGAGGCCCATATTCACAAACGTCACTATAACCTCCCTTCACTTAAATTTCACTTTAAAAAAGTTTTTGCATAATTTTGTGCTTAAAAATGTGGGAACATTGTATCTCTTATGAGAGTTTCAATGTAAGAATAAAATGTTACCACAATCTTAAATACAAAATTGTGCCAAAAGTCATTTTTAAGTGGGGTTTAAGTGAAGGGAGGTTAAAGTGATGTTTGTGAATATGGGCCAGAAAGTAAAATAATTTTTCGTAAGAAGTATCATTAAGAAATTTTTATTTTTAAACGAAAAATTTATAAGTTTGCAGGTAACATAAGTTGGAAGAATCTTCACATAGTCGTATCATAGTTTGTGAGCAAACGTAAAAGGAAAGGAAGGAAGGGCGAAATTGAAAATACATTTTAATTTCTTTTTATTTAATTGGGTACTTCAAATTGGCCTACAATTAGACAATAAAATTTTTTATCATTGCTAATCAATCTCAGTGTCAAGAGGCGGCAACTTGGATTTTGTCGAAGTGTAATAGTATCTGTAAGTTCAAAGTAAGTGGAGGCTGTAACGGCCAAAAGAGGTGGTAAAGTACCTAGTTAGAACCACTTTCAGTGTTACACCATACATGAAATATCATGTACTTTAAAAGTAGTAATACTTCTAAAATAAATTCAAGTTATTATCCACAAACTATCGTGGACCTTAACATTTGTTAGAGACTCAATAATATTTTAAAACACACAAGTGAGTTTACACATTTAATAAAATAATAATTTGTACATCACAGTACATACACATACGTTAATATTTATACATATACCATCACAATTCAACAAGCAAGACTATCTGTTCACCAGAGACTTCTACTAGAGAGGTTCCAGGTACTTAGAAGTAGCTGTCGAGGAACTGTGTCTTTCTCCACTGAATCGAGGGATTATATACTCGTTCAGGCTATGAAAACGTACGTGTCGGATAGGCTAAGTGAGGTAGGGTGTTGTTATAGGGTTGTGCTGACTCGTCGAGTACTCGAGGGACAGGCACAAGTAGGTCATGAATATACAGGTAGTATATCTATATTCATAAAATTGAATACGGGTAATTTAGTGGTTGTTTATAAAGAGTTTTAGGATGATTATTGTTGATAAATATCTACGTTTTTGGTGTTCGAAAATGTGTGGACGAATATGTTTGTCATTTCTAAAAATAGACGAAAATATACGTTACAGAGGCGTATTTCCCCCTCATCCCACCCCCCAGCGTAAAAAAAGAGACAAAATATAATTGAAAATTATAAGATGGTAGCACCGTAATTTGCTTCAAAAAGGATGAATAGCCTAAATTGGGCAAGCGGAACAATCAAAAATAATTTTTGCAACCAAAACCATCCAAGGCACAACCCAGGATACGCTAAGGAAGGGAAAAATAATTTTTTTTTTTTTAACAATTTAACATTAATATTGATTATAATGATGTAGTCTATTCAAGTACTTATTTTCCGAGGTATAATATAGGGTAGCAGAAAGTTTTCAAGGTGTAGATACGCTGCACATGCACATAATTATGCTATTGGGAAGTTGCCGCCCCTGCCCTATGAGTTTTGTTTCTTTTTTCTTTCTTTTCACACTAACTTTTCTCGAAGTCTGTCCAAAATCCAAGGTATGCTTACTACTTACTGCTAACTTCCTTGTATTTTTTCGAGTGATTCTCTTGAATTTAAGACGAAAGAAAAAAAATAGAATATAGGAATAAAATTTATAAAATCATACCCATTTAAATCCAGCGTGACTTCAAAAATTTTTATTGTGTATTCTTCTGGTTCTTGCTTACGAAGTTTAAACAAGCGTAATTCTGAACCAATAACAGTATTTTCAATTGGCACGGCTGACAAATCGAAAAACAATCTTTTACCTTTCTCGTGACGCATATTATGAACATAATTTTCTGAAATAAAATAAATAAATAAATAAATTGTAATAATAATAATAACAATAATAATAATAATAATAATAATAATAATAATAATAATAATAATAATAATAATAATATTAATAATAATAATAATTAATAATAATAATAATAATAATAATAAAAAAGTGCCAGTAAATTTCATTTATATCATTAAAGCAGACATGGGCATGATTTTTTTATTTTTTTCAGAGCTTACTCTGATTTTTGCTACCATCAAAGGGGATTATTGGTTTTACTTTCACTCCCTAAGATTTGAAGTTGAAAAGGGGGGCTGGATCTGGATACAGTTGATTTGGAAGATCTATGTAGTATTACAAATAAAGTAAACTGCCAATTTTGGATCAGTACCAACTGCGAGTCAAAATTTTTAACCATATGCGCCGTAGTTTGAAAAAATGATAATATGTGCGCATTAGTATGAACACTGAAGTAGAGGATATTCTGAACATTTTGATCTGTGCTAGCCGATGTATACCTTATCAGTCTGATTCTTAAAAATGTTCAATTTTTATGATGAATAATTTGAAGTTATTTGAAAGAAGTATAGAAGTGTTATAAAATTAAAGTAAAATGATCAATTATTTTATTTTTGTATCATAATCGGTCAGTAATAGTTCATAGAATATATTTTTGTGATTTTTAATTTCTACCTCACTTGGGTCTCTTATGGTGGTATGATTTCAAGTGCTCAAAAAAACCTCTACTTTTACATTTATAATGTTAATTTCCTTCATTTTTATAATCTGTTATTCGATTCACTACTGCGATTTTAAAATATAACAATACCGCAGCCAACCATCCACAACAAAATAATGTTCGTTTTGCATGAAGATAAGGTCAAAAAATAATTAAAAGCTTATCTTTTAAAAATTCATGTTTAACCTAAACTAATTTAATATAAGCTTATTTTATGAGTATTTTTGAATTTATTCCATTCTATTTTAGTTTTGTAACTTGAAAAAAACATTGACCCACAATTGGTTTGACTCACATTTGGTACTGAATTTTATTTATGTATCAGATTGTGAGTTAATAAGAATAATAGGTATCTATTGTGGGTTAACTCATAATTGGTAAAAAAAAAAGTTAATTTTAAAAACGTAATTACTTGAAACTGAATTTTATTACAAATGCACAAATAGGCTAGACGGTATGCATTTAAGTGTAGTATGATGATGTATATGATAATTTTGCAGTAAGTCAACTGACCCACATTTGTTATAGCATTCTAAATGCAGGTAAAAAAATTCAACTTTAAATACCCAAAGCTCAAATGTGGGTGGGGATAAAGTTACTTTTAATGTTCCATTAGGTAAACAAATATGCGTACTTTATAACAACACTAACATTTGGGTTCTACCAATTGTAGCAGGAGATATCACCTCCATAAGAAACTGACCCATAAGTGGTAGTTTACTTTAAATAAATAGGTAAACAACATATCCGACTATATAGTCTATTCCAAATAAAGAAGACATGATGTCATATGAATTGATCGACCAGAGGAGAAAGGAGTAGGTAGAGATTCACCCTATTCAATGAAAGCTGCATCCAAAATTGTTTTGTAATTTGTTTAAACCAATATTTTTAGGTTGACGTTGCTGTGAAATGTTATTGTCTCTGTGATGTCATGTCTTTTTTATTTGGAGGGAATGGATTATAGGCCTTAATTCAAAATGAAAATATATAAATAAAACAGCAGTTTTTAGAATTATAATTCTATTGCAGAAGAGAATCATAAAAAAATCAGTGATGAAACTATGAACCAAAACAAAAAACAATAAGTTATTATGATTAAAAGGTTACTCCCACAATAATAATAACAACATTATATTCTTACCATCTTTCCTGAGTATTGAATAAGAATTTGCCTCCTAAAAGTGTAGATAAGTTGGGGATCTGGACACCCTCTCTATTGCTAAAAAAAAACTAGTTTACTTTTGTCAGTGTTGCTCATGTTCTAGCAAGATGGGGGAAGGTGATCATAAAAGATGGCAAAAAAGATGTCAACCCCTTTTCCTATGGCTGAGCTATCTACGCCCTTCTTGCTTCTGCCTCTACTCTTTGAGAAAGAATCAAAATTTCAGATTTTCAAAGAACTAAATTAAAGTAAAACTCTAGCACAGCAATACTTTGCCTGAAAATGCAGTTTGCCATTTTTCATCCATAATTTCAACAAAAAAAAACTGAATTCCAATTACTTGAAAAAATTGTGATATAATATCGATAATATTCGATATTTGTATAGAGGATGAGGATTCTTGAAGACATAAATTAGTAACGTGAAATAAAAGTATTGATCGAAGTAGCGTCCCAGAAGCGTGTGTATTTTACATCAGTTACATAATATAAGTTTGAGTGCAGTTTGAGTGAGATAAATGATGATGTATGGAGATAAACGAGTGAGCGGCGGAAATGGTAATACAGTGTAGCTGCGAACAAAGATGTAAAATATATTTTAATGTAATCGTGTGTTTGCAGGAGTGAAAGGAAAGAAGGATTGGTGGTCTCTACAATTTGTATTGATAATTATCAATATCTGACAAACATATTGATATATTGATATTTCATTGCTAATTTCAAGTAAAGTAATTAGAAATTTCAAAAAACTATTGATATAGTTATCCACTTCTTTAACAAAAATATCGATCTAATGATGCTTTATTGTTAAAAACCGATACTTACTCTTATATGATAACTAGGTTATCTCTTGTAAAAATTTCAGCTTCATCTGAGAGGTAGTTTTCTCAAAAACGTGAACACAAAATTTTTTTAATCAATTTTTCTTCTCCAGTTTTCTCAGTAGATAAGTATTTTATTAATAGGCACCGAACTTCTATCAGACTTGCACCAAAATGAGGATAATCTATCTTGAAAACTTCAGCCCGATCTATTTCAACATTTCCTCAGAATCCTGGAGAAACGACTCCTCCAGCAATTTTTTATTTTTCAGTTTTTTCAGAAACTACAAAACCGATAAGTAACAAACTTTTTCTGACCTCCTCCTATAAGAGGACTATCTTTCATAAAAATTTGAACAATCTATTCATTTTGTAGTTTTTTCAGAACCATGAACTCAAAATTTTAGGCGACACATACGCATACTTACTGTATATATTCATACTAGGGAATACCCAACGTTGCTACGCACCAATAATTCACATTCCTACTTGAATCATAAATGTGTCCGAATTATCATTTAATCAGATGCAAAATGAGGAAAACAAATGATTTCGAATTAGACTGAAATTGAAATGTACGCATAGCCAAATAATATAATTATCTGTAATTCGTTTGTCACGAAACTAATAATTTTCATCATCCCCACCCCTAACCCTTTTGCGAGATCAATTTTAATACCCCGTTCGCAAGCAAACCGGGTAAAAGGTTTCTGCCTAGTAAGCTGAAAAACGCAATTAGTCAACGTTTTTCGCGTCACCCATCATTATGGATTGATTGGAGCATAATACTCACGAAGTAGGTAGCCTACGTATAGAAAATTATATTTACGGAAGCCATTGTACTAACTTTGCATTACAAACGTCATTATAGCGTCACTTTCCTTGGCAACCTGATAGTCGTCGAATTCTAAATCAAAATCATCTTCCGACTTCTCTCCTTCCAACAGATCGTACACGCCCTTCAGAAATACTGGAGCTGAACCATTTGAGGCTGATATTTTTGGTCGTCTCGGTGTGCGAGGCAGTCCCAGAATGTTCGACAGACCACTCTCGAATCTTGCAGTTTCTCTTTTCGTCATTCTTCTTTCAATGACTGTTTGATCTTTTCCATTGTCTGTGTAAAGACCGGAAAGACTTCCGCCTAACTGATGTACCTTGAGCGTGAATAGAAAAAGCACGAGGAAATTCATTTTGATAGTTCTGAAATGCAAAAAAAAAAACTCAAAACATTACATCGAGGCTATGATAAGCTTCAATCTATGCAAGCTGAGCCAACAAATTATTATTCGAACTCGATGGCAGTATAAAGGGTTACCTGGAATAGGTTACCGCCTCTCTCCTGAAGCTCATACAGATTTTCATTTGCAATAATTAGGCACTATAATCTCCTATTGCATTTGCTAAATTGCAATTATAATACTACCAATACATTCCACTCACAAAATGACCTCAAAATATAAGGGAAAGAAACCAACAAATTATTTTTGCACGTCTTGACATACCAATCTAAGAAATTTAGCTATTCGTTGTTTTTGAAATATTAAATTTACCATCGATTGATATTAAAAAATAAAATATTAGGACACTCGGTACGTAGCTGTTCTACTTTGTTAAGTGATTTGCAAAATAATGCGGAACTCTCGACTTTTTGATGACAAAGTGTTCTATTTAGAAAAGTGAGGTGGGTAGCAGTTCTACGAAAAAAGGCTATTCTGTTAATTATGATACAGAACGCGAAAAGAACTTCATTCTAAAAAAGTTGGATATTTCTTGACCTGACTAGTGGCATGTAAGTTCTGAAAAAAAGTTCTTTCATAAAAATATATAACGTTTTTGGGTGTTGCTTGTATTACAAACCTATCATCACACGTCTTGCGTGTTTTATCATTTTCTTCTCATCAAAAAAGCTCTTTTATGATAAACTTTTCTTTTTGGTAGTGCCAATTTTTTGAGTTTTTATCATTGCGCAGAATTCGCGTATAATTAAAACCATAAGGTAGACCTGAAAATTCACTCAGAACTTATGGGCAGAATTTTTTGTTGATTAGAATAGGTACAGCTACCGCAGGACACGATAAAAAATTTGAATTTTGAATTTTCAATCTTATCTTATTTTGCTAAATGTGATGGTGGTGGTGAAAGGTAATCCATGGCAAAATGACAAAAGTTAGGTTTTAGCCATAAAGAATATCTGTATTCTTGGAAATTGTTTGGTGGTTTTTACTGGGTTTCTGCCTTTGGCCGACGCATATATCTTGGCTGAGTTTAACAGTTCGCGTAGGTACCCTCTGAAAATTTTTTTTACTATATGTATTTCTTCCATCTTAACACTAATCATCCAACTAAAATGAAACTTTATAAATTTATCCGGCAATTTGAATGCATAAATTTCAAAAAATTTGACTTTATGTTTAGTATAAGAAGAAAAAAAAAACGAAAAAACAAAAAAAAAAGGATTTTTCGTAAAAATTTAAATCAGATACTTAAGTTTATAAAATTTGATAAAAACTTCAAGTTGCACTTAATTCCAACTTAATACCTCGTTAAATAACAATTAACTCAAAACCATAGGTTGAAAATATTGGGAAACCCTTTCATTTTTTAACCAAAAATGATAGTTGGAAGTATGAATAATTTATTCATTCAAAATTCGGAGTCAGCTCGACTTCTTTAAAAACAAAAAAAAAAAAAAAAAACATATTATTGGAATATCGAGAAAAATAAAATAAGTTAAGAAACAACTAACCTGTGGTCGCAGCCTAATAATTCGACCATTAGTCCAATTCAGTGAGAACAAAAAAATACTTTTATTTTTTGGAAAAACTAGAATAATTTTAATTTCTTCACTAATCAGTCGGTTTTGGCGTCGTAAATAATATACTAAAAATCACATTCCTCCCACCACATCCGCAGATTTAAGGTGAATATACCCCTCAAAATGGTTTTTAAGTAAGTTATCTTTAGAAAATCTAATTATTATACTTAGTCGGTATTAACCGCCATGGGTTGGGAGTGAGTACATTTTTCGTTTCATGACCTCAGGAAAATTTTGGCAACAATAACTCAAATTCATATATATATATGTATATCATTATAATAAATGTACCTACAACCCGATTTTTTAAGAAAAACTTCAACGAATGTTATAAAGACAAAATTCAATGAAAATTATTCAAAAAATAATTCAAGGCGCATGCGCCAACTTCAAATATCCTCTTGTTTCCCTCCTAATAACAAACTGATCAGTGTTGCCAGGCCAGTACAAGCTAAAGTACAGCAAAGCGGCCCTTCAGGGGTTGATATATATATATAAAGACAGACATAAGTCAATTTCTTGTTTCCACAGAACAGGTCGCAATTTTTGTTCCACAATCACGAAATTTGGTACGAACATTTGTACTAATCCAAGGACCTGACCTATTGAATTTGGTACTGCTTTGCCGGACGGTACTTTCAGTATCACCATTTTTTTTTTTTTTTGGCGGTAAAATGCTAAATTTTGCACATAGCTACGAAATTTAGAATAAATCTTTATTACAACTTCCTGCAGTACGTTATTAATTTTGACGCGGATCGTCCGGTGTTTCTGGTAGCTATTTTTGTTTTTATTTTGGTCATAAAATGCAGAATTTTGGAACAATAGCCGAGAAATTTGAAACATATGCTTAATATATTTTATTGTAACATGCTACCAATTTTGGTGCGCGGATCGATCTAATGGGACTTCCAGTACTTCTATTTTTGTTTTTATATTAGTCATAAAATGCGCAATTTTGGGATAATATGTACGAAATTTGAAACAAATACTTAATATATTTTACTTTAGTATGCTACAGATTTTGGTGCGAATCGACCGGACGGTACTTCCGGTAAAGCTGTTTTTTCCTCTTTTTTTTTCTGATTTTCGTGAACTATTCTTCATATAAAAATTATCCACACGTTCATGTTTTCTTTTTTTTTTTTTTTTTTAAATTATGGTGTTTCTTTGATTTTATTTGAAATTATTATCTTAATTAATTTTTCATTTCAAGAAATAATGCTTTTAAAGTTCACAATGTCTAATATTTTATTAACAACTAACAAATTTTATACAATCATAACATACGATTCACGCAAATGAACTTAAAGACAATTACTGTGACCGTCAAAATTCATAATGCTTTTTTCTTGAAAACCTACTTTTTCTAGCGAGGCTTATCTTGAAAAATATTGATTTTTTCGAAGAAATATTAGAGTATGAACATTTTTGGCATCAGATTTCCTACAAAAAAAGTTATTTTCATTTTAGTTGTCTGACTTCTCCTATTCCTGTAATACTTTTTCAATGAGCACCTAAAATATACATCAATGTAATTAGGCTGACGTTATAACTACAACTTATAATGACAGAATATTACTAATACATTGATTTTTGCATGAGCGTCAAAATATAGAATAAAGGGGTCTAATGCAACTAGTTTTTACAAATATATATATATATTTTTTTTGGTTTTCATTAAAACAAAAATTGTTAGGAAAAAAGGAGGAATTCTTTAAAATTTTTCTTCATTTTAATTTTTCTTCAGTTTTTTAATTTTTTCAGGAACTGGATGGGTCTCTTATTTTACCCCAGACTCTAAGGCAAATATTTCAGCTGCTCACCTCTCTTGTCAGATCTGGAAAAAATTATGAACAGAAAATTTTTAAAATATTCCTCTTATTTACTTCATTGTTTGTAATTATAGCCAAAATCAAACTGAGGGCAGTTGACCTTTTACCCCCTATTTAAACACACATTACAAAATGAACACATCGCCATATGTGTCATTAGGAGTTTAGGTAATTACATCAATATAGCAACTTACTGTATTCATACTTTCTATGTAAAATGAAAGGGTACAATCCTTGGCACTCATTTGTCCTTTTATTTTTGGACAAATTAGTCCCATAGCATTATGCATCATACACCTGGTAAACACTTCATTTGTTTACTATTGTTATCCAGTTTGTTGTTCAAATGTTATTGCAATGCCTGTTGGCACAATTTTGTAGGTATTTAAGTGTGGTAACATTTTATTTTTAAACCGGTCCCACATGACAAGTGTATTTGGCAAACATTCGACATTTGTCTGCATTTGCGCACTGTGTGGGAGAAATGCTAATGCGAATGTTTGGCATTGCCAAACATTCGGTGAACATTCATCCAGGTTCTGGCAGTTGTCGGTAAATAATGCACGAGTCAAAGGGATGACAAATATTCCATGTGAACAAATATTTGTGAATCGTGAAGTTTGTGTATTCGTGGTGTAGTGTAGGAGCCGCAAAGCGGCGAGGCAAATGTTTGGGCCGAATATTCGCCGAATAACATTCGTCAAATACACGTGTTGTGTGGGACTGGCTTTACAATAGGAACTCTTATAAGAAATACAATGTTCCCACATTTTTAAGTACAAAATAGATCCCAAATTTCTAATTCAGTTCTAGATCACACCAGAGACAAAAAAGAAAAAATTGTTTCATGATACCTTGGTTAGTGATGTGTTGGTAGTTCACTAACTAGTTCGTTTAAGCTAAACAATTCAAAGGCCTAAATGACCGAGACTTAAACTCTCACAGAACTAGTTTGTGACTGACTTTAATTTTTAAATTTATATGTAACTGAACCTAGAGAATAACACATACTTCTGTTCATTGTTCACAGTTTTTCATTCATTATCATTCTTATCATTTAGGTCATGATGAACTAGTTCATTGAACAAGATTTTTTTGTGACTAAGACTGAATAAACTAAACTTTAAAAAAACCTCAAATTCCCATTACTAACTCTGGTCTCCTCTATGTTATTAATTTATGATGCCATAACTGACCGATTAGTAAAGAAATCAAAACTATTCAGATTTGTCCGAATAAAAAATCTCTCTTGACTAGACTACATATAAAAGCAATAAATTATGATAAAGTTTTTTTTTTTTCCCTTTGAAAACCAGCTGCAATGGGAATCGCCACTATGCCATTCACATTGAGCTATGCGAGGTGAACAGTGAAAAAGTGTCCAATGAAAATCTAGTGGAAAACTTTTGAGCAGAGTTTTTCAAAAAGTCTGAAATGATATTCTTACTAAGTAAGTATATCATGGTAAGTAGATAATTCCCGAGTTTTCTCAATAATTGAAAACCAAGGAAGAGCCAATGCTGATAAAGGTTTCATTGAAAAGAAGTGATTCGAATTTCGAACTTCGCACCTCAGAAATAAGAATGAGAACGTTCTTACGATAGGTACCTACAAACTGTACCGTACGTAAGGTGGAAAAGTCTGAAAATGTAGAAACGATTTTAAGCTGGTATTTAAGAAAATTTTGTACTTATCTGGGAACAATGTTTAAGACCGAATTAACCAAGGTTTTGTTTATTTCCTTGGAATTTCGTTAAAATCAGTCCATTATTAAAAGAGGTAGGTACGATACTGTACTCTGTCCGCGCTAAAGTATACCCGACGACATAATCAACGATAGGCGATGCGATTGTTATGAGAGAAAAGAAAAGGTATAGATCCGCATTTTTATGCAATGATAAGCATCAATTTAGGATATTTTGTAAACTAAAAAACACGAGTTTCATGCTGACAGGTGTGGATATGATTTGTGACGTCAGGTACATCTAAGCTTGGACAGAGTTGATACGATACCTGATATTTTACAGACCAACGAAGAGACTCAAGTCGATAGAAATGCTCGTCATTTTATCGTTAAAAATAATTAAGAAGCATGGCTAAAACTAAAAATTATATACTTGCCAACAGGTGCTAAGGCTCCGACCTCCTCAGGCAAAGCCACTTTTTGTACGGAAGTATACGAACAATAATTTGGAAACGTTCTAATAATTGTAAAACATTACGTGGAAAGTAAAATTTCATCGAAAAAATCATACATTTTGCGAACGGTTTCATATATCAGTATTCTGCCTGCTACTATTTCTACAATCTATTATCAAAAACGATGAAATTTTTGTATCGAGATTGGTCAATTTGCTGAGAATATCAGAAAAAATGATCAATATAGATACGAATCTCAGAAATGGTATCTACAATATAGACTTGGATATAACTATGGTAAAAAAAAAGATACAAATGTGTAAATACTTAAATTAATTATGTAAGTATTTACAACTGAAAACTTACTAAACTGTGTTTTAGGCTACAGCACTGCAGTCGCAAACTGTCTTCACTCTTTACTCATCAGAAATGTGATCACGACAAAAAAAAAGAAACTAAAATAAAAGTCAGAAACTGAAAACATTTGGCGTGTGGTTCTCTTGAAAAGGAAATAACTGAAACATAGAGGGAAGATTAAAGGTCGAACGAATTGCTCTGAAAAAGCAGTAGGTAGTAGGATTAACTGTAGGTATCTCACATTCACGTTAAAACTTCGCCATTTGTCTTCTTTTCTGTATCTTTTCAATTTGTTTAGATACCTGTTTTCTTTTGTATTATAACTTAGCACATCATATAAGTTCCTCTATAGCGATTTTCACGAATTCAATGTAGGTACCGCCGTATCCGCCAATACTTCTCAAAAATTAAACAATCAACGAATACTTTTTTAAACACCATTCATCGTTTCAGCTACAATTTCTAGAAAACTCGATAAACCTGTAAATGAGTGGCGTGACATACGCTATTCGACGCTATTCCCATTTTCCTAATGACCAGCTTGTTACGTGTAGAGGAAAGACTAATAGAATTTGTAAAAGTGTTGGTGTATGGCTGCAGCGAAGATGATGAAAACGATTTCACGCCGTAACGGTTAGAGTATATCGCTATTCGTGAGAAAGAAAAATTACGTAGGTACTAATAAAAATTTTCATTTAAAACTAATTTTTGCCACGTTAAGAAATAGCCTAAAATCCTAAATGAGGAACCTATAATGTTAGGCCCTGATTGAGATAATCTGACGCCATAGGCCCAATATTTTTTTCCGCCTTTCTGTAGGCAAAAATAGTGGCGTATCGCGGATTTTTCCAGAGAAGGGGGCGTGTTATATTCGCAGATTATTATGTGCAAATATGTATTTAATGGAGAAAAAAAAACAAACTAGTGGTCAGTATCAGTGGCTGAAGCTGATTACAATTAATGTGATAACATTTTCATATTATTTGACTTTAATCCATCGATGGATTCTACTCGATTCACCGCCAACCGATTTTCTTCCAGTAAATATTTTAGCTACTTAATATATTGATAAGAATTCGATTTCGGTGTTAAATGGGAAATACTATAGAGAACGAGGACCGGAGATGAAACAAGAAAAGAAGATTTAAGTGAAGTTCTGTCCAAGAAGCGAGTGTATTTCATAGAAGATACATAATTTAAGCAAAGTACATTTAAGAGAGATAAACGAATGTTAACGGAAATGAACGAATGAGTTGCAGAAGTGGCAGAACAGTGTAGCCGCGAATAGATATAAATAAATTACGTATTTTATGTAATCGTGTGTTCGCAGGAGTGAGAGGGGAGAAGGATTGGTAGTCTCAACACCACCCTACAATCTTTTGAACCGATCACGACTGAGGATGTTATAAAAATGTTTTTTTTTTTTTTAAATTTACGAGTTGTTACATTTAATTAAATTATTACATATAAAAAAAATTAACAGGAATTGAAAAAGAAAATGTATAAAAATGGTGAAATTGTGTGTATATAAAAATAAAATAAAATGGTAACTAAATTGGACGAGTATGGTAAGTACATATTTTGAGTATTTAATATATATATATAAGGTAGATTAAATATAGTAACATGTATTTTTTTATTTTTTTTTTTAGGTATTAAGATTAATAGCATGCAGTAAACAAGGGAAGTATAGGTAAGGTAGATTTATTTGAAATTGAAAATTTTTTAAATTTATGAATGTGAAATATTTTGTTTTGTGGTGTTACAGGTGTGGATCTGATATTGGATATGACATTTTATGGATCAAGATTTGGGGATTCCAGGATTTTATGGGTTAGAGAAATATCCTGCTTACTGGGTAAGGCTTTTGTGAGTAAGTCAGCTAATTGGTCTTTGGTAGCTATTTGTTTGAATGTGAAGATTTTATCGTTATAGGCTTGGGCAAGTCCATAACATTTAATCATGAGAGCTCGAAGACGTTTTTGGCCTCCTCCCAAAATGACATGTATGACTGAAATGTTATCTTCATATACTGTTACAGGAGTGTCAATCGAGAAGAATTCACGGTTGAGGAGCCAAGCAAGTTCAATATCCTCAAAAGAATCATGAAGAGCTATTAATTCAGCTGCTGTGGATGATGAAGCATGAATGTTTTGGCGATGAACGCCCCAATTTACAAGGTCACCATACATGGTAATTAAGTAACCAGTTATAGATTTTCCTTTTTCTAATTCTGTTAAATTTATAGGTTGATCGTCTATGTCGGGGGCATAGGATGCATCGACATAAGCAGATATGCCTTCAGAATTGGATCTATAGACGAGTGCAAGATCAATAGTGGATTTTAAGTACCGGATGATTCAACGTACATGATTCTTTTTGGTGTCATCAGAACAATTTTGGAATCTTGACAGGTAATTAACAGAAAATGATATATCTGGCCTTGTGCCTCTAGATACATATAATAGTGCGCCAATCATGGATCTATATTCTTTGTTATCGGTTCCATCAGATTTGCTCAACTTTAAGCCTGTCTCCATAGGCGTTTTGGAAGGGTTGGAATCAAATAATTTGAATTTTTGGAGAATCTTTTGGATTTGTTGTTTTTGTGTGAGCTTTATAATTTGTGATTCACAATTTCTTTCTATTTTGAAACCTACAAAGTGAGATGGGTTATCTATGACTTTCATTGTGAAACGTGTTTTGAAGTGGGTGGTTATTTCATTGATCCACTCGGGGCGGTTGGTTGTTAGTAGGATGTCATCCACGTAAATTATCAGAAAGAAAATGCCATCTGATTCATCTTTACATATGTAGACACATCAGTTGATTTTGGATTTAGTAAAATTGGATGTTGAAAGGTGAGTATAAAGTAACTCAATCCAATTTTTACTTGATGTTTTTAAGCCGTAGATGGATTTTTCGAGTTTTAACAATTTTGATTTATCGACATTACAACCTAGGGGAATATTTAGGAAGATGTCATTTTTGATTTTGGAGTTAAGATAGGCTGTTTTGACATCATATTGAACTAGTTGTAAGTTTAATAGATTGGTTACGGATAAGATCCACCTAATTAACCAAAGTTGCACAACAGGTGCATAGGTTTCTGTCATGGTGTATTCGGATCAATCCATAAAACCTTTAGCTACGAGTCTAGCTTTGGGGCACATTATTCCTCTTTCATTGGCTTTGGCTGTGAATATCCAGCGTGTATCTATAGGTTTAACGTTGGGTGGACGATCTACTATTTTCCACACATGAAGGTCTGACATTGATTGCAGCTCATCATTGATAGCCTTTATCCACTCTTTCTTGAAAGGATTTTGATAAATATCACTAAAGCTTACAGGCATACAATCTTCTATGAATTGTGAGTCTTCTAGTGAGGCTTGTTTTAGTACATTGACCCTATAGATTACCTCTATTTCCTCTTCTAAGGGTTTCACTTGTAATTCCTCTGGTCTACAGGTAAAATCGGCTAATGTTTTCGTCTCATCAAATTTAACATCGCAGGATTTGTAGGATTTCATTTTTACTGGGTCCAATACCTGATAACCTACATTCAAAAATCCAATTAGAATAGTTTTTATTGCTCGGGGTAAGAATTTTGGGTTGAGATGCTCCTCTTCATTCTTCTTGGCTTTGACTGCTGATTACTGTCTCTGTTCAATTGGAACATGTTTGTAGGCAATAGCACCAAAGACTCAAAAATGGGATATGTCGGGTTTGGTCCCGTATAATTTTTTGTAGGGGGTAATGTTTCCTAAATTGACGCGGGTTGGACTTCTATTGATGATATGGGCGGCAGCTAGTACTATTGTGGACCATAATTTAAAGTCAATTTTGGCGTCGTATAATATAGCTCTAACTCTTTCGAGTAGGGTTCTATTTTGCCTTTTTGATATAGCATGTAGTTAGGGGGCATATGTCACACCATCATCTAAAGTGATTCCCTTTTCGGAGTAGAATTGTGTCATCTTTGAATCGGAGTATTCCTTTGCTTGATCTGTTCTTAATACAGAGATGGGATCATTTGGGAATTTAGTATTGAATGATAAATAATACTCTTTAAACTTATCAAAGGCCTGTGATTTTCTCAATATAGGGAAGGCAAGAGTATATTTTGAATAGTGGTCAATGAATGTTATAATAAATTTTTCTCCGTTATAAGCTTCTTGAAAGGGTCCCATGATGTCTGATGAGATTACTTCCATTCTCCTAGTTGGTCGAGTTCTCACACCATGATGACCAAGTCGGGTAGATTTAGCTTTTATACATATTTCGCATTTGGCAAAGCCATCATCCTTAAAGACCAAATTTTGGGGCATGCCTACAACTACTTTAGATAAGGCTTTGAGGCTTTTGCCACTTAGATGACCTAATCTTCTATGCCAAAGCGTTTTAGTTTTACTAATATTTTTCTTATGCTTTCTATTGATTCCGACACTCTCTCCATTTAATTCGTCCTCTGATTCGGAATAAATCTCCTGAGTGACTGCTTCCACTGCAGTATCTTGTAAATTTTGAGATTGGTCAATAGTATCATTTTTGTAAGTCTGACAGTAGTTTGTTTTTCTATTTCTAATTGACGAAATTCAGAGAAGACAGTATCAAATTTTTGAGGTAATGACATCATTAATTGATCAATTTCATCTGCTTCTGATAGGGGGTAATTAGCATCACGTAGTTCTTCCACAATAGTCAAAAAATATTCCAAGAATCGACGGATGGTACCTCTTCTAGGATCAAAGTGAAGGGACTGAAATTTTGATTTTAAAACCATGATGTTAGTAGCTGTCTGGTTTCTATATCGAGCATCCAAAATTTTGAAAATTGGAGAAACAACATCGTAAGTTTTGACATGATGAAGAATTCTTTTGTCAAGTCTTTCGAAAATGTGGGCTTTTGCCCGTTCCTGAGTTTGAAAGAATTTAAGCCATTTAGACGTAAGGCGTTCTTCGGATGAGGTGTAGATATAACTAGTTTCACGAGCAGTAGGAAAAATTGTGGAGTGGCAGCCTTTACCAATTAGGGTGCCTATGACAGTTGCACGCCATCCCTCATAGCCATTTCCACGGAAGATGTTCGAGACTCGATCATTATTGTCAGTGTTCATAATTAATGAATTGACTGAACTTTGATTAATTAAAAAAAAAAAAAAATATTACGGATATCAATCCCCAGCAAATGCGGCAAGAAAAGGATTGCCGTCCCTGTGTTAACCAAACAATGTATTTTAATGACGATAGTATATTAGTTTGTCCTTGTGTGTTTCTCAAGTGGGTCCACACTGGGCAAGAGACAACACACGCTAAAGTTGAGATTGGACACTTCAATTTAAAAAAAAAAAAAATAACAAGACTTATACAACCCAAGATGATTTGTAATTGAAATCAATATTCGAAGAAATAATTAATGAAAAATGAGATAAATGAAAGAAAAATGAGGGTGAAATGAAATTAGCTACTTTCAGACCAGGGAATTAGGAAAGAAAAATTTAAAAATTTTGGATAACAGGGGAAAATTTGATCTAATTCTGTATTCCAACAAAACAAATAGTTCGAAACGAAATAAAAAAAAATAAATAAATAAATATGAAAATTATTGCAGGTGATTTGAAATAATTAAGCACCAGATGTGTTATAAGAAAGAGGTAAAATAATTCTTGAGGTAATGTGAGAGAAAAAAAAAAATTCACAATACAGAGAAAAAAAATTTGTAAATGGTAGGAAAAAGAATTCGAAATTTAAAAAAAAAATAATTTTGGTATATTTGTAATAAATTAAACGAAATTAGGAATTGTGTGATTGAAATTAATTAAAATATTCCAAGTAAAGAGAAAAAAAATATTAAGTATAAATTTGAGAAAAAAAAATCGTTAAAGTGTTTTCGACACAATTGTGCAACCGCAAAAATTTACAAGTTGCAACAAAATGGTGGTTTGAAATTGAAAACAGCGCCAACGTATTTATTCAATGGACGTAGATAAGAGTTCGTAGGTTCGTTGCACTTAACAAAGGTTAATGTACAAGTTCGAACGAAAGAACGAAACGAGCCATGCTTACGTCACAAGTTGTACACTACAAGACAAAAGTGGCTGCAAAATTTTGCAATGAATTTGCCAAAATTTGTACTTAGATAAATTTTGAAGAGGCCAAAATTATTTGAAAATAACGGTATTTTCAAATATACAAGATAAATTTTGATTCAGAAAGGTTAAATAGTGCAAAAATACGAAATAATACACGAAAATTACGAAAATATTACCAAAAATATATTTTTTATTACCTGTTTTCAGCGGAAAATTTTCATTTAATACCTTTTTAACCGGTGATTTTTTGATTTTCAGGTTCGCTTCCTAGAATTTACAAAGACGACGCTCTGGACAATGATGGTTGAACTGCGCTTCGGTTGTTGAGGATGTACTTCGGTGAGTATTTAAGTTGAATTTTGAAGTTTTCGTTGATGCCAAATGATGAACTTTGATTGAGATGATGAATATGAATTTTGATGTTGATGATTTTTGAAGCTTTTACGTTGGTTTCTGATCAATTTCTGATGGCTCAAGGCGATTTATTACCAATTTGATGACTTCGACAAATTAGTTCGTACACAAGCAGGGCAGGCACTAATGATTTTACTAACTTTTGAGCAACACAAGCAGGGCTCTCAAACAGTTAAGTAATCGACGAGTCTTGGAACTTTCGAACACTTGGCCGGATTATACACAAGCAGGGCAAATCCAATGCAGCAAACGACGAAATTCATTGAACGTTTACAGCATTCAAATAAAAATTTTCGAAGACAAAAAATTATGACTCGAAAAAAAAAAAAAAAAGTTGGAACTTTGTTACCCAACACGAAAATAAAAATTACGAAAAATGACTAAAAAAAAATATTCACGAAAAATATTAACAATTTGACTTAGAAAAATTCACAGTATAAAAGATTTTAATTATTTTAAAAATTTGTTTCAGGTACAAGGATTGTTACCGAGCGATGCTACCATATAGAGGGTGGGGACCGGAGATGAAACAAGAAAAGAAGATTTAAGTGAAGTTCCGTCCAAGAAGCGAGTGTATTTCATAGAAGATACATAATTTAAGCAAAGTACATTTAAAAGAGATAAACAAATGTTAATGGAAATGAACGAATGAGCGGCGGAAGTGGTAGAACAGTGTAGCCGCGAATAGATATAAATAAATTATGTATTTTATGTAATCGTGTGTTTGCAGGAGTGAGAGGGGAGAAGGATTGGTGGTCTCAACAAAAATACGAAAATAAAGAAACATCGAATTTGAAAACAGATCTCATATAGAAAATAAAAATATTATCACATTAAAAACAACAACAACAACTATTAAACAAACTTAGTAATGAGTATAAATGTACCCTAAATATTCTGTCCTTTTATTGGAAAATTTTTTGGCCCCAAAACTTTCTGACGTTGTGGGCCCAGACACATTCAGGCCATTTTGAACGGTTGAACAACCATACCACACTTTCGCTACGCCACTGTAAAGTTGTTCCTCATGAGTGTAGGTTTGTATCTAAGCTGTTATATTTATACATATAATGACGGTATTTATGTTGCGATTTGTCAGCTGCGAAGATGGTGGGCACGCACGTGCTGAAGAATACTTTATTTGTCACCCGCGGCTGCTGCTGACGCAATACCCCGAATTCCTCACCCTTTCACCGTTACTTCTGCAGGCTTCTTGCTCTTTTCCAATTTTATTTTCTACTTTCACCCTCATCTCACTGACAACATCGACGTAATTTTCGAACAGAATTTTGGTTATCTTAAAATATTCTTAATTAGTAAAAACACACGTCTCTTTTCGTTAGGTAATTTTCGTTGGTTTGTACCCTTTGTATCTTTAAAGACTGAATAGTTGTCGCCGTATTAGGTTTAATTATTAAACCATTTTCGAACACTTCCGTAACTTAATTTTTCTTAATCTGCTCTTCTTACGAAGAAAACTCTAGTCGTGGGTACGCATAGTTTTTGTTTTACTCAAATACGCAGGTTTGCTGATCGGAGTTCAACAAATTATTCAATTTGTTTTCTCCTTCTTGAACCAATCTAATGGAAATTCCTTGTTTTGAAATAAAAATAATATATATAACCTATGAAGCTTCGCGCATTGTAATCACGAAAATAAAATAATTTTTTGTAATTTCTTAACCTCAAAGCAGCAATGAAATATCAATATATTGATATAAATATCGATTACTATCGACATAACTATCGATATTATTTTGCAATTCTCTCTCTCTTCCTCTCTCCATCTACATCTGTATCTACATCTCCATCTCATCTCCATCTCTATCTCCATCTGCAAACTGGATTTTCTAGCGAAGCATTACTGCACTATTTTTTTTTTGAGTTTGTCGTTTATCTGTTATAAATGAAGAACTTTTGTCAATAAGCAGAGCTCAGTAGTCAGGAGCTATGTGAAGTTATGTTGTTAGGGGGGTATAACCTGTCAATTTTCACAATATATCCAAAAAAATTTCAATTTTTACCAAAAAAATCCAAAAACAAAATGCTAATTAGTCAGTGAAAGAGCAAGAAAAAGGAAGTCACCACCTCTTACGACAGATCACATCTTCACACCTCCTCTTGCACAGTCTTTGTCTGTGGTTAAATGTTAGCTTATAATCAGAAAGACATAGACTCAATTCCTGAAGAGAAAAACTTATTTTTTCTTTTTTTAGTCAATTAGCTCTGTTTGATAGGACTACATCAACTTACACCAACATACACCAATGAGGATATTTCACAAATATAAAAATGTTATACGACATTACACCAAGTTTTACTTGAATATTTTAAAAACAACCACTCTAGTGTATGTTGGTGTAAGTTGGTGTAGTCCAATCAAACGAAGCTATTGTGTTGAAGGGTATATGAGAGGTGAGGTGAGATGTATTGTTTTTATTATGTTCTTTAATTTTAATTTTTTAATTTTTTTTTAATACAATGAATTTCAAAATCCATAATTTACTTTGGTGGTGGGATTTTTGGGGCAGATGCGGGGGGGATGGTCCATGGTATACCACCTTGAGGACGACTACGGTTGGGCGCCTAAAGTGGCCTGGGAAAAACCCCAGTCCCTGGAGGACATCTCGCCATCTCTGATATACATAGTAGTATGCCTTAGCCAAGGCTACCCCCGCATCGTTCGAAAGATCACTCACATTACTATGCCTTTTTTTTATACACCAGTAAATCTTGCGAGAAACAATAAAAAAAATAAAAAAATACCTTATAATTATTTATCCCAGGGAAGAAAGAGAATGGTAACCTAAATGTCGTATATACTTTACAAAAAAAAAGTACGCATCCTGAATACCAAATAAGACTGATAAACAGATAATGAGATACAATTATTATATTGAATCCTTTGACTATATAGAATTAACATGGACTGCTATTTGATTGAAAAATACGTACAAAATTTCGTTATCAATTGCCAAGACATAGGAGGAAAAAGTTAGTCGGGTTGGGTTGATAATGATTTCAATGTCCTTTGCGCGGTAATTTTGTTTAGAATAGAAATTATGAAAATTTAATTTAAAACCATAGAAAATGCTTCTACTTATTACTAATTTGTAATTTTTTATATATTCAATATAATTAATTCAGTTCAACCTCAAACTTCAGCAATATTTTACTGTTTTACAAATCCTTATCATACCCAACCCAACTAACTTCATCTTACATCTTCTAACGTCATTCTTATCACAAATAGCAGTCCATGTTAATTCTGTATAGTCAAAGATTGAACCAAGCAATCAGTGTTGCCAAATGTCACCAAAAAATTTTCATATCAAAGAGTCACAAAAGGGAATAGTTTAAAAAAAAACGGGTATGCTGGAGCCTGGAGGGCGAAATATATTTAATTTTTGATATCTTCGCTAGAGGGGACAAGAACCGTCGCCAGGAAGACGGCCCCTCCTGGTTATGGGCCTGAGCTGGTAGGAACAAAATTTTACTTGAATGTAGGTCAACTGCGGTGGAAACTTTTCTCGCAAGTCTCTAGAAAAGGTTTCAGTCGAGTCTGGAGTACAAATCAAGTATTGGTTGAAAATCGCAGAAAACCTGTTTCGTAAATTTTTCGACTAGGCTACTAATCGCCAAATTCTTTCGAACATTGGATAAAATATTATTATAACTACCCAGGTGCCCATACATGTATTTGAAATGAAAATAAGTTTTTCTATCACTTCAGAAGTGAGGAGGAGCTTCATAAATCAAACGTATTTGCGTCGAAAAAAAATTATTTCTTCTTTCTGCGTAGAAAGGAAAAGTTTGAACGTTTAAATTTTCGTGGCGAAGAATGAATACCTAAATGCTGTTGATCTGTTTACTCGTGGCAACTATTGAAGATTAGAAAAAAAAAAAAAAAAAAAAAAAAGACAATACAAAAGTGAATATATGACTTACCCGCATTTGTTTTCAATTTTCAAATGACTCGAACTTGCGGCAGACGTCACAATAAGCAAAGAAGTACGTCGTATCGATTGGCTCACCATGTGAATTTATTCGATCGATGTTACAATTTTTATTGATCGACGATGTTACCGAGATGTTTTCATGAAGGTCTTCCGAGAAAAACACTGCAGCTGCAAAAATCAGTTGAATCGCTTCAATTCAAGTTGAAACTGATCAAAAACTGGATTCTGAATGATGATGCTGTAAATGTGTGTACCAGCAACGATGGTAGAACTTCTATGCGTATCGTCACACCTGAATGCTTAATATAGATACATATATATATATATATATATATATATATATTTATATATTTATTTATTTACTAAAACGTTTCATTCTCGTTGCAACCAATTGAAAAAACTAGATTATTGTATAATACAATAATATAGTTTTTTCAGTCGTGTGTAACGAGAACGAAACGTTTTACGAATTGACTTGTTGACAAAATAATATTTCCCAATGGCAATATTTTCTTACTATTGGCTGGAAAATAGGTACGTAGGATTCGCACTTTACTAGAGTAATGCACTTTCATTTCGAGAGTGGCAATATCGGAACTGTAAGAGCGAAGTAATGGAGGAAATAAGTGTAGGTATACGTAGATTATCGAAGAAAAAACACTTATAATATGCAGTCGATGAGGCGTACTATGCCGCCAAAATTTAAGGAGGCTAGAGATACGAAACTTACATTAAACAAAAAAAAAATTGTTCCTTGGATCAAAATATTTTCATTAATTCTCATCAGAATAACAAAATTTAGAAAAAAATTTGCGTCTAGGCTGCCCTAGACGCCAAGTTTCACTTTTGGCCCTGATTATTTTATTTTTTTCAAGACCGGCTGATTCCAACTCTAGGGAGAGGCTAAGCCTCCCTTATGCTCTCTAAGTGCACCTACGAAGAAATTAACACTTTTAATAGATTGATATTTACACTGTCGTGCAAGATTTTATAGCGTTATATAGATTCAAAAAACTTTTCGTTGTTTTCAACGAAGAATTTTTGGGGAAGTATCCGAAAAAGTTTGAAGTATCTGCCTATGAGTATGTGAATGGAGGAGTATTTGTCAGTGAAATAGCTTTCTTTTTTTTTTTTTCATTGAAAAATGACGAAAACCTTATATTTTTCTTACATTTTTTGATTTTTTTAATACAAATTTCTAGTAAGTAAACTTTAACGTATAAAAATTTAAGAAATGAAGGTAAATATTTTAGACATTTATTTGGAGGCTTAGCCCCCTTTAACTTCTTGTGATTAATCTAGCCCAATTTCAAGTAAACTATCAAAGTCAAAACATTTTAGGTCTCTTTACAGAAAGAAAAGTTTTAGTTTCGTTACTTCACCTATTTAACTAAACTTTTTTTTTTTGTGAAAAATAAATTTTTTACAACACCCCTCCCAAAAATACGTTTTTTTATGCGCCTTGATGGAACAAAAAGTAACAAATTTTAATATGAAGTCAAAAAATTATCCTCTGCACATGCGCACTTGCAACTTGAATTTCTCGTACATCTCGATGAATTTCTCGCACGGGTTGATTAATTTCTGGCACGTGTTTTCTAATTTCTCGCATGGGTTGGCTACTTTCTCAGTTTTTATTATTTCTCGCTACGAACTACTTTTTTCAAAAACATTCTAAAAACAAGCAAACTGCGAAAAATTCGACGAAAAGTTTTTTGATTTAAAAAAAGTAAAATTATTAATTATTATTTGGATCTGAAAAATAAATCATCGCCATTTTTTAGGGAACAGAGGGAGAGATGTTGCAAAAACTAACGTGTGACACACGTGCAAAGTACATATAGGTAATTGATATACTCGTGTGATTTGCAGCACTCGCCTTTGGCACGTGCTGAAAAATTCAAGTTAGTATCAAAATCGCCTACTTTTTTTCACTTGTATCACAAATAACTATATTTCCTGTGAATTCCATGCAAAGTCGTAAAATTTTGGTCCGCCTTAGCTCTAAACTGTTCCGATTCTCGTTCGTTAATTAAATTAAAATTTGTAAAGATTAAAACCGGAATTCTTTGAATTTTTGAAATTCTTCACCATACAGGTAACCGCTGCCCCTCTTCTTTATTAAAGGTGTAGATATAATTTTTTTCATTTTCATAAACTTTGGTGGCAGACTTATTGCACAGACGAGTTCTTTGTGCTTCGTTGAAGACCCTCACATATATACGATATATAGGTACCTATAGTTTAAATTTCATTTTGACAAAAAATAATTATAGCCTATGCTGTACTTGTCAAAAGGCAAAATAATCAGCCTAACGAAAGTAAGTCGACCAAAATAATTCATATCCAAATAATGGTTCAGAAAATGGCTCAATAAAATTCCGCGAATGCCTCTGGATCTAGCAGGCCAAAGATATAGTAGGTAATCGTAGTTCTTTAGATAATAGATAATTACAGATTCTGTTTTAACGTTCTGCTACGGCGATGAACCCAGAAATGTAGAAAATACATCTTTCTCCGCTTGTTTTCTCATTGAGAGAACAAAATCATCCATTTAAACATGTTCTCCAGTTCTTTGACCTTTAAAATAGTTTTTTTTTTTTTTTTTTTCAAATAAATTTTGCTCGATATATTCTGCACAATGCTAAAAATGAATGTAGGTAATTCGTGGCCCGAAAATTCAGCTTTCGACATTCAGTATTTGTATTAAGCTGTAAACAACTGTTGCTCTTTTATACAAAAAATAAGATATGCGATTTCGACCACACCTGATATCTGCACAGTTTTTTTATTTTATTGGAGGATATAATGCGTTTCAGGTCTTCTTCATGCGTCAAAAATGGTAGCCACCTAATTAATTGATTATTTAAAATATCTCTGCCGCGCATCAACCGCAGTAGGTGTGTATTTTCCAAAGTGTCAAATTTTATAATGGCTGCCATTCAAAACCCAGTTGACCGATTTCGCTCAAATTCAAAACCAAACCAGTCTCTAATAGTTTCCAACTACCATAAAAATTTCGAGCCAAAATTTTTTAATTTACGGGAATTATCGTGATGACAACGTGGTGGGTTTGCAACACTTCGAGAATCCCTTCCTCCGAAACTACTGAATGAATTTCAACAATTTTAACACGAATGTGTTGCCCATAAAAGCGTCTAACTTTATTTTAAGTTTAATTGCCATAAGTCAAAAAGCGGAGGCTCCACAGACTCCCAAAAAATGTCAAAATCAGTAAAAAAAGGTGTCAAATTTGTAATTGCTGCCATTCGAAAACCAGTCAACCGATTTCGTTCAAATTCAATACCAAATCAGTCCCAAATAGTCTAAAACTACCGTAACAATTTCAAGTCAAAATCTACAAATTTACGGTAGTTATCGTGATGACAACATGCTGGGTTTGCAACACTTTGAGAACCCCTTCCTCAAAAACTATAACGAATGAATTTTAAAAATTTCAACACGAATGTGTAGCCCAGGAATGCTTCTAACATTACCCCAAGTTTCATTGTCATAGGTCGAACAGCGGAGGGTTCACAGACTTCCAAAAAGTTACAAAATGAGCAAAAAGTGGAAATATATATATATGTATATATATAGAGTATACAGAAGAATTTGAGTGACCTATATATTCGTGATCTACGACTCAAGATCGGTGCTTTTCCACAGGTCCCACCCCCAGGTCCCGTTATTGCACTGAATGCAATAGTAAAAACTGCATCAATAATAATAGGGGTCCAATTCAAAACATATATATTTATTTTTACACGTCAAAAATCATTATAATAAAAACAGATGAACGAAATTGGTAAAAACCTAAAAATGATAGCTCATTATCGTCGAAACATTTGAAACAAAACAAATGAAAATATTTCATATAGGTAGGTACTTAATATTTACAGCCTATTACATACTATACCTACCGATGTATTTACGAATTATATTTTTGCTATCATGTGTTGAATAAATACCCAAATTCTATCCCCTATACTTTTATATATATATATATATATAGTCTATATGATGCCTATACTATATACCATCCCACAACCAATTATTAACAAAGATTACCTATATATGGATATATGGATATCTAACTACTTTCTAAAGCGCAGCAATAATGGTAAAACGTGCATCGCTGCCAGAAGTATAAAAAAATATTTCGAATTAATGGCGGTCGTCTCTTCCGTCGGCAACGGATCGTTCTCACCGGTGGATGCATTCGCAAACGCAGCATCACTAAAAGCGGCTGAACACTTTTCGCAGACAGTAGGCCGCCGCTGTTCGCTCATCTCCGCGCGAATCTCGTCTTCCAGAATTCGTCGTTGTTCGATGCCCGACAGTCGTGTCTCCGCCATATGTATCGATTTGGCCACCATCATTGGTATGGCGATCATTGCTCCGTACGTTTTGTTTTCCGTTGTTTGAATAAATTTCGAACTTTTGTCGTAGATTTCGCCGAACGTGTCCAGCAGAGTCATCAATTTCGGAAGAAGTTTTCGCAGCAGATCCAGATTAGCCAGCATTTCCCTCAGACCCTGGTCCGTAATAGTGCTGGAAAAATTGAAGCCATCGACTATCGCGCACGCTGCCACCACCGTTGGACGTAAACACTGGAATTCGGCAATCGTTTTGCGTAGGCGACGAACATCAGCGCTAGCGCTGGCTTCGTGATCGTCCATGAGAATTTTTAAAACTCGCGAAAATATTGGAATAGGACGAAAAAATAAATAAAAAAAATATCACATTACCTAATGCAAGAAAATCAAAAAACAATACCTACGCGTACCTATTTAACACAATTATTAACGTTTTTTTTGGTTTTTTTTCTTTCAAACAATTCAATTTCTTGTAATATTATGGTACCTAGTAGGTTATGGTATCTACGTATACTGTTATATATCTTGATTTTTTTTTTTTTTTTGGTTTTATTTAGAATAATTATTGCATGCTTCTTTTCGAAGCTAACTCGCACGAATGACAAATGTTGAGTATCGTCTTTTGTTGCACAATGAAACCTTATCACTTATTTGCCGTTTAATTTCTTTCGCAGGAATGAACTTCCGAAAAGATTAAACATAGGTAAGTTATACGTTTTAATTGTCACACCAAGACGCGAATCTACGAGAATACTGTACTATTATATTGGTGAATTTTGTAAGCATTGAAAGTAAAGGAGGTGGTATATGCGATGATTTCTTCGAACCAAGCGTTGGAATTGATTTAAAGTGGAGGATTGCAATCCAGAGATTTTTATGCAGGTTTTCTTTATCTACTTATTACGCTTGGTGCGATATTAGCCCCCAGGGTTGGTGGTGGGTACGTTTTTCATTTCATGATCTCAGGAAAATTTTGGCACCAATAACTCAAATTCATATATATATATATATAGACAGATAGATAGATAGATATAAGTTCATTTCTTGTTCCCACGGTACAGGTCACAATTTTTATTAAATAATCATGAAATTTGGTACGTATATTAATACTAAGACGAGGATCTGACCTATTGATTTTGGTGCGGATCGGCCCGACGGCTCTTCTGGTAACACCATTTTTGTTTTTATTTTGGCTATAAAATGCTCAATTTTGCATCAATAGCCACGAAATTTCGAAACAATGTTTATTATAATTTATTATAGTTAATACGCTATCAATTTTAGCGTGGATCGGTCGGACGGTACTTCCGGTACAGCAATTTTTTTTATATTGATCACAAAATGCGCAATTTTGGAACAGTATGTAAGAAATTTGAAACAAATATTTATTATATTTTATTGTAGCATACTGTCATTTTTCGTGTGGATTGACCGGACGATACTTTACTTCCGGTAAAGATATTTCTTTTCTTTTTTAGTCCAGGTCCGTAGCCATGTACGGGGCCCGGTCTAGACAAGTTCCAGCCCGTCCTGGCATTTTTTGGGCATATTTGCATTCGTAAAGGTAAAGGCGCCATATGGTTTTTTTTTCATCTTCGAAGAAAATAAAAGGAGTGAAAAATTTTTTTGTTTTTTTTAGCACCTATTTGCCAATGGAAGGGTACCTACGCCACTGCTATGAGTGAAAGTGCGCCCCCCAACAATTTCAGTGGGTGCGGTCGTTTTTCGTTTCACGACCTTACGAAAATTTTGGCACCAATTCCTCAAATTTATATATATATATATATAGAAAAAGGTCGATTTCTTGTTCCCACGGTACAGGTCGCAATTTTTATCCGATAATCACGAAATTTGGTACAAACATTTTTACTGAGCCAAGAACCTAACCTATTGATTTTAGTGCGGATTGGCTGGGTCGTACTTCCGGTACCACCATTTTTGTTTTTTTTTGGCTATAAAATGCTCAATTTTGCACTAATATCCACGAAATTCGGAATAAATATTTATTTCAATTCATTGTAGGGCACTTCTAATTTCAATGCGGATTGACCGGACGGTACTTCCGGTACCGCTATTTTTGTATTTATATTGGCGATAGAATATGGAATTTTGGAACCATATTTAAGAAATTTGAAATAAATATTCATTAGAAGTTATTGAGGCGTGCTATCAATTTTGGTGCGGATTCACCGGACGGTACCTCCGGTAAAGTATTTTTTCCCTCATCTTTATATTTTGCATGAACTTTTCTTTTCACAAAAATTAACCGCATGCTCATGTTTTCTTTTTTTTATTTCATAACTTCATTACCGTAAATTTCATTATTATTATTTTTTTTTTTGAATCATATGATGATGTACCATACTTTATTATCTTAATTTATTTTTTATTTTTTCAAGAAAAAACGCTTTTATATTTCACATTGTCTAACATTTTGTCAGCAGCTAACACATTTCATATAATCATAGCATACCATTAACGCATATAAACTTATAGACAATTAATGTGACCATCGAAATTCATAATTCTTTCTCTCGGAACCCTACTTTTTCTAGGGAGGCTTACTGCGCTAGAGTTTTTTAGTTTTTTTAACCAAAGAGCAAGTGAGAGATTTCTTAGAATTTATAATCATTCTCTCCTTCAAGAACAAAGCATTTTGGATTTTTATCAGCACATATTTATCTATTTTCTTTCTGCCTACTTGCTGTTTTTCTTTCTGCCCTGAACATATTTTTATTTTTATGGGTGCATTTTTCTTTTTTTCTACCGCCTTATTATTTGTCTTTCTTCCATAGAACTAAAATCACAAAATTTCGAGAAAAAAAAAAGATAAAAAAGATTCAATAGAATTCAATAAAGAGTTTTATTTAGGAGCTTAAAAAATTTTTCGATTAGTGAATTGAATTGAATGAGAATTTTTGTTTCACTCCCAACCTCTGTCTCGAACAAATATTTATTTTGTCTTTTTCAAAATATTATTAACAAATAATCTTATAACTTAATAAACGACATTACCTTTCAATGTACGCGTATAGCCTCCGAGTCTGCAAACGTATACAAAATTTGGAATGTAAAATAACATTTGACTACAGCCTGTAATATATTTGTTTATCAGTCGATGGAATTATGAGAAACAATGAAAGCAATAGAACGAATAAGTGGACCGAGATATTATTTTGGCAAGAAAGATGAAAAGCGAATTTATTTCTTCGATAATTTGGTATTCCAAGTCGACTGAGGCCATTTCACAATGACGCAGAAAAAAATTTAATTTTAACCCTATACCGAATATATAGGGGTGTCGCGAATATGGTAGGTACACCGAGAACGACGAATCGAAGATTTTAATGAAAAAATACTTGGCATTCCAAAGTGTCGCAGGACTTTACAATAAACCACTTCTATTGTCTTAATAGGACTCGCACGTAAGATTAATAAAGTAAGCAGACGATGATATCAAAAATTTACGCATTCGTTTATTATTTTGGAAAAAAGTGAACTTTTCGAATGCATAAAATTTAAATTGTCAAAAAATATCACTAAATACTACGCGAAGATCTGATATGGAAATAAAAATTTTATAGATAATTTTCATTCTTCAAAATGATAGCCTGATCACAGAACTTTTTAAGTTTAATTTAAAATTGAGGGAAAAATAAGTTCTGGAAGAAATAACTGATTACAAAAAGAAAGAATTTTATTACAAAAATGTTAGACTATGTTTTCTCCTCTGTTATCTGGGAAAAAGCGAAAAACTATAGATAGGGGAAAGACAGGTAAGAGTACGCACTTAAGGTTTGACCTCATGTAACTGAGTCAAAACATGAGGGATTTTGTTCAAATTTAGTGTAGCTATGCTGTGAACTTTTATTTACTTATTCCCCACCTTCAAAATTTTCAAGAGTGCCTCAAATTGTTTAGGGAGTAAAAGTATAAAAAACCCCAAATGCGTACTCTTACATGACATGGCATCTAAGAGTACGCATTTGAGTTTGTAAGAGTACGCACCTAAATTTTTTCATTGATAATGAGAAATTGCATAGTCTGAAATATATATTTATTTCATACAAACGTCAATACAAATCACAAACAAATTTATTGATTCCCGGATAACTAGTGCAGCATTCATACCACCAATGTTTACATTTGTCACACACAATCCAATTTTCTGCAGGTGGATCAGAAAAAAGTTCTTCACATGCTGGGCATGAAATTTCCTCATTTTTGTATTTAAGTTTTTTAGCACTTGTCGTCATTTACTTTTGCTTTTATTTCAATCCAATTTTCTTTTGTGAAGAATAGTTTTCATTTTGTGGACCTTTTTTCAAAAGAGATAAATAAATTAGTAGAGAACAAAATGCGTACTCTTACGCACTTGTAAGTTTTACCAATAATATCAGTTTTACTAACTGATAATAAAATACATTGGTAACTAAAGATATATGAAAAGGTAGCAAAAAGTATATAATTTGAATAAACATGATTACTTACTCAGTCATTTTCAATAATAGTCACTGAATTCTTATTCCGTGCTTTGAAATTTTATATCAGAAACCAAAAAATACGAAAATTTTGTAATAAAAGCGGAAATAATGATTATAAATTCATGTTTTTTGGCATGAAGGAGGAGTATTTGAAGTAGAACAACATACAAGATGGAGCAGTGTTGCCAACCTTTCAGTTGCAAAAAAAAAGCAATGCGTACTCTTGAAGACTCGTACTCTTACCAGCCTTTCCTCTACATATTAATCTTGATCACACCCTCAGGAAACAATCTAAGAGTGGGGTTGGGTAGGTTTTTCGATTTTTGTTACGCTATTTTTCTAATCTAATTTTCATTACTGAGGGGATAATGACGTCATAATTGTGGACTTGAAAATTTGAGGGCATGGTGAGATGTTTGACAGATGCTCTGATGATAGACAGAAGATTAGCCAGGGACAATGACAGGGCGCCTCAAGAGGGTGATGATGTTACAATTTTGGATTTTAAAATTTTAGGGCAAGGTGAGGGGTCAAAGTCCACCCTGGTGATGGGCGGGGGTTGGGTGAAGGAATTGAGAGGCCCTTGGAATGGGGCAGTGATAGTGTATGTTTCTTTTTATTTTGGCTATAAAATGCTTAAGTTTGAATTAGACCTTAATAATGCCAGATCTACACAGCATACGGATTGTGCAGTGAACAGAGCTAAAATTTTTTAGGCATTTTTGAGGTGGCAAATTTTTAACTCCGGAAATATCTACTTTGTTCTTTTCAAAAAATATGGATGAGAATAATTATATCTAAGTATATTATAAATTGAAGTTGCTTTTTTCGGTCACAGCATCATTCCTCTCCCTCTCGACTGATTTTCTCAGAATTTTTATCTCATGTTTATGCCTACCCGCAGATGGTTTGTGCGAAATTTCGTTATGAAAGCTTTATACCTGAACAGTAATTAAGTTCTGAAATTACTGTTATAAAGCTGTTCTTTTCAGTTACCTAGGTAATTCTCAATTCTACTTAATGGTTTTTGTGTCGGTGTCAGTTCTGAGAAGTGAAAACTCAAACAACTGAGAGCTTTAGTCAGGATCAAAAGTTTTCATCAAGAGTTCAAGTAATTCTGGACCTGTATAATGTTTGAAAGTTAGTTCTCAATTCTGCTTTATAGTTTTAGCGTCTGTTCTGAGAGAAAATAAAAAAAAGTTTGTATGTACAATTGTTGAATTTTTTCGCGGAATCCAATAAACCCATCGATTATATATTATGATATAGTTTTACACCCTTATCTAATATACATTGAGATTGCTTTACTTGATTGATTTTCACAAAATTCTGAACTCCTAATGGGTTTTTTTTTTTCCAAGTTTAGTTTCAGTTCTTTACTTTGAGAGCTGTAATTATGTTCGAAAGTTTTCATTAAAAGTTTTCATTCTGGAATTGTTCTGTTTGAAGGCTAGTTTTCAGTTCTACTTACAGGCTTTAGTGTTGGTACTGAGAAATAAAAATTCAAAAAAATGAGAGCTGGAGTGAGATTTAAATGTTTTTATGAAAAATTTTACTTTCTGGACCTGTTCTGTTAAAAGTTATTTCTCAGTTCGACTAAAGGGTTTTAATTCCGTGTCAGTTCTAAGAAGTCCAAACTCAAAAAATTGTGATCATAATTAAGTTAGAATATTTTCACAAAATTCTTTATTCCAGGAACTGTTCTGTTTGAATGTTAGCTATCAATTCTACTCAAAGGTTTTATTTCAGTGTTGGTTCTGAGATATGAAAACTCAAAATAAAAACTGTAATAATGTTTGAAAGTTTTCAGTGAAATTTTTTGTTCTGGACCAGTTATTTTGAAATTAATTACGTGAAACCTGCTTGACAGGTGAGTAATTAAGTTTGTTTTAGATTGGTAATATTATATGGGCCAATTGTTATGGGCGGCAATTAAAAATTCGAACAGAACGGCAGCGGATACTAATTTGGCACTGGACTTTGAGCTACCAAATGTGAAACAAATATTTACTAATCTATTGCAACATGCTACCAACTTTGCCGCTGATCAGCCGAACAATCCGATTTCATTCTGATTTTGGGCTTTAAAATACGTAATTTTCCATTAATAACCATGAAATTAATTAGATAACACAATCACCTTAACTTGTTGCCAATTTTACTTGTGATTGGCTAGTTTTTGAAAAACTCCATTTTATAATGGAGCAACTGTGCTGCGTTAGAAGTTTTTTTTCAAACATTTTATTCACAGATAAATCAAAATAAATTTTTCAGTGATCAAATAGAAATTTAAAAGTAATATTTTTGCGCTACAAAAGTACCATACAAGTGAAAAAGAATTCATTATGCTTCTACTGCTTATAGTAAATATTTTTTACTGTCAATTGGTCTATTAATTTTTATTTTCTTTGTCCCTTTTTGACGTTTATAAAACCACTTTTTTGTGTATGCCTATAATTGTCCTCCTTTCAACAACAGGAAGACTTAACCTCTATCTCACTCTTTCTCTCAAAAGAAACAAAAATGCATCCTTATTGAGTTGTGAGCGTAGGAATTGTGCTGTCTCGTTGGAAATCCAGTTCAGTCAGCACTAACAAGGAGAGAATAAATGGAAGCTCAAAAACATTTTGCGTAGCCAGGAAGAATTACCCTAAGAGGACTAGCCAGTAGAAAGGCTAAATAATAGCAAGGGGGAAAAGCCAACATAGACACAACTTCAAACAAAATAGAAAATGTTGTTGTTTGAAGGTGTGCAATGTGGTTATATAGGCCTTATTTCTAGAGTCCTTCACCTGTTTCTGGATACGGTGCAATAGAAACGATGGAACCTTATGGGGAATTGTGAAGGAGAAAGAGACAGAATGTTGGTCCACTATCAACACACATAAAAACTGGAAAAAAATAGATTAGCCCAAATAACAACCAGAAACGAAGAAACCAAAAAAAGAGAGAAAGGGAGAGTAATACAGAAATAATGTGTAGGTGTGAGTGAAATGGAGATCAACAAATGGAAGGAGAAGGAACAAACAAAAAAAATTAAAATATTTGATTAGTCAACGTATCTTTTGAAGAGGTTGGTAGATGCTAGACAGAAGGAGAAAAAAGAGGAGAGAGAGAAAAGATCGCCTTCACTGGTCAAGGGTTGGAGAAATAATTGACACTTATGTTACTCATAATCATAGTTGGGGAGACTGGGGTACCACGGAACTGACTTCCCTTTAAATTTTGGACAAATTGGTCCCATAGCATTATGCATCATACACCTGGTAAATACTTCATTTGTTTACTATCGTTATCCAGTTTGCTGTTTAAATGTTATTGCAATATTTATCTATATTATACCAAAAGTAAAATTTTGATAACTCACAAAAAGTCTGACCAATGGAAGAGAAGTTGAGCTTTTAAATTTTTAGAGGTGTTTCAAAGAATTATTCAAAGTTACCAGGGTTCAAAAACCCTTATATAATAATCTTTAGTAAAAATATGAACCCTTTGTACATGGTGTGAATTTTCTTTTGTACCATGGAACATACTGAATATACTTTCCAATTTTTTTTCAAATAATTTTCTTAATTAAAACTGCCAATAAACATGAAACATTGGATCCTAAGAAAGTTTAGGATGTTATTAAAGATGTCTTAAATTAACAAATTCATGAGGAAAGTGTCACAGTTAAAAAACAATCAATTTTTCTAATAATAATTATACCTATTATTATAATTCAAATAGCAGATATCATCTGTTATCTAAATATAATTACTTTCAGATCCAGTGCACTTCATATTGTCTGAGATGAGACAAATTAAATTTTTTGGTTTGAAAATATTTTTTTCTTATGGGATTTAACATGTACCATGGTACACCACCCTCAATACCATGGTAAACTGGGGCAGTGTACCATGGAACAAAAAAGTTTACCTCCTTTAAGATGGAATTAGAAAAACAATATCACATGTTAATTACTTCTTTTGGTTTTGTTTTGTAGATGAAGGTTTGTTCTTTTCAAATTCATTGGTCCCAAATTTCTAACTCGATCCTAGCTCACACCAGAGACAAAAAGAAAAAAAGTGTTCCATGGTACCCCAGTCTCTCCTAACTGTAAAGTCCTGGGACATTTTGGAATGCCAAGTATTTTTTCATTAATCTTCGATTCATCTTTCTCGATGTACCATATTCACTTTTGAAAACCTACGTTTGATAGTGAAGCGGCCGCGGCTGCCGCGTTAGAAGGTTTTTTTTAAACATTTTATTCATAGAAAAATCTAAAGATATTTTTAAGTGATCAACTGGAAATTCAAAAGGGATATTTTCGCCCTATAAAAGGACTATACAAATGAAAAAAATTCATTATCCTTCTATTGCTTATAGTAAATATTTTTTTTTACCCTCAATTAGTTTATTAATTTTTATTTTCCTTGTCCCTTTTTGTCATTAGTAAAGCCTCTTTTTGTGTGCGCCTCCTCACAATTTGTATTGTCTTCCATCGCATGCTTGTGTGTCCTATAATAATCGTCCGCTTTCCAACGACAGCGAGATTTGATCTCTCTTTCACTCTTTCTTTCTCTCTCCTCCTCTCCCTGTGTCTCTTTCTCTTTCTTTCGAAACCAAAAAAATGCGTCCTTATTTAAGGCAAAATTACGAAGAATTTTTCCTTATTTCGACGGTTGCAGAGTGAGCGGTGTCGACATGCGGTTTACTCGCGTTCTGATATTTTCACTTTTCGTGTGTTTGTGCCTCGGATCATCACACAACTTACCGGATGGTATTTCGTACATTTCGTTGGATGCGTCCGGCAATACGTCCATGTACTGGTCATTGGACTATGAACAGCAGTTTGTGAAATTCGAAATACACTTACCGCTGCGCAAATGGGAATGGTTCGCCATTGGATTTTCCAATTATGGCGAATTCTATCCGGCTGACTATTGCATTTTGTGGACCGGTTGGAAAGAAGGTATCAAGTTTCAGGTCAGTATTCAAACTTTCGCACGTACTTAGTTTATTGGAATTTTTTTTTCCGGTACTCATATTTTTCCTTTTGTACTTATATACACCAGAAATTCACAAACTTTTCTAAACCTGCAGCTCTATTATCACGCACCTAAGCATTCACAGCTCTAATATGTTTATTACATGTGTGTCGATGCTGAGAATTTCTATCTGCTAAGTTCGTGCCGTAGTTCCTCTAGGAGTCGCGAAACATAGTTTGAAAATCTCTGCTATATAGAGGGTGGTTCATTAGTACTTCATGGATACTTCAAGTGAACAACCGAGGATGACTAATAAAAAAACCAACCCTTATTTTTATGGTCTATCTTCAAAATTTTATTTTCAAAATTTTATCAGTCAGAGGGGCTGCAAAGAATGAAAATTTGGAATTTTCTAATAGGCAAATTTGGGAAATATGATCAAAGAATGGAGGAAATTGTTGCAATCACCATGTAGGCCTATCACGAAACAGCTTACGTGAAAAAATTTTATAATACCGAAGTATGAAAGGTTGCATGTGCATAAAATGAAGAGGCCACTGAAAAATCCTCATTTCTAGCTACATCAATTTTGAAGAAAGGTCATTCGTTATTATATTGAGGAGTGGTTTTTTCTGTGTCGTACTCGATTGTATCCATATTTAAGGTTTTAGGAATTACTCGTGAATACATTATATATACAGTGTGTTCGCTTAATTATAGCTCTCCATTGGAAAATATACATGAATTTCGTTTTTTGTTGGTATCTTAAAAAGTTTTCATTATTTTTGGAAAACAATGCTTGTATAGCTTTCCGGAATCAAAAGTAAACGAGAAATCAATTGATGAAGGTTTCAAGCTCATACGAGCAACCAGTAACTGTTCCAGCTTAAAAATAAAGGTACAGCTGTCCATGCCAAAAAAAAAAAAAAAAAAGTAAATGTAAAGAAATAAACGAAAAATAAAAAATTTCATTATAGCCTAATTTTTAAAAATTGAGGTCATTGATATACCCTCATTTTAAAACTGAGGTAATAAGTTTAGAAGTTGTAGCCTACGGAGGTTCTTAATATTGGGAAATTTAACTCAAAACTGTGCTAATAATCCCCTCCCAAAATTATAAACACTAGCAACACAACTGCAATAAGTGTTCATTGAAATAAAGGCAAAATTTTAATTAAAAATGAAGAGCTTTTGAAAAGTTTTTTCAGTAAAGTTATTTTATACATGTGTATCTCAAAGTGGAATAGCAAACGAACTCTTGAAATTGTAACATTCAACCACCTCCGCATCAGACGTATTCTTCTAAAGAATATCTGAAATTTTTTCACTTCAGTATTTTTTATTGAATTGATTCTCCTCAAGAAGGGGAGTCAATCATACGTTTTACTCTTTTTTAGCCTTAACCAAAAATTTCTCAAGGTATCAGTCAGATTCCAGGGGGACTAATTCAAAGTTTTCTTATGTGACAGGAAAAAAATAACTTTACTGAAAAAAAAAATTTTTGAGTTCGTATCAAATAGAGAGCATATCCATCAAAAATTTTGCTAATATTTTCTTCGGTATTAATGATACGACCTTCAAAATTTCATATTGCTTTGTAAAAATAATTAGAACTTTGTAAGGTTTGGGAAACATCGGTGATTTTTAATAAAAAATTACTAATTTTTATCTTCTTCTTCCTCAAGAACTGTCGGAAATATATGGCTGAAATTTTGGTCATACTTTTTCTCAACATTAACTTATACTTTAACATGGGATATTGGATTCAAATGTTGTGTGTTTCATTCATAATGATTTTACGAAATGTATTTCTATTTTTTTGCACGTTTTCTCAAGCAAAAAATTTAATTCTCTTCTTAGAATAAATATGGGTACTTCAAAAAATTTTCTCTCTTAATTATTTACTATACTTTTACTAAAAATAAAAATAAAATAAGATCTATCTTGTAAATCGTGTGAAAAAAATTTTTTTTTCTTGGAAAATTCAATTTAAAAAAAAATTATTTGTTACAAACTTTATGTGGGGACTCTCCCGTATGAGGTATAGGGGCTCGGACCCCTTGACGACAGTCGCCGCCCCAAAGGGAGGCAAACAATCGTCCTTGTGACGTTAAATATACAAAATACATTCAATCGTAATTACCTGTATGTACTTGCAGGTAATGTACGAGTACCAAATTGTGACACAATAAGATGACATCACGATTTGTACACGAACCAGCCAGCCATCTCTTATCTCGATAGGGGATGATGCGACCTGGCTGTTTTCACCAACGTACGTATTATCTTACGTATGTGTGTTTGTGTGCGTGCAAATAAGCCGTATATAAACCACCCAAACTGGCTCTAAAATCGCCAGTGTTCGCCTTGGTTTTGGCTTACCTATACTTATGTACAAAGTGGTTGAACACGCTAAAATTCTGTTGAATTTCCTTCTGGTGAGAATATCTCTCACGACAAGGTAATCCACAGTGGTGACCTCGACGTGATATTTGGCTACGTCGTGAGGTGTCCTTAGGCGCGTTGTGCTTTTACAAAAATTTGGCGCGGTGTGCTGGCGAGAAACTCGCTTGCTCGGCAAATACAAAAAAATTTTTTTGCAGACTAAGACACCTTTTAGGTCGTTGAAGTAGAGTCTGCTGAAGTGGGAATTTATACCCCTCTCCTTAAAATATATAAACAAGGAGAAACCAGACAGCAGACCTGGAGGAAGAAGGTTGGACTCATCCCCCAACTCCCCCGACTTTGACTCGACACTCTAAGAATTTACCAAATCTGGAAGAAGGCCCTCAACACTCAGAATTAGCACAACTGGGAGCTGCAATAAATAAAGATCAACTAGCAGTAAAAACATTGAGAAGTGGTCAAACTTTAAGCCAAAGTTCAGACCCGAAAACACCTGTCCTACAAACACAGGAGCCAGTGTTTTCAACCAGCAAGGAAGGAAGTAGTTCTGTGGAATACACTTGTCATCAGAGAGACATAGCAATGGTCCCACCACCAAATGGAAATGAAAATCCACAACCATCGCAGGGAGGTAGTGTTCAGCCACAGCTAACGCCCGAAGTCTTGGCGCAGATTATGCAACTTTTGCAATTGCAGCCAGGGCAGAACCCCAACTTCTACAGACTGAGGATAGAGATCCCGGAATTTCTGCCCAATGAGGTAGAATTATAGTTGACCCTATTAGAAGGCATGTTCAAGACAGAGAATATAACCCTGAACCAGCGGTATCTACACATCTGTGGAGGCATGCCCCACAGATAATCCCCCACATTCCGGACATCATGGAATGCCCTTTGACAGAAGAGGACAAATATGCCTGGTTCGTCAAGAAGATAAGGAATGTGTTTGGTAAAACTAAAAACCAAATCATTGACGATGTGATGGGTGGTATGAAGATGGAAAAAACCCTCAATCTTCATGGCAAAATTGAGGCAGAAGGCGGATAACATCGTAGCTCCTTCTGTCGTAGGCAATCAATTTTGCAAACAACTTCCCCAAAGTGTTGTGCAATGCCTAGCCGCCGTAGGTTCGACCGTGATAAACACATCTGCAGACTTGGACTTCCTTGCAAAATCAGCAGATAATGTGCTCGAATACACCAGGTCAAAGCCCATGGTCAGTGCAGTATCTGCAGAGACTGGAGAGATTGCTCAACTTCAAGCTCAAATAGCTCAGTTGACTGATGAAGTAAAAAGGAACAAAGGCCAAAGCTCCATGAAATCCAATAGTAGCTGGCGACAAAGATCTAAAAGTAGAGGCAACAACAACAACAGTGGCAATAGCAAAGGACGGCAGTCCCGGTAAAGAGACCGCAGATCTAGTTCCAGTAACAGGGGTCAGAGTTCAACTCCCCTGAGAACATCATCTCCCAAAAACCAGTCTCAAAATTGGGATGATAAATGTTGCTTTTTCCATAACAGGTTTGGCGCAGAGGACACCAAATGTAACAACAGATGCAAATGGTGGGGCAAATCCTATACCAAGGAGTCGTCAAACTAGAACAAGGGGCCATCTATGCGGCCGAAGACCCCTTGAAAAAATACTCATGCCGCCTGTTCATTAAGGACAGGACAAACAGGAAAAGGTACTTAATTGAGTCGGGAGCAGACCTGAGCATATTGCCAGTCAACATAACCCAAAAAGTACTCCCTCCAAAATACTATCTCCGTACTGTGAATGGTCAAAACCTTCCAGCTTACGGACTTGAAACTAGCAAAGTTGACATCGGACTCAAGAAAATCATGACGTGGTCCTTCACGGTTGCAGATGTTCCAAACCCGATCCTGGGTGCAGATTTCCTTGCACATTTTGGCCTGATCATTGACCTCAAAAACGGCAAATTGATCGATAGTGAATCTAAACATTGTGTGGATGGCAAAACGCTAGCTTACAGACTGGACACAAATATATCCAGCTGTACCAAAGTCGACGGACAACTCTTACGGATCCTGTCTGACTATCCTGGAGTCACCCAACCATCAATTCGCAGGCATCCTACCTATAAACATGACACTGTTCATTACATAGAGACAAAAGGACCGCCTTGCCATGATAGAGTACGAAGGTTACTGCCTGACAAACTCAAAGCGGCATGAGAGTACTTCCATCGCATCGTCGAGGAAGGCGTATGTCACCCCTCAAAAAGCTCATGGAGCTCCCCTATCCACATGACCAAAAAAGCAAGTGGAGAGTGGCAAATTGTTGGAGACTACAGGGCCTTAAATGCCAAAACAGTTCCTGATTGCTACCCAGTCCCCAATATAATGGACTTCAATGCGAATATGAAGGGTAAAACGATGTTCACCAAAATAGACATCAACTGGGCATTCCACCAAATTCCTATGGCTGACCAGGACGTACTAAAGACAGCGGTTATAACCCCCTTTGGATTATTCGAATACCTTCGAATGCCATTTCGACTTCGCAACTCAGCACAAACTTTCCAAAGATTTATCAATGGACTGTTTAGGGGATTGCCGTTTGCATATGCATACTTGGATGATATTTGCATTTGCTCTGAAGGCGGCGAGCAACAGCATGAGGAGAATGTAAGAGCTGTCATACAGCATATACACGCTGCCAGGCTTACTATCAATGTAGGCAAAAGCTTATATGCACAGACCAAAATTGACTTCCTTGGCTACAAAGTCTCGACCAAAGGCATTTCCCCATTGAAGACCAAAGTAGAGCCAATATTGAACTTACCAAAGCCCTCAAATGTCGCTGAACTTAGGCGTTTCTTGGGGATGGTGAACTTCTATAGACGTTGCATGAAGAATGCAGCAGCCGAACAAAGTAAGCTGTTTGCACTAATTAAGACAAGTAAAAAGAAAGACAAAACTCCACTCGTATGGAATGAAGAAGCCAAACAGGCCTTTGAGAAAATCAAAGATACACTATGCAAATGCAACTCTATTGGCTCATCCAGACAAAAGTCTGCCGTTATGCGTGAGTACCGATGCATCTGATTTTGCTATTGGTGCAACCCTGTACCAACTTGATAAAGACAACAAGAAGTTACCGCTAGCTTTCTTCTCGAGGAAGCTCTCAAAAACAGAAAAGAACTATAGCACATACGATAGGGAATTGCTCGGAATTTTTGCTGCGTTGAAGCATTTCAGGCACCAGTTAGAGGGTAGATGTTTTTCTGTGTATACTGACCATAAACCCCTAACATATGCCTTCACACAAAAAGCAGAACCGGCATTGCCGAGAAGAGCACGACAATTAGACTATATTGGTCAATTGACTACCAACATTCAGTATATAAGTGGAGAACTTAACACTCCAGCTGATGCCTTGAGCAGAATTGAAGTTATATCGGCTCCTGTCCAATTACCTTATGCTGAAATAGCTAAAGCACAGCTTAATGATGCAGAATTGCAAGAGTTGTTATCGAACAATGATACTACTCTCAAATTGAGACAGCAAAAAATTCCTGGTACTGATGTTCAACAGTGTACATAATCTGTCACATGCTGGTCCGAAATGTAGTGCTAATTTAATTTCGGCAAGGTTTGTATGGCCACGAATGAAGTCTGACTGCAACAAATGGGCTCGCAGTTGCCTGACCTGTCAAGAATCCAAAGTAGGAAGACACACTCGCTCGCCCCTCAAATCCTTCAAACAAACAGAGCAGTTTAAAACTGTACACATGGACTTGGTATGCCCATTGCCACCATCTCAAGGACACAGATACTTGTTAACGATAATAGACAGGGCAACACGATGGCCAGAAGTAATCCCTCTACATGAGATGTCAGCTCCTACAGTAGCTACAAGGTTATACGATACCTGGATTGCGAGGTATGGCGTACCAGAAGTCATAATTACAGACCAAGGTCGCCAATTTGAGAGCTGTCCAATAAGCTTGGTGTTCAACACAGTCATATCACAGCTTACTATCCTTAAGCCAATGGCAAAATCGAGAGATGGCATAGAGCTCTCAAAGCCTCTATCATGTCTCATGATACAAAGAGATGGGTAGACGTACTCCCTACCATCCTCTTAGGCCTTCGATCTGCCCTACAAACAGATACGGGTCACTCTTCAGCACAATTAGCATTCGGCGAAGAGCTACGCCTTCCAGGGGACTTCTTCACAAAATCGAAGGAACTTAGCCCCGAAATTATGGTACAGAATATAAGAAATGATGCCAACAATTTTCTTGAACAGGCAGCTCACCATGGCCAGCCCAAGATTTACATCTTGAAACACTTGGCCAATACTTCACATGTATTTGTTAGAGACGAAAAAATGAGATCTGCGCTGGAGAAACCATACGCTGGTCCTTACAAAGTAGTATCACGAGATAAGAAAAACTTTGTGATACTCATTGCAGGAGAACCTAGAACAATTTCAATTGACAGATTGAAGCCTGCATACATGGTAAGCGACAACAAAAGAATAGAAAGGATACCAAGAGAAAACAGAAAATATCCAGACAGATTCACCAATAAACATAGAAGAATCTGTCAAAAAATGTGAAAATAAAAATTCACAATTAGAGAAAACACCAAAAATAAAAAAGTCTGTGAAGTTTTCGGACGATGTTATTACCAAAACATTCGATCCCGAGGTCCCCATATGCCCACAAAAAAGAGGCAGGCCCCTAGGCAGTAAAAAACACAAAAATTCCCACCCTTCTGGCATGTCTGAGAGGTTAATGCGAAGAAAATAAAATTTACTCCCAAAAAAGTAATATCTGCTACGTAAGTTGAAACCCGCTAAAAAATATGCAACAAAAATCGGAACTCCGTGAGACAAAAGAAACTCCGGAGATAAGCAAACGTGGAATGCCAACAAAAAGAAAATGACAGGAATAAACAAATCCACGTGTGATACGGAAATAAACATTGCAACGTGCGTTTACCGTTAAATACAAAGATAATCTCAACGTCGTGATGTCACAAACGGAGATTCTTTGTAATAAAATTCGAATAAAATATTCTATGAGTTTATTTCAGGCATAACTCTGCTTAAACCGATCAGAACTTAACCGGAAAACTTGCATACAGCCGAGAATTTTAAGCGCTATTCCCTCTACATGCTGATAAGAAGATAGGAAAATAATGAAACAGAACTGTAATGGTAAATTGAAAATAGCAGTAAATTCACCCACTTCAGAACTGTCTTAGCTATCAGACGTGTTTTCTGAACGATATTTTTGGCTCTCTGTTTTCCTTTACACCTATTCCAATGTCGCTACCAACCCAAATCTTCCTCAACACGACCAAGAACCTAAAAGTTATGGAAGTTGCCAAGAACACTGGGTTAATTCCGAAAAAGAAGTCGGAACTTGATCAAATTGAGGAGGAACTCCTGATGGACACGGCACCAGCCATGGAGAGTGTTCTCGCAGAAATGACAACTCCACTTCCACCCATCATCTCTCCTCCCCGGACTCCACCAGAACCGACTTCAACGATGGAACCCCCAACACTGGAGCGGAAGCCAACGGAGACCAGGGAATGATGAGGTTCCTGTTTACGGCGGAGAGGGCAGCCAATGAAAAGGCGAAGATGGCCGCCTTGGCAGCGGCAAATTCAAACTCCCCGATGCTCAGGCAGCCTCAGTTTAAACGTCCGCTGCCCCCTCACTCCCGTTGTCATCCCTACGCCTTCACCAAAAACCAACCACCAAGGCATAGGGAAGAGGACAGCCGGGCAAACTACTTGGCCTGAGCACAGGCTTGTAAGGAATCTTACGAGTGTGTCGGAGTTGCAGTAGGTAGCGCCCTGGCAAAGTGGGAGGCCAATCAAAAACGGCGTTAAACCCGCACGTCCCCCCAGGCCTTGCGCATTTTGATCATTTTTGCGGCACAAAAACTGGGGGGAGTAGCTGTGGGGACTCTCCCATATGAGGTATAGGGGCTTGGACCCCTTGACAACAGTCGCTGCCCCAAAGGGCAGGCAAACAATCGTCCTTGTGACGTTAAATACACAAAATATGTTTGATCGTAATTACCTGTATGTACTTGCAGGTAATGTACGAGTACCGAATCGTGACACAATAAGATGACGTCACAATTTGTACACGAACCGGCCAGCCATCTCTTATCTCGATAGGGGATGATGCGACCTGGCCGTTCTCACCAACGTACGTATTATCTTACGTACGTGTGTTTGTGTGCGTGCAAATAAGCCGTATATAAACCACCCAAACTGGCTCTAAAATCGCCAGTGTTCGCCTTGGTTTTGGCTTACCCGTACTTATGTACAAAGTGGTTGAACACGCTTAAATTCTGTTGAATTTCCTTCTGGTGAGAATATCTCTCACGACAAGGTATTCCACACTTTATTTATGGAAATTTTTTTGTTCTTCAAGCCTGAAGAATGAACTAAATATGTTTACATTTTAATAACTTTTACAGAATTGAGAGCCTGATTTTCTTTTAGGATAAACTATTTGCCAGGAATATTCAGCTTAATTTATACTCTTATTTTAATTGAGAATTTGGAAAATGACTTTCAAAATAATTTTTTTTAAACTTTTTAGGCAGTCATAAAATTAAGACCATGTAACTCAACTACATTTAATTTTTTATTCGTATATTAAAAACATATTATTTTTAAAATTTAAAATTATATAGCTAGGATTTATTCCAGGGCCGGCAACTTTTCATTTTCCCATGAGTAGCGAAAAAAAAATTTTTTCTGGTGCAAATTTTACACAGAATAAAGAAAATTTGATTTGAGTAATTGTGTGTAAAGGTAATTATTTCCCATATGTAGCGAAAACCACTTGGGAATTTCTCATGTGTAGCGATACAAACGCTACACAAAACTTGCCAGCCATGATTTATTCTGCTCCGTGTTTAAAGTGATTTATTAATTTTAAATAGCTGCAATAACTTTATTTGAACTTCAACTTGACAAAATTTGTTTGGGTATTCAACCCAGAGTCCAATATGAGAGTTTAACTGGAAATTGGGGTTTAAATGGATAAGGGTGAGCTATGAAAGAATGAGAGAAGAATAGAGTGAAAGCGAAGTATTTCAATTTTATGAGGCGTTAGGATGGTTCATGGACTTTAAGTTTTATTTGATAGAGCTGGGCATGCGAAGTGCGATAAAAATGTGACTCAAGTCATTCTTATATAGAGGGACTTTGTATATCGATAACGAAAAGTGGGAGGATGAAAGGGGGATTTTATGGAGAATTGAGAAAGGCACTGTCCAGATGGGGAGTCAGTTGATTAACTAAATATGTTTGAGAAAAGAAAAGGATTAGGAAATCAAAATTGAGAGGGAAGTGAGGAATGGACGGGACGATAATGAAAGTTTTTTGTTCATTCTTTTTTGGCAAGACCAAATAAATTTCGCTTATTACCGAGATAAAGGACCTCTTTGCATGAAATGTTTTTACTATAACAATTTTTGGCTTTTCTGATTAATCAAATAGAGAACAGTGGTTCAACAAAATCGTTGAATAATAATTGAAAGTTTGAAAACCGGAAAGATTTTACAGTTATACTAGAGGGTTCACCCCTGGCCGCTTCGCGGGCAAACACCCTCTGGTGTTGTTTCCTCTCGACGATTCGCGCCTCGAGATTCAGTCGATATCGCACTTCTTTAAAGAGATATTGAAAAAAAATATAAAAACATTTCACACTATTTCATCATCTAAGGGAATGAATTTAAAAAATCTAGAAATTGATTTTTAAGATATGGATACATCAATACTTTAGAGCAAAAATCTCTATGTTATCCCATCCCTTGAAAATATATTGACGAAAATTTGAAAAGAAGTCGAAATACATTTCACCCGATTTTACCCTCTTAAGGGATGAATTTCAAATAATCCAGATATGGATTTTTAAGTAATGAATACAACAATATTTTAGCCCAAAAATTCCTTCGACATCTCATTCCATTGAAGTGATATTGATAAAAATGTGAAAAAAATTCATAACACATTTCACCCCATTTCATCCATTAAGGGATGAATTTTAAAAAATCCAGAAATTGATTTTTAAGGAATGAATACAACAATATTTTAGTGCTAAAATTCTTTCGACATCTCATTCCATTAAAGTGATATTGACAAAAATGTGAGGAAAAGTCAAAACACATTTCACTCCATTTCATTCTCTTAAGGGATTAATTTTAAAAAATCTAGAAATTGATTTTCCAGGAATGAATACAACAATATTTTAGTGTAAAAATTTTTTCGATATCTAAACCATTAAAGAGATATTGGAAAAAATGTAAAAACACATTTCACCCCTTTTTGACCCTTTGGTCGTGGAATTTCAAAGAATCCTCCCTTAGTGAGCACCTACACTATGATAGTGATATACCTAACTCTAAAATTTCAAGTCATTCGATGCAACTGTTTTAGCAGAGCGGTGATGAGTTAGTCAGTCAGTCAGTCAGTCAGTCAGTTAGTCAGGACTCTATTTTATTAATATAGATTATCTTGCATTAACGTACTTAAAATCTCATCTCTGAGCTGGATGGCTGGAAAAAAAAATCAGCTTTTTCTTAATCATCAGTCTACAGTTGTTGAACATTTTCAAATCTCTTCTTCAGCAACCAAGCACGAGCTTAAACATCATTAAAGTTGGGATTTTTTGGGTTATCATGGTTGAATTAAACACGAGTATCTATTTACCTAATCAACTGTTTGATTTTTGTTTTAGGATACTTGGGTGGATGACCGAGGAGACATTTACGTAGATACTCAACAGGACTGTCACGATTTTGACGTCAGTTACCATAATAATCGTGCGAAATTCACATTTGTTCGAAAATTTGACACTTGTGACAATGAAGATTATATTATTGAGGTTTGTTCCACAATATCTTTGTAATAAAAAAGGACTGGGGCAACACCGATTATTATGAGATGCGGCCTATAACTACTTCTAGAGAAAATTTTTAAAATCGATAGATGACACTAGCTGAATCATTTTTGGCTGATAAACCAATGGTCAATCAGAGAAAAAAACTTAAACTAAATTTTGATATTTTGCATTGATAAATTAACACAGGAAAGGGTATGAAAATTACGTGGTAGCAAATGGTTCAAAGTGCCTATTTGTATACAAAAGAAGAAACCCATTCAGTGGGGGCTATTATAATTTAATTTGGAATATTCTTCTTTCAAAAAATAAGATGTTTATAATATAAATGATCTATAATAGTTTGACTGCGACAGGACTTAAATCAAAATTCTGACATTGTTATTAGTTTTTACTCTATTTTCTTAAATAGCCTATAAAAGGTGGGTAGGTACTTGTATGTATTCATAATGATAACATTTTCATAGTTTCGGTTTCGTAAATTAAATGAATATCGAATATTAAAAGCCAGTTTTTTTTTCCTCAGAAATGGCTGATTACTGACCATTGGTTTATCAGACAAAAATTATCCTTGGGCAGGCCCGTGACTCAGGCCCGTAACCAAAGTGAAATTCCAGAATGAGCGAACACCAGGGCCGTTATGAGAAAATTTGGACTTGGAGAGAAAAAATTTATGATCCTTCCTAAAAATTGAAAATCACATCTGTGTTCAATACGGTATCCAGAAGTTGTCTGTGAGTAAAATTCAATAATATAAAAAAAGCCAATTTTGTGAGCAGAGGAGCAAAAAAAAATTTTTAGGGGTTTTTCCAAGCAAATCTACTACTTTTTTTTAATGCCGGCTCCTGAAAAGTCCGGGCTAAGGGAATCCCCCCTTCCCTCTCGTCTGGCCTGCATATCACCTAGGTATATGTCCTACTACCTATAATTTAATATCATGTACAGACGTTGTGTGTGGGAGGAGAGGAGAACAATATCAACAAAAAAAAGCGTAAAATAATAATCGACAACCACATTTTCATTTCAGAATACGATCCTAAATACCAAATAAGATTGGTGAAAATGTGCTGAATCAAACAATCAGTGCTGTCAGTTGTCACCAAAAAATTTCCACATTGAATCCTCCTTTTTCCAGTTTACCACAGTTCAAGAAAAATTTTAAAGAAAGAAAGTTCGAAAACAAAGCTCAAGTTTGTGCAGCAGCTGAATAGTTTTGAGAAAACTTGACAGCTCTATTTCATGACAATAGAGATTGAAGTTAGAAGGAGCAATAATAGAGAGTCTTGAGATAAGGGGGAAACATCTCATTTTAAGGATTTTAGGAACCATTGTGTGATGTCAGAACTGTGGAGCCATTCATTGTCCTGCAGAAGGATCACTTCACATTTGGCAGGGTGAGGAAGGGGAATCTCAAATTCCAGTTGATGAAACACAGCATACAATAATATTAGGTAAAAAAAAAATATTATGAATATTTTTTACACCCTTATTGAACTCTGAACATACGTTCGATATTGTTTTTAGGGAGCTGTGACGCCAATTTGGTTGATAATATTTCTGTGACAATGAATAAAAGACTTGACTAAATTATAGCACTTATAATAGACTCCAAAGTAACAAATATAAAATTGTAACATTGGTATACATTGCGAATTCGGACTATTTAGCCCCTTAACGTAGTTTGGTCGCAATAAATGTTAACCTTTCAATAATTACTTTAGAAGTGATTTGTCTCCAAATCAGGCATCACAAAATTTCTGTCGAATTAGTCGAGTGGATGAATACATAAAACAATCGGACTGATATGGTTTAATACAATTACATGCGATGGTGAGGTGATGTGCTGACTCAATGCTGATGCTATGCAAATAGTTTCTTCTAGGAATCAAGGCGTAAGCGCCGTTTAATAGAGATGCATTGTTTTATGCAGGTGTGAACTAGAGTGGATGATGCACTAAATGACTTTGATATGACCACTGCAATTAGAGTGCATTGGCCAATGTATAGGCTGATGAAATATGATGGTGAAATGTGTATTATGAATTACGGTAGAGAATATGAGTGTACTCTCGTTCATGATATACAACGTCGATGATTATAAAGGGTGTAACGTGAATTATGTGAGAGGAAATATATCATTACAGGAGCACTAGGTATATCTTCAATTTACCTAATATCTAAATAATCTCCGCCATGCTAACTCCTCAGGATGGAACCACGCATATGGTTTGGCTGAAAGGAAATGGACCTATTACCAATCTAAATCATATGAATATATTTGACGCGGAACAAAAAGGCATGCAACGTACCCAGCTACTGAAGAATCCAGTGGCTCAAAAAATTAAGATGCCAAAATCCACTCGGACCATGGAATTCAAAGCAGACCATGTTCATGTTCCTCAAAATGATACGACTTATTGGTGCAGTTTGTTGAAGCTACCCGATTATTTGGACGACGTTCACCATATCATTCAGGTGATGAAAATAATTTTTTCTTTAATCCCTGATTAAATGCAAGATATCTACATAATTTTGCATGAAACATATTTTACTGTCGTTTTAAGTTCGAAGCGATAATTCAAAATGGCAACGAAGGTTTGGTTCATCATATGGAAGTTTTTCATTGCGAAGCAAAAGCTGAGAAGATCATAACATCATTTAATGGACCATGCTTCGATCCATCCAGACCGAAGGATACTGAAGTGTGTAAAAAAGTGATGGCAGCATGGGCTATGGGCGCTACTCCTTTTAAATATCCGAAGGTAAAGAAATTTTAGCTCTATTCGATAAGGTTTTAGTTTATATAGATAAGTTCTGTTGAAAGTTGATTCTTGATTCTTGATTCTTGACTCTTGATTCTTCTACTCCAGGGATTCAGTTTTGTATTAATTGTGTGAAGTCGAAAAATTAAAAGAAAATTGGGGACTCAAATAAAACAAATAAAAATAATTATTATTTTTTCATGAGTAGATCATGTGATACCAATGGGATCGTATCTGTAGAAGAGAGATAATTATCAGAACTTATATACTCATTCCATAGGGCCAGAAAATTTGGCAATTTTCGAGAAGAGAAAGCTTATCATTTGTGAAAAATCGAATAGCCTCGTACGTAAGGGAACTAGAGCCACACTTTTTCACATCGAGCTGCCTGTATCTTACAAAAAAAGTTCTGTTCTTTTTTCTATATCGATCAAACAACAAACTTAATTTAGTCTGTGTTTACATCGTTGGTAACTAAATTTTGGTAGTTAGAAAAGAGATGGCGTTAGTACTTCATTTAATTTCTTTTGCGGTTAGCTTGGCAGGTACGTAGTTAAGGCGGGCATAAGAGGAATGACTCTTTCAAAAAAAACATTGGTCAGTTCCAAAAACAGCGAGCCAGTTGCTTAAGCTCGTTGTTCAGCAAAATCGTATCGATTGAGTGTTATAGTTGACCTTGATTTATGCTGAAAAAATTTGAATTGGCAATTTTAAAAGTTTCAGTCGGCAATTTTTAACTCCCACCCCTTTCTAACAAAAAAAGTTTTTCAGTACAGCTCTGTTGCTAAGTACTTAGATAAAATTGGAAAAAAAAGTTTTTTCTCCTCTACACTTCTGTAAATGGATAGATAATTGTATATTTAAAATCGAATTGTTTTCATAAAATTAATTTTTTTCCACTACAAATTTAATTTTTTTAAAGAAATATTGCATGTTTTATCTATGGATATAGATATTAAATAGTTGTAGAAATTCCTTAATTGAATAGTGGAATTTGAGACAGGACAATGAGCACCACGGTACTTAAAATGGTTTTTCTTTTCGCAATCGGAGCGAGCGAAATAATTGTCTTGTCGCCCTATAAAACCCCATTTAGAGGTAAATCCTGAGTACATTCCTATTGCAGTTGAATGTGTCATATTGATGCAAATTCCTAGTTACATCACTGCCTGTTAACGCTCCCAGCTGGTCTCTACTTTGATAAAATCTGCTTTGCTCCTCTGGAAAATTTTCTAGCTACGCCCTTGTCGAACTCTGACTAATTTAGGTTGAAAATGAATTAATGGATTAGCTGGTGGCTTTCTAAAGAATATTCCACACATGGATGTAAAGTATTTGAATAAATCACAATATTTAAAAAAATTCTTCGAAACTAATTTGTATTCCCGTATGTGGAAAGCCTATTTAGAAAAATATAAAATTCGATGTTACAGAGACAGAATATCAGTCCCTAAGTACCTAATGTACTACGTACCATCTTGTTTTTGAGATGGGTATAATAAATAATGAAAAAATATATATAAAAAAAATATGGGCGTTGCTAGGAAAGAAAAGTAAAGAAAAATATTAAAAAATTGGAAATAATATGAAATTAAAACATCGATCATAAAATAATCTAAGCAAAAATGTTGATATACATGTGGCTACCATTTTTTTTTATGTGTGGTTGAGGTCTAAACGAAAAAATAAACTCCTAATTAAGGAACTGATAAGGGTACGAGTGGTGACATTCGCCATTTTTGAATTTCATCGTAAAAATCGAATGACAAAATTATATTAGAAATAGTTACTGAAATTAATATTGACATCAAGAACAGTTTAATTTGAGAAATCTGTGCCTGTCATTCACTTTACCAAACCCTACTTCACTTATCAAACCATGAAGTAGAATGAAAATTGGTTTCTCAACACAGTCGCCAACTTCACTTTTTGGCACATATTCAGGTCCGTACCTAGCTTTTTTGCCGCCCTCCCATTTCCTAAATCAGAATAATATTCTTTGTCGTTGTCCAGACAATGTATCGGACAAGACAATGTATTATATTAAGGTTTTTTTTTTTTTTAGTTAGTATGGCACCCTTGCACTCTGCCATCCTGTGCGAATGCACAGATCGCACGTACCTAGTTACGGCCCTGCACATATTCAAGCATAACTTTTAAAAAAAATGACGAAAACGATCAGAAATTGATGACAAATTATATTTTTGGGAATGAGGAATTTCAAAATCAACTAAAAAAACTTTTGTTCTGTCAAAAATCGATCCCTCGCTTATCAATTTGCAACGTTGCCATTTTCACTTCAAAGCTTGATAAATGAAGTTGGCTCAATTTTTCCAACGCACAACATCATTCTCAATTTTCACTGCAAATGGAAATCGCTGAATTGATGAAAAGATAAAACCAACTCCCATTTTATTTCGTTGGTTTCTGTCGGCTTACTTTTCTTTTTGGATAAAAAATGGCATGCCCTATGTCATCATCTGTATTCTTATCACTGCTCTACCGTAATAAGTATAGAACACGAAAAATGGCCAAATGGCATATTAGGCCTATTGGTATTTTGCTACATCTTTTACACCCAAAAAAACGAAGTGCTATTATCTTCTCACCCATTTCCTCAGCTTATAATTAATCATGATCTTTTCAGGAAGCGGGTTTACCTATTGGTGGAAAAAATTTCAACAAATTTCTGATGCTGGAAGTGCATTATAACAACCCAGAAATGAAATCAGGTTAGTAGGTATACTGAATTTCAGATGTTTTTCAATTATTAAGACACTTGCATCATTGCTGATACCGGATGACATTGTAATCGTACATATAATCATAACCCAAGTATACCAAATGTTTGTTGCGTTTCTATTCATATCACTTTTAATATAAACAAGTCAACATGAAAGAGAAATTAATCGAAATCAATTAATTTTTCTGATTCGACGAAATAAGCCTATGATCTAAGTACTTTTTTTCGTTGTAATGAGCATTGACGTCTCTTTTGAATTTATTAACGAATATTTACTACTACTACGGGGCAGAAAATTGTCAATAGGATGAGGTAGTAATATATGAACCCTAAAAATTGTGGTAAACAATGAGGGATCACTGACTAAAGTTGAAAGGAATTCGTTTGAGAAATTCACACATATACAGCTATTTGTTGAACACTGGCCCATTACCAGACACACTAAATTATACAGCTCAAGAAGCAAAAATGATGGTTCACGAGTGTTTCTTAGCAATCATCAAGGTTCATTCACACTAACTCTTCCGGCAATAAGAAAGCTTAGCTTTTGTTACGTGACGTCACAGAGCCAAGTACATTCTGTTTACTAGGTAAACTACCCTAATACGTGCACACGCCTGTACGGGAAACAATACACTCCTTCATTGCCGTAATAATGGGGGTAAATTTTAGTGGTTTAAAAGGCGATGTTTTGCCTCTGTTTATTTTCTTCGGTTCGAACAGCACATCGTTGTGACGTGATCCACTCTAGATAGCTTGACCTCTCCATTACACAAGTGAACTACCCTTCTGGTCCGCATTATTAATACTCGAAATAGGGGCATTATAGTACTGTCAGCCTTCAAAAGTTTATCCTGGAAAAATTTTATATTTCCATAGCCTATTTGAAAGAAAAATTGTATTTCGTATTTTATAGAATTGCATCACCCTGCTGACGGGTAGGCTACGACCAGACATGATGTATATAATTAAATTCCCAAAAATAAAAATATCCCTAATATTTGTTTTGCGCACCCTCGGACGCATTATTTACAATAAAAATAAAATACGAAATAATAATTAATTAAATAAATTTCCAGTTAATAATAAAATTCTCCTTGAGCGCCCAGGTTAGGCTAACTGTATTAACATAGGTTCGTTCACGATGAACGAACTTTCACCCTCCATTTTAAAATGTGTTTTTATTCTTACCTTCCACAAAACCACCTCGGTGGTTTAATACAATAAATAAGACTGTTTGTACCTCTGTACATATTCCCCTTCTTCTTTTTTTGATCAAATACCTGTAATTTACAACTAATGTAAAATCTTTTTCTAGCCTGGTCGATTAACCAGAGTTTGCCACTCGATAAACGAACACATATTATTTTTCTCTCTATGATTTTTCATGTTTCTACTTTTTCACTATTAGTCAATGTGTTTTTGTGTAATGGTTTTATTTTTTTATCCCTGGCATGGGCAGACCTTGGCACTAAACCTCGGTTATGTAAGACCTAATTTATATTTGAGCACCACCTCGGGTGTATGGCTATTTTGGTAATTTTCAAATTTATTTACATGGTATAAAATGGGTAAAATGCGAACGCCCAGCTAGATGTTTGGGCTTATAGGGATATGGGTGGCTGTCAGATGTAGTTGACAGTCTACCACCTCAGAAATTTAACAGAATGGGTTTGGGAGGTATTGGTATGTATTGGGGGAATTTAGCCTACTAGGGTCGCATACAACGCTGTAAACAAAATGCAAAAATGCAACATTTGGAGATATTCCATTCCTCATTAGGCACAGTAATGAATCCAAAATGAATGTAATGAAAAACTTAGTTGAAAAATATTTCTGTTTACAATAAGACCTAAGCCACGCTTCTAAGTGGTAGGGGTTAAGCCGTGAGTGGTTGCTACTTACCACTCTAGAATTAAAGCAACAAGGTGATCATGCAATTTACGTAATTTAATGTGATGACAGTGAAATTGTATGATAACAAGAGGAAAACACTCGGCATTAAGCAAAAAAATTAAACAAGTTTGACGCTCATGTTGAGTAGTACGCAGTAATGTTCACTGCTCACCACTCACAACTCATGCATGGTTACATGCATAAAACATATGTGTTTGATTTTGTTAACAAAGTCAACGCTCACTGCTAACCACTCACTGCTCAGAAGCCTGGCCGAGGCCGAAGTGAACCAGACTTGGCCTGTACCTACTTTTGTGCTTTTATCATTGGAAATGTTTAACCTGAGGTACATGGTAAAAAGATGACGTGATATGCAACGAAAAGGAAAACAAAGTTTGTAACACAAAGAAAACAAATTTCGCAACAAGAAGTGATAAAAATGTCGGAAACCTCACAAAAAATTCCATTCTTAAATATCCTATGTATTCAAAATCAAAGACGCCAAATCCAAGAGGTTTTCGAAATAGGCTACTCGGTACCTACAAATACTAAGTAATCCATTTTTAAGCCCCCATCCCGTAGGATAATAGGCTTAACAAAAAGTGAGAACAAAGTTCATGAAAAAATAATGATCACGAAATACTTTTAAGTGGGCATAAGGTTAGTTAAAAAAATGAAAATTAAATATAAAAATCATTTCCAATGTAACCTCGATTGTGCAAGAAAGGCGAATCGCGTAAATTTTTTCTCAGACTTTGAATGAGTCATGAAGTAATGAGGAAATTCTTTCATAGGTAATAACTGTAAGCAATCAGTTGAAAATGTTTCATTCATATTTGGTTGAACCTCTTTACCAAAAAATTTTTTTAAATTTTGTTGGTTAGGCTACTTATTTCAAACTTTTACTTCATCAAAATTAATTTTATCTTTCATTATTTTCATTGATGGGGAGAAAAATTAGCAACCTACATCAGTCTATTAACAGCATGATTTTCTTTAACCGTATGTTTAGTCCAATCTAATTTTTATTTTATTATTATGGCTCGAAGTGTTAGTAAGCTGCTAAGTTAAGTTATTCATTGTATCCCATTGATTCCGAAGAAACGTCGGATTACAAAATGGGTTACTTATAGGCCTTCCATTACACATTATAGGTATAGGAAATAGTAATATTCATAAAATTATAAAATATAGACCTACGTTGAACTCAAAATAATGAAGACATCGATTCATGTGTGAACCGAATTAGGTATATTTAAAAAAATATCTATCACGTTTTTTTTCCAACCTTTTCAGATTACATCGATAGTTCTGGTATGAGATTATACGTTACTCCTTCATTAAGGAAATACCACGCAGGTGTTATTGAACTTGGGCTGGAGTACACTGATAAAATGGCAATACCACCCAAACAAGAGTCGTTCACACTTTCTGGTTACTGTATAGCCGAGTGCACTGCTGCGGTGAGTGTTCATTTTCGAATACCTAAACAGTTGACACAACAGTACTGTCGGCCAAAGTTGTTTAGTTTTGTAAAATCACTTTCGATTCATTGTTATTTCTGTCTACCATGCGGCAATAAGCCCCGGAGTCGACGAATTAAAAAACAATTAAAAAGAAATCGATTAGTGAAATCAAGGGTGGTTTATAAAGTTTCGACGTTGTCGAACAAATGCTATTTACAGAGGTTTTCTTTTTTCCATCTTTTTTGGCTTTTTTGTACTTAGTCGCTTTTTGACGACCTAAATTTCAACAACTTTTTTTCACCACAATCGTCGCCTTGGATTCGAAAACAAAACTGCGAACGGTATCAAATTAATGTGTATATAGACTAAATAATTTTGGCACGTTAATGCTTGTATTTGTTGACAGAGTGTACCGCCACAAGGTATCACAATATTTGGCAGTCAGCTGCACACGCATCTGACCGGTGTTCAGGTATTGACACGACACATTCGCGATGGACGCGAGCTATTGGAACTGAATCGAGATAATCATTACAGCACACATTTTCAGGAGATTCGATTGCTGAAACGACCAGTGGTTGTGTTGCCGGTAAATTATATATGCTTGCTCATTTTTTGTTAAACAATTTCATAATTTTAGCTGCATTCACTTATAACATCTAATAGATTAGAATAGGTAGGTGCCTGTAGCTTCTCTATTTTTTCACATTCGATCAAAATCAAATAAAAACCTGTAACAAATCAAATGTTTTACATAAATTTAAATGGTTTGTTAATAAGGGCCTAAATTCAAAAAATTGTATACAAAGCTGCCTAAATGACCAAGTCATACAAAATTTGTATAAGCAACTACAGTGGCGTAGATACTAAACTCGAGATTTTGGGTGAGGTTCTCAATAAGTGAAAGAAATAAAGGAAAAAGAAGGAAAAACCGAAATTAACTTTTCTTCATTAATATTCAACGGTGGTATTTGCACAGAAATACCTTTTATATGATACATGATCGGAAAAGCAATGTTTATGTCGGTATTTTATGAGTGAAAAGTAGCTCTCATCATTGATGAATGTAACCTCGATGTACAGCGAATGCACCTCAATGCAAAAATGTAAAGAATCTTTTTACATGGAGGCACATTCACTTTACATCGAAGTAGGGATTACACATTCTGAATGAAAAGTTAAATCTGCCACCGCAAGAAGGGTAATATATTGTTCCGTTTTTTATAAATTTTGTGTCGGACTCATCATTTGATAGAATTTTAATGTTTCATCTCGTTCTGATCATTAATTATATAAAAATATCTTTCTCAACAAGATTCAAAAGTGAGTTTACATGACTCAGGAATTGCTCACTCGCTGCATTAAAACAAATACCTAAGTTTTGAGCTCTATTTACCATAGTCCATGGTTATCTTGCTGCCTCTTCTTTATTCATTTGTTGAAGAGCCGAAAAATGTATCCAACTATCTATATAATTAGGTTTACAGAAGACAATTTATTGAAAATTATGTTGGTTGGTGAGGGGGCTCAAAGATTTGCTTACTTGGGGCCCAAGAATCAGCCCGATTGTGTTTCTGAGGTAGGTAAATATTTTATGAATATTTATAGAATTGATGAATTTTTTTTTCTTTAAGGTTTATCATTTACAAATTTCCACTTTTGACGTAAACGGTCTTATTAATGTATTGATTTGGTGAAATTAATTATTTCAGGGAGATGCATTGATTACCACTTGTCGTTACGATACCCAGAGTCGTGAAAATATTACACTCGGTGGTTTTGCAATCAAAGATGAGATGTGCGTTAATTACGTTCACTATTATCCGCGAATTGAGTTAGAAGTGTGTAAAAGTTCCATAAGTTACCAAACATTGTTCTCTTATTTTCGTTTCTTGAAGGAGTAAGTTGAAAAAAAAAAAAAAGATTAAATTTCATATTCTCGTTTAAGTTAAAATTATGGTAGGCAACATACATACACACACTGTAAATTTTACAAATATTGGCAGTGTTCTTCTGTACTATTTCTGTCAGCAAGAGTGGGCAGAATTCGTGAAAAAACGGAATTCTAATTCTTTTTTGCGGCTAAAAAGGATTCGTGATTCGAATCATTTATTCACAAACAGCGGAACAACGAATCACAAATCCTATTTCTCTGGTCAGGAAATTCTTAAGAAATTTCCAAAAATTTCAAGGAAATTTGATACTTTGTTGGAAGAAAATTCTTGAATTTCATCTTCATAAAATTGATAGAATTTTACCTCTCACTTTCCTAAATAAAACAATTTTTTATTAAAAAGTACACAAATGTTCGGAATTTTTTTCCCATATCAAGATTCAACAGAATTATATAACGTTTCAGTTTTTGAGGATTCGTGATTCGTATAAAAATGTTTCGTGAGAATCACTTTTAATCTCTGGACTAAAAGTATTCGTGATTCGTAATTCGAATTATTTTTTTGAGGATCTTTCCCAGTCTTACTGTCAGCAGATGGTGACAGTAATTAGTACCTATGTTATCTTGACAAAAATATTTTAATTTTCTCTGTCCAATTAGATGGGAAAGCCAAAATACGAGTAGCACGTACGGAATTAGTACAAATTATGGTAACATCGAATGGACGACCAAACGAACCAATGATTTACACCAGTTGTACGAAGATATGACCCTTTCGATGCAGTGTAATGCCAGTACCGGTTTACGATTTCCAGGAGACTGGGAGAATGTTCCTTTGACACGAGTGTCGTATTCGTTACCACCACCTATAAGGAGTTGCAAACAAAATCAAATTATTTAAAATGTGCTCAGCACATTTATGGGCGTACGCAGAATAAGTAGATATTACTTAATAGGATGGTTCTGAAAAATAAATAAAAAACGGTACCTACCTTAAGATGGTAAATTCCATAATTTTGTGAGAAAAAAATTTAAAAATTGTAAGGGGAGGCTGTTATTTGTGTACGTCCGAGAAAATAATTAGTTATTATACTATAGTATTTTACATATCGTAGCGAACCATTGTTCGTCTTAGTAATTTGTTCTTTCTAAAAAAACAATGGACTTTCAATTATGAGAATGTTTAGCTGAAAATTTCAAAACAAGGATACCAGTACCATGCGTATGCCCATATAAGATAGCCAATTAGGCAATATTTACGTCTATGTCTATAATATATATGAAGAGAAAAGTTGGGAAAAGTGTATGTTAAGGGTAATCTCAGAATCTGTCGAACCGATGTTGATGATATCTACACTTTTTCGAATTTTGTTTTGTTATGCATCATCTGTTTCTGAAGAATATTTATGATTCCTAGTCATTTTACCGAATCCAAAATACCTAAGATAATTAAATTTTTGAAAAAAAATGAATGAAACCGACTGCATGTAGGGACATAAAACATAATAGAACTAAAATGTTGAAAACAAGTTTTTCAGGTTTTATAATAGCAATTTTTTTACAAAGCGGAATTACAACTAACACAGTCGTTGGCAGAAATGCCATCCAAGTCACATGTTATATAATGCAAGATTTTTGAATGAAGCAATGTAGATAAATTCATATTAAATATTTCCCTGATGCAATTTTTGGTAAATTTAACATGGATTTGACAACCTTGAAATAAATAGCATTATTACATCTATTCAAAACATTGGGGGGTTTTATTTGTTAAGAATATTTAAATTCCTTAGACGTGCTGTCAAAAACTCTCCACTGTCTATTTAATTTCAATAAATTTCATATTAGGTTTAATAATAGGTATTTATGAAATCAACTTTTATTCAAATATCATTTATTGCACAATTTAATTAGTGAGAACTAAACAGTATTGATTTTCATATTAATACCAAAAGGTATTTCTGCCAGTGACTGCGTTAGTTGTAATTCCACTTTGTAAAAAAATTACTATTATAAACCCTGAAAAACTTGTTTTCAACATTTTAGTTCTATTATGTTTTATGTCCCTACACGCAATCTATTTCATTTTTTTTTCAAAAATTTAATTATTTAAATAATTTTATGTGATGTGCAAAATGAAAGTCTCTAGCAGTTTTTCACAATAAGAAGAATTTACTCTAGAAGTGACAGATAATTGTTGATATTGTAATATTTGAACAAAATTGAATTTGATTTTCAACCTATTGTTTTTTTCTCAATTACGGCAATTCAAATTTATTTATTGTTTAACAACCAAATTTCAATCAGACGCAGGGAAAACAAATTTAAAGTTTAAAATCAATTTTAAATACTGTTAGATCTACTATATTGGACTACATTAATAGTAATAGTAATAATGATTTAACAAAAAGCCATATCAAAAAATGTATGCTGTAATCTTTTACATAATAAAATGTGAAATCTCAAAATTGAGCCCCTTTTAGGGGCCACTGGAAGTTTAAGTATGGGTTGAATGCAAAAATGAACGCCAAATTTGGACTCAGCACCTCAAAAAACATATTTGGTGATGTATCATACATTAAAAATGAAAACTCAACATTACCCCCCTTTTAGGGCTCATTGGGTATGAAGAATGAGTCAAATGGCAAAATGAACACCAAATTCGGACTCAGCGACTCAAAAAACATATTTGGTGATGTATCACACAATAAAAAGTGAAAACTCAAAATTTTGCTGGTAGAATGTTTATATGTGCATAACCAAGGAAGGGTAATGTAACACTGAGAGAATGATGTTATCTGAATTATTTAGATAACTATAAAAAATATCGTATCCTGGACACTTTTGGGTGATCCATCAGGATGCATTATTCCATTTTATTTGGAATTGGGACTTGTGATTGGTCATTTTACTTTTTTGATGAAAAAAATTCCCAGATTTTGAATCTAATTTTTGTGTCAATGGGGAATTTTTCGGATTTCTTTGGCCAATGTTACTCACCTAAAAATACCAATTTTTTGAATCATCATTCGTATTTTTAAGATAAATATTGAATGTTGCAGAGTGTGACAAAATTTCATTAGACTGCCAGAAAACGGATCAAACACGATACCTCTTTCTAATGCAGTCGGTAAAAATTACCAAAAATTACGGAATTACTATTGACCGAATTCTAATTTACCAAAATTGTTTTACCAAAAGATTTTTCATCGAAACTTTTTTTTCTTAAATAATAATTACCATTTTCAATTTTGATAAAAAGAAGGAACGGAAAAATGCAACTTCATAGTCTTTTTTATTAAAAAAACAAAAAAAACAAAAAACAAAAAAGAAAAGAAAACCTCACCGTACGATATAAACATGGAGAAATATTTTCATATATTTTATTTAAGTAAGGAAAAAAGAAAAACCTTAACTATAACCACCAAAATAATAAGTCTGTTCTACTAGTCACGAAAATTAATACTTTCAACACTGGTGTTACCCTCAGTGTTGTTTTTGTACCATTACAATACCGAAGATTATCAATTTGGTATTCTTTTTATACATGAGGGTAACACCAATGGAAACATAGGACAGCAAATCCTACCCTTGCACGTCGAATAGGTGAAGGAAATTAGAACAAGGGCACAGCAGAGTGCTTTCTTTAGGCTGGTATATGTAAACGTGGGTTCACATTTGTATCATTCTGCCATGCCGTATCATATGATAAGCACCGATGATGCAGCTTCTAATTTTGTGAAGCTTTGCCTGGGATTCTATCATATTCTTAAATTCTATATAAAATTTCGCGATCCTAGGTGGCGCCTTTTGATACGATGGCAGAATACCGACATCGAGTGTAAAAGGTTCGCATATCGTTTCATTGTATCATTTTTTAATATAGTACGAGTTTACAGACCTCTTACCCATTGAGATGATATGATGATACGATACGACAAAATGATACAAATGTGTACCCGCCTTAAGAGATCGCCTGCATGAAAGTTCACTCCAACTACTTAACAATGCTACCTTAATCAGTATTCAGTGTCATTTTTTGCTCTTCCAGAAAATTCAGTCATCTAACCCTCTCAAAACAATATACGAAAGCAATTTTTGACTTTCAAAAGCTAGAAAATGATATTAAGTATATATAGATTTTATAAAATTTTAGTTTTGATGTTGGGCTTCATTTTAGTATTAATTAGGACTCAGATGAACTGAGTGTTACTCTTAACAGTTACTCAGTATTAATCATTACTCAAGCAAAGTGAATAGTAACAGTAAATACTGGTAGGTAACCTGTTTCTCGAGGGTTTATAAGTACAGGACTTTTAATGAGTTTTAATCATTACATCGTAATGATAACGTAATACGAGTAAATTGATCACTATTAGTCATAATAATGAGTGATGAAAAAATTAATCATCTTTCATTAGGTTGAGAAATGATTTTTACTCATTTCTCATCAGTCATTCCTCATTTAATCGCGAGCGACAAACGCCCAAAACACTGCTATGGTTGGTTTCGTTTTTCATTTCAAAATGATTATAATATGTACAGTAGTAATAGCAAGAAAAAAAAATCAACTCTTTTTTGTTTTTTTAGAGTTCTAATAAAAAATCGTGCTTTAAAACGAACAGGCAATCATTCGAATACAGCAAAGGGAGGGCTTCATCGTAGTCATAATCTGACTCAGACTATAACGAAAGGTACTGCCTTACTCATTAAAATTCTTGTAGGGTACATTTGAATTATTCAAAACCTGAGGCTTCATATCTTTTCAATTACATTCTTCCTTTTGTCGAATTAAACGATAAATACTACATTTTATTTCCACATATAGATACATAGTAATCTTGATTCTCAAAATCTCAAGCCAGTATAGCTTACCATTGAAGGGAGGAAAACAGAAAATCAGTTACAATATTTTCTTTCAAAATTATCATATTTATACCTATCATTAGAAGAAAAAAAAAAAAAGATGAAGCAAAAGGAAATAAAGTTTATCCAAAGTTGAAGAGCACAGTTATATAGTTACCTTTTTTATGGAAAAAGGACAGAACTTTAATAACTTTTTATAGCAGGATATTCTATTTAAAAAAGTGCGGTACTACGTATAGTTCTTTAAAGAAGTTATTTTTGTTGGGTACTCTCAATCCTCCTCACCTCGAACCTACGAACACTTTACTAATCGCGTTCATTCCAATTCTTTTGTCGTCTATTTTTTCGACTCTGCGCTACTCTACATAAATGTTGGACCTTTTCTGCGCATATGCTGACCTGTACAGTTCTAAAACGATAGGATTAAACAGGGTTCATATTCCGAACAGAACTTCGTCGAGAACCAAGAACTTGAATGCATCACCTCTTTGTCGTACAGGACACTGCTAATGAGAGAGAGAGAACAATACTAACTTCTTCATAAATAATTAAAACCTAAAATTTCCAATTTTCTGACAATGGTTGTTTCTTAAATTTTGCTACTTACAGTACACAACAATGGTTTAAACGTTCAACAATGTACAGTACATAATTATAAGCAACTGAAACATTCCAGATGGCAAATGCTGATTACAGAACGTATGAATGGTGATTCCTTTTGGGTATGACTCATGTAGTTCGAACGACGTGTAGGCCAAACATAATAGAAAATCCGTTGGCACAAAAGTATTTTCAAAAGGGGGGAGAGAGAAGTGTATATTTTTGTCAGCTCCACGTGGCCTCGCCATATATAAGTGTTCGCCCATTTGTTTTTTTTTCATAAGCTGACTAATCATTGTGATGACTGTATTCGTTTGGTAAGACCTCAACGCATACACATCATTCGCACTCACGATTTCGTAAATGAAGGGGAAAAATTGAACCCTTGGTTTGTTTACACCACTTACTGCTACTTTTCATGTTTCACGATGTGTAGAATTTAATCAAGTTCGACCTTTTTTTTTTCTTTATGCTGCAAGTATACTTATCTGTGCGTAGACTACTGCATAATATCATACGTATTTCGAAGATCGTTTGTACGAACCTTTCTGCCATCTTTTGTGCTTGTTTTTTCATTTTCAGGATTTGGCAATTTAAATTAGGCGAAAAGGAGAACGATTTTAGAAAGGATGAAAAAACTAAAAATGTTTATTTTTGGTTTTCGTCATTATTTTCATGATTAATTTTTCATTAAATTGGACGATTTACCCTTCAGTATTTAACAGCTGCTAATCTTTATTCTCTTGTTTAAATATAATTCGGATTTCATCTATAGTTAAACGTATAAACTGTCCTATAATTGAGCCCATGCGTGCCAAAAGGGCGGCTGACCAAAAATATTTTTTCAGAAAAACACATTTGAAATATTGATTCACTTGTAAATTTTTTCTCTTTATAGAGATAGTCTCCAGGTTTGTTTTACTGCATTAAGCTGCAACCCTCTACATTCATGTTCAATTAACATTCCTCGAAGTATATCACCCCTGAAGTTTTTTTCACGTTCCACCGAAAAAAAGGTTACTCATTCGCCCTCCTTGATATTATAATGATTTTTTTTTTACTTTTCCTCCGCTTTAAAGCAGTCTACTGAAAAATGCTTTACCAAATATTTATCCCTGATGAATTATTTAAGTAGAATGTAGGTACCAATTGGTTACTAAATACCATAATCAACTCTGAAAACTAGGAACATGCACACCAGAAGAGAAGCATCAAAAATACTTACCATATCATCCTTTACTTTTAAAATTTATTTTCCATGATCTTTCATTTATCAATTGTCTCGACATTTTGAGCAACTAATGATTAAACAAGAATCAAACAAGATAAAACAGGTAATAAGGTGTAACGGCAAATTTTTTCATTAAGTCATGAAAAGTAGAAAAGATTTGTAGCATCATCCAAAAAAGGGCAATAATTCTAAGAAGGGTGGTAAAATCAAATTGAAATTACTTAGGAATGGAAAGTCTGATTGAGTTACTATATTTCCACCAAAAAACGGTAGAAGCTCTGTTCTACCATAAGTAATAATACCAAAAAGGGCGGATATCGATATCTGCCCTTCTTGAATTATTTGAAATTTAAACAGCTAATAAGACTGAAGAAAAATTTTCGACAGCAGCCTGAAGCATTAGAAGATTGTGGAAACTAGAACTTCTTTTGACATATTTTAACTTATGGAACAATTGGGAAAAAAAATTATTTTAGGATCAGAAATTTGGAAATTTTACTGGTTTGACAAGTGCGTTAAATTGACATACCATTATAAACATACATATAGCATTGGTGAGTTATTTAAGCTTAAAGTTTATCAAAAATTCCTCCATGTTCATTCAGGACTAAAGATACAGCCAGTGTAGAAAAGTTGGGTATAAGTATTTTGGAAGAATTTTAAATTTGTTTATTTTATCATATTGCTGAAATAGTGTTATCTCTACTAGATCGAAATTAATTACATGTACACAAGGATACTGTGTTTCTTTAGAAATCAAAAGAAAGATTTAACAATATATCGTTTTAAAAAAAGGAGGAATTAGGATATTAATTCGATCCTTATAGTATGTTTATATGATACATGATCGGAAAGACAATGTTTATGCTGGTATTTTTCAAGTGAAAAGTAGCTCATAATATCATTGATGAATATAATCTCTGATATAAATTGAACGCGCCTCCATGCAAAAATGTGAGGCATCTTTTTACATGGAAGTATGTTCAGTTTACATCGAGGTAGAAGTTACATTTTCTAAATGAAATGTTATATCTGCAACAATGAGCAGGTTGATATTTTATTCCATTTTTTATAATTTTTACGAAAAACTCAACATTATGATAGAATTTTAACGTTTTGTTGCTTCCTGATCATTAATTATTTAAAATATCTTCCTTAACAAGATTCAAAAGTGAGTTTAAATGACTCGGGAATTGCTCACACACTTTGTTTGTTTTGCAAACTCCCTCATGTGTAATTGGTTACTTTTGAACCTTAGTAATGGTCAGAGGATAATCTTTAAATCTTATCCAATTGTAACGATAAAAAACTCATTTTTAAAACAAATTTTCTCATTACAAGATCAATAAATTTATGCTTATTTTCATTCACTATCCTGTTTTCAGCCAGCTACTATTTTTGCCACTAAAGTGCGTATCTTTTGCCTCCTCTTCCCAATTGTGGTGTTTTAATTCACCCACCAGTTAAAATATTATTTCATTTGACATGAACAATTAATTATACGCTGACATCAGATAAAAGTTTCACTTCAACTGTATGTACCATCACACGCTCATTTTTTTATGTTTGTTCCAGTAAAATTTCGCAACCTGGACACCAATTTTGATGTATTTTTATGATCCCATAGTGATTCCAAAATTTTTTTTTTAGAATCTACGAGATAGTTAAAAAAAACTATTAGTTTTAAAGTAATATTACCGTTAATGCTAGAATCAAAAAATCAAAGAAAAATTTTTCTAGGTATCAAAAAAAAAGAACAAAAATTCTTTCTAAATTTCTCCACTAAAATTTACTGGAATTAAAATGAATTGAAAAGCACCATATGGTAAACAAATAATTTTTTTCAAAAATAAAGCAAACTTAAAAAAAAAATGCACTAAAAATGGAAAAATATTATTTTAAAATTTCTCTATCAAGTTGTAGGTCTAGGGACTGGAATTATTGAAGTCGGCGCTAGTTAAAAAGTTTTGTCATAAAACTGGAAGGAATTGACGTATAAAGCCTACATGGTGAAGAAAAAGAGTGCCACTTCAATAATTCCAATCTCTATACCTAGATCTTGCGGGAGAAATTAAAAAAAAATTATTTTTCCCTTCTTAGCGCACTGTTTTTTCTTTTCAGTCGGTTCTATTTTTTGAAAAAAATTATTTATTTACCATAATGCTTTTCATTCCAATTTAATTTCAATTGATTTTACTGGAGAAATTAAAAAAAATTATATAGACGATGTTTATAAACAGCCCAATTTCAACGAGTCCTTCATATATGGTTAAAGAAATTGTTATTTAATGACACAAAATACACGACCGATTATCTGCAGATCTATAACGTGTGTATAGGCAATTAGCATGTTAGAACTGTCAGAAGCATTCAGTGGAAAAGATTCATACTCAAGAGCCCGAGAAGGTGTGGGGGGCTTCAGCCATTCTCCAAGAGCTCAAGCTGTGGGAAAAATTAAACTGTTGCCCTAAAAATTGAAAGGACCGAAAGTGGAAAGAAAAAAGTAAAACAATAAAAAGTATTAGTTTTTTTTTTGGCTACAAAATTTGATGATGGTTTTCTGTATCAGTTTCTAAAGTGTTTAAAATTAAATTCAGCCAAAAAAATATGCGAGTATAAATTAGTAATTCTAGGGGTAAGGATAAATTTTTCTGGTACATAGAAAATATAGTTATTGGGGTAGAGAGGAGGAAAGAAAGGCTATGGAAAGGAGAAAAGTGAACCACTATAAAGACCAGACCGGAGAACAACAGAAAAACAATAATAAAACAGCTGAAACTAAGAAACGATTTGGGGGATGGCAGGACAGAACATGAAGTAGAATAAAAATCGGTTCGTCTCAAGAGTTGCCATTTTCACTATTTTAGCTTTAATTCAATCATAACTGGAGAAAAAAATGATGAAAGCAATCACAAATTTATGACGAATTACATTTTAGGAAATAAGAAATTTAAAAGTTAACCCAAAAACTCTCATTTTTCAAAAACTGGTTTCTCAAGTATCAATTTCTGTGAGTAGCAATTTTTACTTCGCAGCTTGATACTAAAGTTGGCTTTTGATTCTTCCAATATGTTTCTCATCAGTCATCACTTGTAGGCAATAATTTCCTTTTGTTACCGGTTCATTCTTGGTTTGCCATTTTTTTTGTCGAGTTACGTCGTTATTAAGTAATAATATTTGAGTTAAACTGCGAGTGGATTGAGCGAAAAAAATTTTTTTACCCTCGCCAGAAATTTACTTATTTTTTTTCGAGTTGTTAGACTTTCGAACGAAATCATCAAAAAACCCTATTTAACTTTGAAAATTTATTACGTCATCTTTTATTATTGTAATACAGTTCAAATTCTATACTAATAAATTTCGCAATACTCTCCTCCTACGGTATCGGAAAGTAAGTCATCAAAAAAGGTTTACTTATCATAATTTCACGGAAGGGGTATATCTGCAGTGAATAATCATCCGTATTATAGGAGGAGAGCATGAGAGTTCGTCATCATGTGTAGAAAAAATATAAAAAAATTACAATTATTTTAGTCAACAGCCGTCAGTCCTCGAAGTACCTTCGCTAGTTTTTTTTGGTTCTCGATGACCTCAAATACACTCTACGTCGCGAATCTTGTTCGCCTTTAGGGCTTTAGCAAAGTGTGTCTGCATTTCCTCGTTAGGTAGAGGCTATATTATAATTTTCGTGGTTCATACGTGCAGTTTTATTCGGACATTGAATTCGAATTATTAGTGTAAAAATAATAGGCTAAACTATTTTTGTTGTTTTTATTTGAAAATTCGGTTTTCTGTGTTCGACAGCCTCTGTTTAAAAAGGTTTATGTCCTATTGCTTGCGTGTGCAAAAGCAAGAAAAATTGGTAAAATAATTTTGTGTTTCATTTCATTGTCAGTTCCTATAATCGTGCTGGTGAGTTTGATAATATTAACGTATACTATAAATACCTACATAGATAACGTAAATTACGCCTGTACTTACTGTATGTAAACCTATTACCCACTTATTTTGGTTGATTACTGGTTATAGATATCTACCTGTTTAAACACTTGGAATAATTTTCTTCTCACTCGCTGTTAATTGCTGAAATATATCATTACTTTTATATAGGTTCGTATAAGTATAGGCTATTTTTACCAATTATATAATTTTTACATTCGATATTTATAGGAATTTTCGCTTTTAACAGAATATACGATTTGACAAGACCAGTGGCGTAGCTTAAGCATAATTTTTGGGAGGGATTTTGCCATTTTGCTAAAATTAAGGGCAAGTTCAAGAGCTATTACTCCAGTAATTATGACATTTTTTTCGCTATCAATTATATGTATACGCAAACATATATAGATATAACTTTGTTACGATAAGTACTTAAGTCACCGTTGATTCTTGAGTATCGTTCTTGCGTTCGAGCCTTAATATTTTAGGCAGCATCCTAATATTTGTAGGCTATTTTTTAAGGACAAAAAAGGTACCTAGTCAAAAAATTTCGGAAGCAAATCTCCTCCAAATTCCCACACCACTGGACAAGACATATCATAAAAATAAATCTTTTTTATGGAATATGGCTAATTAAAAGAAGTCATAAAAACTTCAAATGGTTACATAACCTATAGCTTCAATGTCTATTATCTGTTGATTAAATTTGAATGAAGAGATTTGCTCAAGGCTCAAGTTCTATACATATAACTACCAGCATGTCAAGCATGTCTCTTATAGCTACAAAGTGATTAACTGAACAATGGAGTAAAACTTTAAAAAGTAGGATAAGTAAATATTTTTCATGTAAATTACGAAGTTCTATTAATGTTGATGACATATTGCTGTATATGAGAAGTGGGTAGGTATCGTAAAGTAGCAAATCATGATGTTCGCACTTGACTTGGAACAGACTGTATATCACAGTTTGAAGTTTAAGTAGGTAGGTGTACCTATATATTATTGACAATGGGATTTGGGACCGAAACTGATATGAACGTATCATAATATCGAATTTAAATTTCAGTTGATATTCGAAAATAAAATACGAGTTGACCATGGTTTGGTGGTTATATTTAAATTTAATTTTTGTGACAGAAAAAAAAATACAAATACCTGTTATATTAATAGCGATTTTTTGTCGTATTTATTGTTTTGTATTTTGCAATTCAAATCAAAAACTGAAATTCGAAAATAGAAACATAATACAATATCGTATATTTTTGAATTAACCTTTTCAACCTTCAACCAGCAACTGAAGCCGACGAGAAATTTTTTTCTCAAAAATCTTATTACTTGATTCGAGAAAGAATTTTATCGGTATTGTAAATGCTTAAACGAGAGCAGTTAGGCTATTTATTAAAAAGGACAAAATAGTGAGATATTTTACGATGTGAGCGACAAAATTAACGACGAAAGAGAAAATTTAAATGAATGCAATTGATTCAGCGTTCCTTTTACAAGGCCTAACTTATTTTGGTAAAGCTACCTATTTCGTTTTATTTTTTTGAAAGCTGGTAACTAATTGTAGCTTCTTCGAAGGAGGTACGGTGACTAAAAGAAAGGTCAAGAATGATATTCTTTTTAAAGCTTGACCGATCCAAAAATTTTTTCAAGGTCAAATGTTTTCGGGGTAGTTATGGCGCCCTAATTAGCTTTTAAAACATGGAACAATAAAGTTTTCATCTTACAATGACGTATCTAACTCCTAATTTGGGAGTGGGGGTTTGGCGAAATATTTTTGGGCAGTAACCAAACTTAAGATTATCTTTTGGAGGCGTGGTAGGTGGTCAAAAAATTTCTGGGGAATTTAAACAATCCCTCAATTCCGCGCCATTGTTTATTTTCAATCTACTCAAAAGAATGATTATTGTCAGTGATCTTATTTCTTTTGTTTCTCAATTGAGAATCAAGACATAAATTCCATTTTAGGTAGTATAGGTTGAATAAAATGTTGGGAATCTGCCTCTTCTAAATTTTCGTGATGAGTAAGTATAAGAAGTCTGTTGAGGAGACGTCACTCAAAATATCGATGAAATTCTTCCCCAAAAATAGTTCATTTTAATTATTTAATTATTTTCATCCCACTCTTAAACCATGGGCCTCTCTGGTTCTCTCAGTTTGGTGAGTAAGTACTAGGGCATGACTTATGGAGAAAAAAAAGTTTCAAATTCAAAGTAAAATAGTGCTCTATCGCAACTTGTTTTAAATTATTTTTCTCGTTTTCAATTTATGATGAATTGATGATTCAAGCAGAGATTCAGGAAATAGGTGTTTTCAGATATTTCTGTATGAGTAATTACCTACTTAACCTAATAAATTTGAAATACACTTCACTAATATCAAAAATTATAATTCGCGGATTTCAGCATTTTGTTAAATTGTATGCTTACGTCATATTTACAAAAATTATTAGCCTATCAATTTTTCGAGGACTTCATTTTAATACTTTGCTATTCATTCACTTCGAATACTTCTTCGTTCATTTGCATTGTGAAAAATTCGAATTAAAATACCTACCGCAAATTTATGGATTGAAAAAAATTTCGGGGAAATTTTACACATTTATTATTAAATAGGTAAATTATTTTTTCCATCTTCATTATATACGATCAATAACATTTTTTAATAAATATTTGCCTTTCGATTAGTGTTGCCATATTGCATGTGTTGCAGCTGTAACAGGGCAGAATTTACAATACAATACTACTTAAATAAATGAACGGAATCATCGAAATAAGTACCGAACATCAAATTTTACTTTTAAAAAAATTCTTCCCTCTTTGGGCCAAATGAGGGTCGAAGAATAGGTATAATGATAAAATTAACATTAAATTCGAATCCAGCGCCTTAAAACGCATATCCAGTGATATGATATATGCAATAAAATATTAAAATCAAAAATTATCCCCTTTTTGGGCCCCATGAGGGTTGACAAATGGGTAAAATGATAGAATAATTGAGTGCCTCACATTAATTATTTTCGTGTCATAGTGTATAATAGTGAAATCGGGTTTTGAATAAACAGAACGCCCTCATTTAGACTCGAGCCCATAATTTAGCGAATATAAAAAGATGTTCTGAAAATTGTCTAAATGGCCTGATAATTTTAGGGCTATTTAAATGAACCCTCGTAAGTTTATAGCCGATTTATAAAGTGTAAAAACATTCGACCAATTTAACTAGTATACTATCGAGCCTTATTGTTGCCCACTCGTAATAAACTTCTAGTGACGAGACTATAAAACCAAAAACTAATGTGCAAGTATCATATACAGAGACCAATTCGACTTACTCGATCAGACCAAGATCAGGGCTCGAGTACGCAAGATGAGAACCAGTACCAACATTTGCAGTATTCATGTAACACTGCAAGACCTATACCAAGACCAAAAGCGAGACCCATACCAAGCTCAAGACTGACTGTACAAAACTGACAATAGTTTTGGTCTTGCTGTTAAGTAATTCATCACTAATCATATTATGTCTTCAATAAATTCAAAAGTCTAAGAAGAAGAAAAAAACAGAAAGAGAGTGAGACAAAAAGATACGGAGAAATAGAATAATTTCGGTCCATATACATATCTCAAAAAATCAACAGAGTTAGTTTATCGTAGATTTTAAAATAACATATAAGGATACACCGATACAGAGTGAGTCTGTTTTCTACGCACCATTACCTTCGCCGGGTCAAAAATTGACGCATAAAGCTTGAACTAATTATACCAAAATAGACTCCTCGAATGTATAGCTTCAATTTTGATTGGAGATTAACATTTGTATGAAAATCAGCGGGGTACAACTACAAGATGTCGAAAAATGTCTGTCACCTTCAAAGCAACAAAAAGAACCAAATTTGTAAGATTACAAACCGAATTTGAATTAATAAAAAACTGAAAGATTTATCTAACCATGAAGAGTATGTCCTCAATTTAGCATATTATCAATACCATGTAACACAAAAATTCACGTGCGTCTGTGATCGGACAAAGAGGATTTCAGAAAAAGTATACAAGAGAAGAGAGTAATAAGGCTTCAGCTTTTTTTAGCACTTTTTTTTTTATATATAATATACAATCTGGCTAATCCACTCTGAAAGATAAAACGTGAAAATAAAACAAAAAAATAAAATCTCAAAAAAATTTCTTATTCAAATAAAGATTGAAGCAGGGGTTATCGGGGTGACAGTCCATGCCATAGCAAGGAGTCACGGAGAAGCTTGCAAAAATTCCAGGATTTACTCATCACTATACACAACTTTGCATTGCATTTAGCAGCAATTTCGTATTTAAGGCGTAATGGGCTGTGATGTCAAAGTGCCGTTCTTATTAATTTGGTTTTAGGAGACGGGTCATTCTGTAATTTATTGGTTAAAATTGGAACCAAGATTTATTTGACGCGGTTGCGATTTGATGCATTTTCGCTAATAAATTCACTGAATCTCAGTGGGACAGAAATGAGCCGTTTGAGGTGCTGAAAAATATTATCATTTATTTGTAAAATTGAAACAAATCGGTGCCGAGTTCTTTTCGCATATTTCACCCGGCCATTCTCACGGATGAAACTGTTAAATAATGAAATTATAATATCATTTACAATTGACCACGTGGTGGCACTGGTTCTGTCTGAAATAATTCGCATACAACATCCACAAAATTATCGTATTCCGCGTTATCTGTGCATTTGTTGTATTTCTGTAACATATGAAAATCAAAAGCAAGATTTGTTTGAAATTCGAAAACACTACGATATAAAGGCGAAAATATATAAATGGTCAGAAGGATGTTGTCAACACTAAATTTCTTGTAAAAAATATCGAATATTAAGGTTTTATTCTGAATGTGTGCGATTCTTTGTTTTTTTTTTTTTTTTTTTTTTGTTTATTGCTTGAATCACCTTAGAATAATGTGTTAGTTATGAAATTTATCTGCTCATAAAATTGTGATTCTATCAATGACGACAATTATGTATTTTTATTTTATGTACTTATCTACTCTTAACTTAGCCTACTTACCTATTCAATAAAAATCAAAAATTGAATCTCAAATGTTTTTTTTTTTTCAATAATACTAAGATAAGACATCGTCTTCTCAGCAAAATAGGCCGAAGCGCGATGAAAAAAAAAAAAAAAAAATGCGAACCCCCAACAAAACTCCAACAACGCCCCTTTCTTCGCCACCTCGCCCACTGGACTCGTTTCCAACACTTCGCGAATAGGCGCTTTTCACAAACGCGTGCGCCATTTGAAGGCTCGCAGGGAGCGTATTTACCACCCTCGCAGCTATTGCGGTGGCTTTCGGGGCGGTAAATACCCCCTAAGAATAGGACGTTGCGAATTTTTTACGAATTCTATCAAGAGTGTTATAAGCTCGATTGTATGGGCAGGTCTACATTTTCTCGACCGTCCTTTGTGACCCCCTCCCTTCGCCAAAAGAACACCGTCATCAACAAACACCCACAGTTCTAAGCTTTTTTCGGAGCAAAAAGAAGGTCTAGACCTCTTGGACACTCCCTTATTATCGAAAGTTCTTATTCTTATTTGAATCATTCTTTGTTAAATCGATTTCTTAATACCAGCTTTCAAACGGATAGGCTAGCAGAAAAAGTTTTTTACTTGGTCATTGAAAATTACTACTGGCAAAAGCCCTTCACCTTTACCGGCTGCTGTTAATTTGTTTCGATTTTCTTTTTACTCCATTCATACCCGCTGAAGTAGAGCCTCCGTTTACGCATTTTTGTCATTGAATTCAATAACGCACTGGATGTTAAAAAAAAAAAAACAAGTTTTCATATTTTGAAAGTGCTTTTCATACAACTAAGATATAAAGCTGAGGCATTTTATCAAAAGTTCAGTAATACTTACCTACTTTTTTTATGCCATAATTTTTCTCACAAGACTGTGCTGGCATACCTATCGTAGTGTAAATATATTTATTTAAGATACAAGTGTGGAAAGTACCAATCACCTACTTCGCAAACAGTAATATGACACACTATTTTTTCTAACACCCTCCCTCGAAAAAAAAAAACACAAATAAAAAATTATTCTTTTTAGAAGTGAATATTAATTACCTAATAATTTTATTTTTTTTAACCAAAAAATTAAGACGCACCCAACTCCTCTTTCACTCAACACCAAAAAGTAAACATAAAATTTCAATTAATTTTTCTACAATTTTATTAAATGATAATTTTACTTTTTCTTTAAATGTCTCCCTCCTCACGAACCACAAAGGGTTACATACAACAAACAAGTCAATTTTACTGGAATGCGAGATCATAAATTAAAAAATTTTTTTCCGCAATACATGACACAAAATGCGCAATTAGGTATTCGTTTTCAAGACACAAAATATTAAATTTCCAACCAGGAAGCAAACATTTTTTACAGGGAGCAAATGTCAATAGCGAGAGAATAACAAGTATTTGCTCCCACAACGGAAATGTTCGACTACTCCTGTGGAATACCTTGTCGTGAGAGATATTCACACTAGAAGGTCTTCAACAGTATTTGCGTGTTCTGCCACTTCATACGATTAAGTATGGGAGAGCCAAATCCTCGGCGAACACTGGCGATTTTTGAGCCGGTTCTGAGAGTTTATATACAGGATTTGGTACACGCACACAGACACACATGCATACGTATATGTACGTAATTATGTCATGCGTTACGTCGTTTCTTGTCTCCGTTAAGGTGATAAGAAACAACGCAGTGCGTTTGGTACCGGGTCGTGACATTACCGAGATCGTTATCAGGTAATTGATCTCAGCCTGTACAATGTATCTTACCTGTACCTACGTACAGGTACGAACATACAAACGCACCAGTGTAAATTCGTTTAACGTCATAAAGACGATTATTGCCAGCCTTTGGGCGGCACCTTCTTAGGTGTCAATAAAACTTAATAAAGATAGGTGAGTTACAGAAGTGTATATAAAAGTTTGTATAGAGGTTTATAGATATCGATAAACTTTACAAACACGTTATAAATGTCTCTTAGTCAGAAAATTTTTTTATATGTGATTAGAAAGACAATGTTTACAATTGTATTTTACGAGTGAAAAGTAGCTCCTTTCATTGATAAATGTAATCTCAATTTAAATGACCGCGCATCCATGTAAAAACGTGTAGCATCTTTTTTACAAAGAAGCACATTCCCTTTTCATCGAGGTAGTGGTTACATGTTTTGAATGAAACGTTATTTTGTTCAGTTTTTTATAATTTTTAAGAAAGACCCATCATTGTTGTAGAATTTTAACGTTTCATTGCTTTCTGATCCATAATTCTATAAAATATTTTCATCAACAATGTTCAAAAGTGAGTACATGACTCGGGAATTGCTCACTCGCTATGCTTATTCTGCAAATTTGCCTCACATGCAAACGTTCACTTTCGAACCTTGGTGTGTAATATACTGGATATGTATTATGCAATTACGCGTAGTAATAGTATGCCCTCTTTATTTTGGTGTTAAAACTATATCTTCTTAGGATACGATAATACGATACAGTAGAATGATACAAATGTGTACTCGTCTTAAGTATTGTTATTTAGGTCCCAGCTTAAATTTTTGCCATAAGGTCATTTTTAAATTGAACGTTTTTCTTGAAAACCTGCTAAAACAACTATCTAATGCAAAAACTGAAAAAAAAGAAGATGAATTTAGTTGTTTATTGGAGGAAGATTTTCTTATGACATGAAAAATCTTCGAAACAAATAGAGCTTCTGCTGGTCTACCTACTCGAAAAATTAATAGCATTACGTACCACGAGGTTGACCTCACTTTTCCTTGATATAAGTTCGTTAGGCCTATTAACGAAGAGGAGGAACCATCAACAATAATTATTTAGGTAGTTCCAGACGTACAATAGTTGGGCGTGAGTGTGGTATGACTTCAACGCTGTAAACTAGTGGTTATAATTTATAATCTCTTTGGTATTATGTACACTAGATACCCAATTGCTAATAAACCTTTTTTTTTTATTTCCCTTTTCACAGCTAGACAAACTCGTACAATGAGGAAAATATCGGTACCAAAATTATTACATCCAGTTCTTTTGCTTCCGGATAAAAACGCAGACAGCCGTTATTCATTAAATCACCTCTACAGACAGAATGGAATCTCGGAAAAACGAAGGGCATCACTTTCAAGTTCATTTACACTGTCACCAGGTACCTACGTCGTTACATTTAATAGACTAAACATTTACTTTTATGCCTGAACATTGTTAACTCTTTTAATGCCCCGCAAAAGTAGCAACATGATGATTCATTTTTAACAGTTGATCGCTTTCACGAAGGTTACATTAGTAATTAATTATCGATTTTTTTATTCGCGTACAATTACTTGCTCCAATACTTCTCGGCGAATGAAGTCGTGTTTTTCAGAATTTATTGCGCAGGTACGAAACTAAAGATAAAAACAAATAAATAAATAAATATAATTTCTAACTTCATATAATTATTATAATGTCAGCCAAAGTATGGGCGCCATCATTACGGCTCCTAGCCCGCTCCTTACTTATCATATGAGTCTCAAACAAGCCCATCAAAATCCCCTTGCCTATTATCATCAGTTTTAACATATCCATAACAATAAGTGATGAAAATAATATATAAATATATTATGTATAAAATAAAATAATACACAAATCGATAAACAAAATCCCACCTCTGATCATCACCAGGGTGGCTCTCAAACCCCTCATCATGGTCTAAAATTTTTAGTCCATAATTATGATGGCATCACCTCCTCAAGGTAGGACTTGTAACCAAGTTTATTGGTTACTGGGAACTAATAAAAATCTATATTGGTTACTGGTTATTGGTTATTGATTAAAAATGTAATTATTTGGTTACCTGCTGGATATTGTTTTGGTTAACCAAAACAACTTTTCTGGTGATTGGTTGTGGTTACTGATTATTGTTTGAGACAAAATTTGGAGTAAAATAGACAAAAATATTTTTTTGCAAGGTCACATTGTTGCGAGTGTAATTCAATACTTTTAAATTACCTCAACAAATAAGATAATTTCTAAATATTATCTTTTATTAATATTTCACTTCAATTATTACAAACACTTTAGAATTATACTTATTACTATTTCTTAATACTAATGAGACCTAATGTCCATAACAGCTAGTATGAACCCTAACGTTTCTACTTGACTGTAGGTTTAGGAATGACCATGTCTTCGAAATGAAGATATGACATTACTTTCGTTTCCTTTGTTTTAATCAAATATGGCCGACCAAAAAGGTGGCGTGATACAGAACATCCGCCAAATATGATGACTCATTGTTGTCAGCATATCTGGTGGTGTCTGATTGTGAGAAGCTAGGTGAAATATAGACAGCTATTATTCCAAGAATTAGGAATAATAGTTGTCTATAATTTGTTCGACACGTTTTTGTAGATGAACTGAATCGTCTGCAAAAACGGGATGGAACACACATTATTTATAATTAATAATTTTCTAGGAAAGAATTAGTAATTGTTAAAAAAATAATAATAATATTAATATTCCATGAAAACCAACAAAAATCGATTCTTTTTGGTTATCGTTCTGGTTAATGGTTTCAGTATTTTATGGGAATTGGTTATTGGTTATTGGTTAGGTGAAATTTTTTTGTTTTGTTTATTGGTTCCCAAATCAATGTCGTCAATTTGTTTCAGTTTTTAGTGTTTATTGTTCTAGTTATGGTTGTGGTTATAAGCCCTACGTCAAGGTCCCGCTGTCAGTTCCCTTTGCCATATTGGGCATCAAGAAGAAAGGCATAAAAAGGTATAAAACAGAGGAAAAGGGGGAAAAGTATGGTAACACAAAAATGATTAGGTACCAGCATTTGTCAATGCAAAATAAAAGTTTATCCTCAGAGATAAAATACATCCATGTTTATAAATAATAGAAAAGTGATAACATCAACCGTATCGCAAGTTTTAATTTTCTTTTGATATCTGAGTATTATTGAATAATTTCAAATTAGCAGTGAATTCAGGATCCTGGGAGTGGTAAATCCAATTTTTATAAACTTTTATTCTACTCACTACTTTGATTTTAAAATATACCAATACTGCAGCCAACCTTCCTCAACGAAATAATATTTATTTTGCATGAAGCTGAAGGAAAAAAAAATTAAATGTTATCTTTTAAAAAAGTAAATTTATTTCGACGTTAATTTTTAACCAATTTTAAGAATTCATATTGACCAACATTTTTACTGTTTAAGTACAAATTTTGAAGATGATGTTTTTACATTTTATTATAAGGATATTTTAGTTTTAACTTATTTATCAATTCAAAGTTAAATTTATTTTTTTTCCTTGTTTCATTCTTTTCAAAGTTCCGGCATTTTTTTTTTTTTTTTAGAGGGGATAAAGTAAAAAATAAATTTTTTGTTCCTCATTGTGAACTTTATGGGTTTACCCTCTTCATAGTAAAATAACAATAAAATTTTAAAGGAAGTTTCTAAATGTCATGCTTTTAGTGTACCCAAAGCTCTTAAGCTGTTAAAAAATAAGTAGGTACATGAACATTTTTCGTTCTATTTACTTTTTTTAAGTGTATTTTTTTTTGTTCTAGAACATTTGAATATAGCGTTTTATGTATTTTTTCTAAGCTTGTGTGGGACTTTAACAAAAAAAATTCTGTATCTACGCCGCTGATGTTTAGGGTTCTATACGGTACGTATAGGGCTATAGGTTTTTTGTTTTTTTTTCGTCCTAAATTTGTTCATTTGCTGGAAGTTATCATTCTTCTTCGATTCACCCAATAAACATTTAAGTTAAACAGCTTACCTACTATGCGAGCATGCGGGTACCTACTGTAATATTATCAGGCAAACATCATGCTGAGAACAAATTTATTCATTGTTATAATATTGTTAAAATTGGTTGTTGCACTACTTACGACCCACATAGGTATATAATCACATTTTCCGTATAATCTACGCAGTGAATTAGCTCAACCGACGAATGGAAAAGTTAAATGTAGGTATTAAAATTCCCCCTAAATTATCGTCCAATTGCTGCGATCAACAATACGATTACGACTGTGAAAAATAGTTTCTCTAAGTTTCCCAATGAGTCAACGCACCCATATTCGACTTTAGCTGAGCCAACGTGCTGCATTTAACGAAGCCATTAGGTATATGACTCATTGTCTCAGTAAATCATTTATTTTAGTGTGAAATAGTTTTTTCACGAAGGACATTGTGGAAGGTCGAATAGAAATTCTTGATTTATGGAAAACTGATAGGTGTAGGTATGTTTACTGAACTATTATTATTCATTGAATCATTTCGATAAAAAGTTATGCCGTTGATTTGTGGATATTTCTTGCGATTAAAACATTAATTAACGTTAAGAATTTTTAGGAATGTTTTGTATGTTTTGGCTAACTTGAAAAAACGTTCGAATGAGAAAATTGTTTTTTTTTTTAACGATGGAGTAAATTAATAATAAAGAAACGAGGTGAAAAAAAAAATTATAAATTAACTGTCTACATTTAATGGTTGCATTTGTTCAATCTTAAGTATACATATCTATTGGTTTGAGACCAGCTGTTATTGAATTATTTCAATCCAAAAATATCCTAAAAATGATTATCTTTTTGGAAATCCTACTTTAAAATTAATTCTTATCAGAATGTAATGTCCACTGGAATTAAAAGTCGATCATTCAACTAACCCCCTTTAATTAACCAACTCTTGAACGATTTTAACTTAATGACCAATCTTAAATAGGTAGGTATGTCTGGAAGTTGCATTAATAATAACAAATAAACATAATACGAATGATTTTTTTCTATGACGTTTATTTACAATTATAGATAGCCAATCATAAATTAATGAAACATAGGCCTATGTTATTTTTTTATAATTATTAGCCTACTTAAAGTCGGCATTCGTGACAAACTCTGTTGTTGTTGGTGGTATTGTGTTTGGAGGGGAGTTTGGGGTCGGATGAGATGAACGAAAAGATGTGGACTTCCCCTTATGATCGAGTTATTAAAACCACTTTGTATGCAAGTAAGTGGCAGTCTACAGGCATCCATAAAATCCCTCACGTATAGTTCGTTCAGACAAGAAGCGGGTTGAATTGCTACTATTTACATATAGTTTAGCAAAATTGGCCTGAGATGTTTGCCAAAATGTCTTTTTGGGCCTTCGTAGCCTCCTAAAAAATCGGTTCTGTATCCTGTAATTCAAATACGGTTCAAAATAAGCTTATAGTGGATGTAGGAAAGTATACGTATTATACTATATTTGACAAATAATATAAAAACTTGAGACTATATTTTAATGTGTAAACATTCTTGCTCTCTAGTCCGCTTCCTCCCGGGTGTAAAAAAATATTAGATACAAAAAAGTTGAGATTGCATAAAAAAATTGCACGGATATGTGAGGGGGGACCCTCGTACGCCCTTTTCTTTAGTTCTTTGTGTAAATCTGTCACCAAAATGAATTTTTACAATGAGTAATGATTGAAATGAAATTTAATCCAATTTGAAAGCTTTAATTTAATTCAAAAATTTTGCTACTGGCAGTTTTATTCTTTAATATTCAAACATTCGTCGTTCGGTTGTATTTCGCAGTATTTAAATAATTCATCGATACGTGTATCTTATGTACCTCTAATTGTTAGTTTACTTTAAGGAATTGTGCTTTACTACAAAAACTTCTAAAGAGAAGAGTATATTTTGAGGCTCCATAAAGTTTGCCTCAAAAGTTGACAAAAAAAACACATTAAGCTTATAAGTTGTAATTAAAATATAGGTACAAAGATTATGCTGGGTTTTAATTGTTCTAAAATTTACAGGAGTTAATGTAACATTAAGCACAATTCTTTAACGTGCGACAGGAACTCAATCTTTGTTATCCTTTAGTCAAAAGGCCCAGCTGATAGAAGTTTGAATTTATATTTATCCATTTATGTAGCAGAAACCTCCGATGTCCCTGAAAAGTTGTAGAAAACATGTTTTAAGTTTGTGTTTTCAGTAAATAATTTCGTATTTTGTTTTGTTTGTGTGCAACTTATTAAGCTATGAGCGAATCTAACGATGTGAAAAATATTGAGGTTTTTGCATTTATTTTCCGAGTAAATAATATATAATTAATGCAAATTTTTTTCTTATTTCATATTTTGCGAGGAAAAATAATCCAATTCTGATAAAATTTTCATGCTCAATTATTTTTTAGAGGACTTCGTTATACCAACCATGAAAACTAACCGCTCAGCCAAAACCATAAGAAATTCTTACAAATTGTAATTTTGTAGTCGTAAATTCTATTTATGGCAGGTTTTTTCATTGGTATTTCCAATGGAATTTTTGTTACACATATCAGTGCCTAAGTGCAATACCTACCTATTATGTTGAAAAATTGACAAATCAAATTCAAATCATGTCACACATATTTTAACTATTTTTAAAATGAAAAAAACAGGAGCAAGTAAAGTTTTTACCGCGACTACTCTGTTCAAATTCGAAAGTTGTTGTGGAAAGTCTGTATGTAAAGCCAAATAATGGAGGAAAGTTCAAATTTGGTCAGAAATCAAAGAAATACAATGACTCGGTAGGCTACAACACGTGTATAAGAGAACACATGATATGCTTTGTCTAGTTAATTATTTTTGTTGCACGATTCGTAGAAATAGACCATTGCCCCTCTCACGAGATACTCTTTGTCTCGCATTTTAGAACCAGTGAAATTCCTAAAATTTTCCGCCAAATTAATAAATGTTTTTACTAATCACTTAAGTGTGATTCGCTTCAAAAACATTTTCGTGTATCTGCGCGAGGACGAATTTAAAACGCGTAATTCACGAGACGAAAATACTTTCACTATGAGTAAGTAAACTTGAAGGATTCAGACTGAGAGGGTATATATTCGTAGCATATTACTTACAGCCATAGGTATTTCATGCATACCTACGCAGAACGCAGTATATGTCTCCAGTCATAACATATTTAACGTAAAACGTTTACGTAAAGGTATCAAATTATTATACGTACTGATGACTACCGCAATCGATTATTTTGTTACAAAATTTTTTTGTCCTTGTAAACAATCGGTAAACATGTTGAAAAAATATGTAATCATACATTGTTTTAATACGTTAGTATTTTTTGCAACACATGTGTGTTTACGTAATCGTTCGTTCGTACAGAAAATTTCTTCCCTGTTTACAAAAGTTTGTGAAAAAACTATACAGGTTCATCAAATGAAACAAAATAAATTATGCATTGAGTAATTGTCACATGTTTGATATTAATCGACGGCTTTTTGCTGATTTGGCGTGCGACTTGTTCATATTTAATAATTCTTGTTACCGTTAACATATTATGTTGGTCATAAATTCACAATTCGTTGTATGAACGCGAAATTGAAAGAAGAGCTCTACACATATCGAATAGAAATTTGCGACATTATTTTCATCTACTTGCTAGTTTTGGGCGAATTTCTTAGAAAAATACGTCGAAAAATACAATATATGGTGTAATTTTTTATTCATAGAATTTAAATCAATCAAATGAAAATAGAATAAAAATATATATAAATATTAAATAAATAAATAAAACTAAAAACATCTTAAGTATCTAGGTATCTATACTTAATAAATAATAATAGAAAAATTAAATTCGAATTAATTAAAAATTTTTTTAAATTTACGGTTAAGAAGGAATGTGCAAGGGATTGTGATTAATATTGATATTTGAAAGTTTTTCAATTGCTTAGTAATGTGGTGCTGATTGTAATTATTATTTACGTTCAAACAAATGTATGAGTCATGATTTTGAATAGAGGCCGCGCGAGGAGGAATGGGGGATGTGACACCACTCTTAACCCGACATATTGTAAAAATTGACATGCTATATTGTGAAAACTGAAAGAATTTTTTTCTTTTTCTTTTTTTTTTGCTCTCCAAATTACCAAATGGCGTTTTTTTTGTATTTTTTTTGTTAAAAACTGCAATTTTTTTGAACTTATAAAAATTGACTGGCTAAACTCTCCTTAACAACATCGCTTCGCGTGGCCCCTGATTTTAAAAAACAAAAAGTTGAAAACCCAAAACATAATCTTCATGGAAAATGACTGGCCGGCAAATCACCACCATGGAGAGTTTAACAGTAAAAGGAAAAAAAGCAGAAGTGCTGTGGGCTAAGCTAGATAAACTCAGAATTCGTAAAAACACAGCTATGATACGTCATCGATCTCAAATTTGCCACTAAAAATGAATAACAAATAATCAAAAGGCAATGCATTGTATAATCGAATAAAACTCCTTTAAAAAAAATTAAAAAAAATAAACACGGTTAACTTTTCTAAGACAATTAGCTCTAGCAGTCATATTCGGGGAAAAAAACTGCAAATCTCTCTTAAAAGATCTGTTATGAGATGACTCCAGTAATATTTGTCCTGAGTTGAAAGAAGCTTAATCAGAGACAAATGAAATGAAAATTTTATTTATCTCAAAATGAGGAATTTTAATGAATTAAAATTCACAACGTTTTTGTACACGACAAAATCTTTAAATAAAAATTATTACAAATGCCTTTAACTAGGCTTAATATAATATCAATTAAATAAGTATTGACTTTGTTCATGATGAGAAAAGGATATAAGATGTTAGACCTAGAGAATAAGAGCTAAATTTTAGGTAGGTGTTTGCCTTCCCTTTTTGTTAGATGTTTACATTACCAATGCCAATCAGTAAATGAAATCTCTCTGAAACTGGACTTAAGTAGTTGGTTCAAATCCGGGGGTTCTGACAGGTGAGGTGAGGTGGTATTCTTCAGGGAAGTAAGTGAGGCTGTCAAAATCCCTAATTTACGACGTGGATTTCCACAAATTTGGTACATTCAGGGTGAATATTGAGTTGCTGGATCATACAAGATGCCTGTGGATACATGTACTTCTATTTAGGTTTACAAAGGATTCAATAAGGAATGTAGGTACTCGATATTCGACCAGATAGAGTTTTAAAAACCGCATGGTCAGTGATATCCTAAAAGAATTTTTCAGAGGTGGGTGGAATGTTCAAATTTGCCGACCAAAAACCAAAAAAAAAAAACCTATGGCCTATTGAAAGCCTCCTTTTTAAGTAAGTTACTTTAGAAAATCTATTTATTACTCTTGCTGCGGTATTAGCCCCAAGGGTTGGAAGTGAGTACGTTTTTGTTTCATGATCTCAGAAAAATGTTGGTACCAATAACTCAAATTCATATATATATATAAGATCGTACGATCTTATTAAATAAAATTCACTTCAATCGATGAAAGAATGCTTTATTAAAATAAAAGTATTCTAAACGAAGTCGTTGAAGCAAATTATCGAGCTTAACAAAGCAAAAAAAACACAGGAAATAAACAGAAACTAAATAGACGTGTAAACGCCAAAGCTATACTGGATAATCTTCCGTACGAAGACCGTGGTCGAAAACGTATTACAACTAGTACCGTTAGATAAAGGGGAGATAAGGATTGGTGGGAAAAACGAAGCGTAGAAATGAATAAACGTGAATGTACAGGAGATACAGCAGGCGAATGATGATGAGTTGGCGGATCTTATATCCACCCTCCCCTGTCATTTAGGAGCGTAGGAAATGAAAAAGGAAAACCTTTCCCAGGAAATGGGAAAGAAAAGGAAAGTGTGATACAATTAAGATGCTCGTTTTTCGTGTAATATAAACTTACTCGCGTGGTATATCCTATTACAAAGCGGTCCTTGACCGGCGGTAATGACAAATACATTGTTTGATAAACGTTTTTTTATCACGAACGGACCAATACGAATAGAATCCAATTTATTGCGGTTAAGTCTGTTACCCTTTTCGACATAAACTGAATCGCCTACGTTAAAAGCTACTTCGGACTTTGACTTATCGTATAGTTTCTTATTGTACTCATGGTACTTCATTGAGTTTTGTAATGCTATTTTGCGATCGTCGTCGACATTCGGAGGAGAGAACATGGAATCAGGAATGATGTCTTTGTAGACACATGATAGAAGATACGTTGGGGAGAATTTCGTTACACTGTGAGGAGTATCGTTATACTGCTTAACACACAGTTTCGCGATAGAGGACCACAATTTTGAAGCAGGACAAGCAGAATCGTTTTTGAGGCATCTTATACGATTTACTAAGGTCTGATTGAGTCGTTCATTCAGACCATTAGAAAATGGGCTGTCAACGGCCACAAAAACATGTTTGATTTTAGATCTTTGACAGTAGGAGCTAAACTCGTCCGAGGACAATCCCCCATACTGGTCAGTCAACAACGTACCAATCTGGTGTTGGTTGCGAACTGACTCAATAAAGGCAATCATTTCCCTGGCAGTTTGCCCTTTGGAGCAGAGAATGAAGGCGTAACGTGAAAAATGGTCAACTAGTAAATGGAGGTACCGTAATGAGGATTTACCATCTCCAAATCCACCAATGGTGTCTAAGGACATGATTTCATAAGGAGAACTAGCAGGACCTAAGATACCTAATTCAGCGCTACGGCGAGGATGACGAGACTTATTTTTTAAACATATTTCACATTTGCTATAATATGCATTTATTGAAGAATACATATTCGGAAATAAAAATCGTTTACAAATAATTAACTTAATCTGCTTCGGACCGACGTGTCCATACTTGGAATGAACGCGTTTAATTAGGCTTTGACCAGCAGTTTCGTCCAAAATAATTCGTTCGACGTTATTAAAGTTACGAAATACTACACCATTTCTAATTGTATCCGAACTTAACTTGTTAACATGTACCTGAAGTTTAGAAATTTTGCTAGAGGAAAGAAAAGAAAACGTGGGAAGAAGAGGTTCAAATACTTCAGATGGTTCGAGGACAGGATTTTGGGATAAAGAATCGGCTTCACAGTTTGAGGAACCGGGTTCGTAAAGGACGTCAAAGTCAAACTGAAGAAGCTCATTAGCTAAATCGCCAAGTTCTTCATCAGTACAAGCTTTGAAATTCAAATGCTGGAGGGGTTTATGGTCGGTAATAACGGTAAAGTGACGACCAATCAACCAAAAACGCCAGAAACGAATAGCCTCCCTAATGGCCAGACTTTCGATGTAAATAGCCTTATGTTTCCTCTGCGAGTTCGATAGTCTACGAGAAAAGAAGGCGACAGGTTTGTTAAAACCGTCATCTTGCGTTTGTTTCAACACAGCCCCTATTCCAACCCCACTGGCGTCAGTGTGGATGAAAATAGGCTTTGTGCGGTCGAAGACAGCTAAAATCGGCGAGGTAGACAAAAGGCAGATGACCTCATTGAAGCTTGACTGACATTGGGGAGTCCAGCGGAATGGGACATTTTTCCTTAGAAGGTTATGGAAAGGTTCGAGGAGATTTACAGCGTTCGGGATAAACTTGCGATAAAAGTTAATTTTGCCTAGAAATTGACGAACGTTTTTCTGGGAGGAAGGGACAGGAAAAGCCTTGATGGCAAGGAGGTTATCAGAAAGAGGTTGAACGGTGTTGGGTCCCAGAATATGCCTGAGATAGGGAATGGAATTTCTAGCGAAATTACATTTCTTTAAATTTAATTTAAATCCTTCATTATACACTATTTCAATTATCTTACGTAAATGAACTAAATGCTCGTCGAAGGTACGAGAAAAAACGAGAATATTGTCAATATAACTGACTGCAAAGGAGGTAGCGTTTTCACGTTGAAGAACGCTGGAAAAAATTCGCTGAAAGCAGGCCGGTGACGTCTTAAGACCGAAAGGAAGCGAGTTCCATTGTGCCCGTGCTGGGTAACAAACGCTGTCTTATACCTATCCGATTCCTTAATAGGAATCGAATGGAAAGCAGCATTTATATCCAACGCCGAGAACCAACGACAGCCTCGCGTTTTTACCAAAATCTTGTCAATTAGCGGAAAAGGTTGACTCTCAGGAATGACAATCCTGTTCAACTCACGAAAATCAACGCACATGCGAGTTTTGACTTTAGAAGCGCACAGACCCTCTTTCTTGAACTGCATCGTAACCGGCGATGCAAACGGTGAAGACAATTGGGAGATAATACCGTTTTTTAAGAGATCGCTACACTGCCTCGAAATCTCCTCTTGGTCCTCGTGAGTACAACGATAAGGTTTACGAGCGACGTAGATATCTTTCGATAAATTTATACTGCATTCGTGACGAGTTACTTTACCTACGTCAAATTTACTTTTAGCGAATGCACAATTATTTTTCACGATTAAGTCATGTATAATATTTTTATAGGACGGTTTCAAATGCGATATTTTCTTTTCTAAATCATCTAAAGTCATATAGTCGTTCCATAAAACACTAGATGAATTAATCGACGGAGTGGTTACAACAGTTTCTACGTTACTTTGCGAAATCTTAAGCTCGTCGTCTAACGAGAGTTTAAACAACGGAATTAAATCTAAACCAATTACAAAATCGAAAGGAAACTGATCAGAGTCTAAGACGTTAAAAAGTACTCTGCGCGTTATTTGTAATATGGTAACCCCAAGTATAGTGCCCTTACCGCTCGTTGTATTATAAGATGATTTACGTGAAACGAATTTATAATTTTTTATTTTGGTTAGCGCTTTGAAAGTAATGCCAGAAGCATTCTCGCCTGGGTCGTACAGACCTTTTCCAAGAATGTTTTTGTAAATCACATCTAAAACAACGAACGAGGGGCTTTTTAGTTTTTTTGGGCCTCGTTAATCTCAGCCTCAAGATCAGAAAGATCGATAGAATTCATCGCCTTCGTGTCCGTCTTTATGTTAGATTTACGTTTGGCATCAATTTTTTTACGGTTACACTCTTTCTCCGGATGGAAAAATTTTAAACCTTTTTTTAGACAGTAAGGACACGGCGATCGAGGACGTATAGAGGAGAATGCCGAAGAGCCTGAGGCGTTAGCCGAAGAAGAAGAAGAATTTGTAGAAATCAAACGCGGTTTATCAAAAGTGTTGATTAACGAAAATAATTTCTCCGTAGAGTCGCAATCAGCTAAGTTAATTCTATCCTGCAACGTTTGTGGGAGGCCTAGGGCAACATGTGCTACGCGAGTGATTTCGTGCATCTTAGGGTTAAAACTCACCAGAAGGTTGAGCTTACTTTGACAGTAGTCGATCAAGGAACCATTGATGTAACGATAAGTAAACGCATTCCGCGCTGCAGCCAAACCCTGGAGGCGGAAGTTTGAAAGAAATGAGTTTCTCCAAAAATCCCAAGAGGTCGAATCTGTAGTTAATCGAGTCATCGCATACCACTTTTCGGCGCTATCCTCTAAAAATAACCGGATGGCTTCCCAATAACGTTCAGATCCGATTCCGACGCGCATACACTCCTTCTCGAAGGTATTAATCCACGCTTCGGCGTTAATCACAGATTTGGGATTGAATTTTGTAATTACTGCTTCTTTAATTTTTGAAGTTAGCGAACGTGACTTTTCGAGGGCTGTTTCAGCCAACTCAGAAGAAACTGAGCTTTCTGTGGTCGTAGATCTAAAAGAACGGGAAATCGGAGGCGGAGGCTGTAAAAGCATCTCTTCTTGGAAGACATTCAACATGTTTCCGAGAAAAGTCGGATTCAATGTGTCATCCATATACAATTGCGAGATGTCCCTTGGAAGAGCGACCTTGAAAATTTGATGTGCCCAGCGAGGCGCAAGGTCCTTCTTTGCCGCAATGGCCTGAGGTAAAGAAAATAACCTATCATGATGCGAAACTGCGCGATAATTTTCGGGGAAAATGTAACAGGTTTCATCCTCGTCCATCAATTGAATCCAGATCAAATGAGGCTCCGTAGTCGCACTATTACGTGGCGCAGGTTCTGCTCGGATCATGAATTTAGCACGAACAGTAGTATTCATGACGAAACCGGAATTGAACGAAAAACGAGAGTAAGAACAAAGAAGGATGGCGAAGCTGAATTTTGCAAAACGCGGGAAAAGAACTAACGAAAAGTTTAGAATTTATAAGATCGTACGATCTTATTAAATAAAATTCACTTCAATCGATGAAAGAATGCTTTATTAAAATAAAAGTATTCTAAACGAAGTCGTTGAAGCAAATTATCGAGCTTAACAAAGCAAAAAAAACACAGGAAATAAACAGAAACTAAATAGACGTGTAAACGCCAAAGCTATACTGGATAATCTTCCGTACGAAGACCGTGGTTGAAAACGTATTACAACTAGTACCGTTAGATAAAGGGGAGATAAGGATCGGTGGGAAAAACGAAGCGTAGAAATGAATAAACGTGAATGTACAGGAGATACAGCAGGCGAATGATGATGAGTTGGCGGATCTTATATATATATATGTAAAAAGAACATCCTTCTTTTTCAAATAGCTACAGTTTTGTACTTTACTCTCGTCATTTCATGAACTTGTAATGTTTATTTTTGTTTGACCCACATTAATAAATCATGACGTATTTCGAATATCTAAATATTTACTGTATTCATCCCTCTTATCTTTAAGTTACGTCATTTCATGTATTTTCGCATCAACATGACATCATTTTTGACCATACTCAACATGTTTATTTTCTTTTGATCGAACGTCGATTTCTTTTATCAAACTCATTCATTCATTTATTCGTTCGCTCATCGTCGTTTCAGAAAGACAGATAAACATAGTCATATCTTCGTTCGTTTCTATTGTGTATTATAATCTTGAAATTTCTAATTTCACTACCGTTTTTAATCGTGTCAATAAACTCCGCTTTTGAAAGGTGAATACACGAAGTTCTTTATTATTTACGTGCAAATTAGATCGATTGGAATACCCAGAAACAAACTTAAATATATATATATACATATATATATATAAACATATAGATAGACAGATAGGTAGATATAAGTCCATTTCTTTTCCCCACTCTACAGGTCGCAATTTTTATCAGATAATCACAAAATTTGGTATGTACATTTATACTAAGACGAGGACCTGACCTACTGTTTTGGTGCGGATCGGCCGGATGGTTCTTCCGGTACCATCATTTTTGTTTTTATTTTGGCTATAAAATACTTAATTTTGCATCAATAGCCACGAAATTCGGAACAATTATTTATCATAATTTATGTAGTACGCTACTAATTTTGACGCGGATCAGTCGGATGGTACTTCCGGTACCGTTATGTTTTTTTAAATTGGTCACAAAATGCGCAGTTTTGGAACAATATGTATGAAATTTGAAACAAATATTTATCATATTTTATTGTAGCATACTGCTAATTTTGGTATGGATTGACCAAACAGTGCATCTGGTCTGGTACCGCTACTTTTATTTTTATATGGGTCATAAAATGTCAAATTTTGGAACAATATGTACGAAATTTGAAACAATTATTTATTATAATTTGTTGTAGCATTCTAACAGTTTTGGTGCGGATTGACTGAACGATACTTTTGGTAAAGATATTTCTTTTCTTTTTTAGTCTGACTATAAAATGTTTAATTCAAAACAAATATTTATTATAACTGATTGAAACTTTCTACCAGTTTTCGTGTGGATCGAAAGGATGATATTTCCTTCAAGTCAGTTTTTGTTTTTAATGGTTTCAAACTGTGTAACTTTGAAATTCAGAACCAATATTTTTAAATAGGTTTTCTTTAAAAAATTTACTTATCTACTTATTACGTTTAGCGCGGTATTAACCCCCAAGGCTGTGAGTGGGGACGTTTTTCGTTTCATAGCCTTAGGAAAATTTTGGCACCATAAAAAAGTCAATTTCTCGTTTCCACGGTACAGGTTGCAATTTTTGTCCGAACGAAATTTGGTACGAACATTTTTACTAAGCCAAGAACCAGACTTATTGATTTTAGTGCGGATTGGCCGGTACTTCCGGTACTATCATTTTTGTTTTTATTTTGGCTACAAAATGCTCAATTTTTCATCAATACACACGAAATTTGGAGTAAATATTTATTTCAATTCATTGTAGTATGCTTCCAATTTTGCCGGGGATCGGCTGAGTGGTACTTCCGGTACTACTATTTTTGTTTTTATATTGGTCATAAAATATGGAATTTTGGAACCATATGTACGAAATTTGAAATAAATATTCACTATATTTTATTGTGGCATGCTACCAATTTTGGTGCGGATGCACCGGGTGGTACTTCTGGTAAAGCTTTTTTTCCCTCTTATCAATAATTTGCATGAACTTTTCTTTTTACAAAAATTAACCACATGCTTGTGTTTTCTTTTTTTTTATTTCATAACTTTATTATATTTCATTGATTTTATTTTAAATTATATGATGATGTACCACACTTTATCATCTTAATTTATTTTTCATTTTTTCAAGAAAAACCGCTTTTATATTTCACATTGTCTAATATTTTGTCAACAGCTAACACATTACATACCATCATAACATACCATTAGCATATAAACTTACAAACAATTAACGTGACCATCAAAATTCGTAACTCTTTCTCTCGAAACCTACTTTTTCTAGGGAGGCTTGCGGGGCTAAAGTTTTTCCAAGTCTGTTTGCGAAAAATATTCGAAATCGCCGACTGATTTTTTTGGCTCCACGAGTGACTCACCCCCCAAGCCCCTCGGTCGCGACAGGCATGGTCCCTCTCTCTCATTCCAATTGATCACCGTTTCTATACATTATGTTAATTTGTTCAAAAGGAAGGGGAATAATTTTCAGAGGAATTAAAATTTATTTTTTCCCCCTCGAAGAATTAGTATCGCATTTTTCCAAATGGCCTCTACATTGATTTTTCTCACCACGTAGGTATAGTATACGTTTGAAGTTAAACGATTGGTTAAAAGTCTTAAAACGTCAACGACGCCTTTTTTTCATTGTGTATAAATTCGTAATTGTCTATACACCGATAATCGAATATTTACGAGGGTGCATTTTTACAGCACATCGGAGGGCATTAAAAATCAATTTTGCGTTCTCTTCCGCCCTAACTTCCGGCACATCTTCTTCACGCATATATACGAGTAAGTGTGTGTGTGTGTGTGTGTGCGTGTATGCGTGTGTGCGTATGCGTGCGGGTGCGTTCGTGAGTAGTTCATTGTACCACACGGAAACCGCTTGTCGCATTAAATTAACTTCTTTTTTTTTTTTCAATGGAGTGTCGATACTCTTGGATACTTCATTCGATTAATTATTTGTCGCGATTGATGAAAAAGTGGAGAAAAAAAAACCATACCTTCGGTCGGTCGTCCGTCCGTCCGTCCGTCCTTTTCACCTTTTAACTTGTTTTCTTCTTATCGAATCACGACCGTCGAACTCATACCGAACGGCGTCGGAGGTGCGTGGAGGAGATTTAAATAATACGACGCAGGGCAGGGCAAAGCGTACATATATGTAGTAGCATGCAGTATACCCAGCACCACGTTTAATAACACCACCAGTCAAAGTAAGCTTTATGGACGCGATGACTCACACGCCGGTGTGCTCTTGCTCCTCAGCCCTATTTGCATCTGATTGTTTCCGCGATGGTGGGCGGGTATGCGCACATCTGTTTAGTGCCAACAATTCGTTGCTTCAAATTTTTCACGTCTGCGTTGTGTTGCGTCGTCGACAAAAAGTATCGAGTCAAATTTGGATATTCAAGAAAGAAAGGAAAAAAAAAAGAAAAGAAAAAAAAAGTGGACAAGGTACATAAATATTGCAAACGCATGCGCCTCATTTTCTCCTCGTCTCGTGTAAGTGTTTAGTCGACGTTTACAACGAGCCAACAAATTATTTTAAATAGCCACTATAGCTAGCTAGAACTAGAACGTATATACCTATTTTCATTGTTGATATTCACCTGGATGTGCAGGAAAATGCGGAATTGTGGATACGCAGCTCTACAATATCGATTTGAACGATCATTTTTTCAGATAAGTCTGTCTGCGGCAGAGTCAACCAAAAGCTGAAAATCTGTAGAGGCCGAACTATATTTGTTTCCTCGAAGCTAAGATTATGCGCTCACCAAATAGTACTCATAGGTGATGTAAGGGGGGGCCTAAATTGGGTGTGAGAGATTGTATTCTCTTTGGAGTAACGTAAAAATCTGCAATAATTGTTGGAAAATTATGAAACGAGCGAACTTCGTAAGCTTATGAACCAAATTTGCAAGGTTAATTTTAATTAAGAAATACCTTCAAATTTTGGAACCGAACCATAAAGGATATATTCCGAATTTAGTAAAATGCGGTGACGTAGTTAGAATTTTTTTTGAATGGGCGATTGGTAGGAAATTAAAGTTTTTCGGGGGTCAGAGTAAAGCCGTGTAGATAGAGTCTAGCAATACGCCAATTTGTATCCTACAGCTCATAAGCATATGCACCGACGTATATTATGGACACATGAGGTGCAACTGCAACATGGAAGTGCTAAAAATTCATTCTCTTAACCTTAAAATTATTTTTTCCATTCTAATTAACAGTTTCCACTCATTTACAAATTACAATTACAAAATTTGGCAACACTGAAAAAATAGAAGTCAGCGGCGCGTATGCTCATAAGCGAATAATTTATTGATATTTATGTTAAATTTGAGAAATTATAACAGTTTTCGACGCTTTCCTTAATTTTACAGAACTTTTTCATTATTTTACTTGAAATCTACTATTACCCAACAGATTGAAGGGTCAAGCTTCTTATCGTACATAATTTTATGGAAATAGCCTAAGGTATATATATTACTTCGTTAATAGGTATGCTTGATCATTTCATTAGTGTGCTAGTGTGAGTAAAATGACGTCACACGTAGGAAGCTAATTACATAAAATATTATTCTACTTCACGCTCAATCACTTGTATGTGTGTAAGTGTGCATGAAATACGTCACATTGTTATAGGCCACGAGCAGTGGGTTCATGCCTTGAGTAGAGTTTGAGGTAGATTTGAGATTGATCTCAGCTAAGGGAATTTAAAACATGGAATTTATCTCAAAACATAGAATTTTATTTTTGAAAAAGTAATAAAATTCACAAAAAGAACTTTAAATTTACTCAGATCACTTAAATGGACCCAAAAACAAATAATAATAATATTTTAATGTTAAACTCAAGTATTAACGCAAGAAAAATACATGAAATTATTCTATGTCTGATACTAGGAACTTAGGAAAAGTAAATACAAGACGTTTTACTGGAGAGATGTGCTCTCTAAGAACACCTATTCAAAACTGATTCTGGTGGAAAAGTGAGTTTACTAAATTAGTTCCAATAAAGGGGGGGTTTGACAAGGCAAAGTGTGGTATCTTCCCATAGGGGAGTAAACAAGGCTATCAAACCCTTAATTTAATGCAAGAATTTTTCCAAATTTTAATGTCAGCTACAAGGGTGAATATGATGAGTATTGAGTACTATCTGGCACCTAGATCTCCAGTGTCTCCAATAGTATTGTTATTTAATATTTTATGTCTTTACATCACAAAACATTTTGAGAACAGCACTCGATATTCAAGCCTATTAATTTAGTATAAGTGTTTTTTATACATCGTTTTTCAGTGTTGGCCAATATTGGAGTGCATTCATAATATAAGCAAACACGAAAAATGGTGGGTGGTCTGGTCACCTTAAAATAGTCAAAATCATGTACATGTCAATACTGATTGGTCATAAAAAATAAATAGGGTAAATCAAGGTAGGCTACAAGATGGCAGGTTTAATAAAAGGGTGTCTTCGATAGCTGTAGGAGTTCCTATTTGCACCCAAAGAACGTGCATCTTGTCGGTATGGATGGGGTAAAAGAGAAAGGTACCTGGTACCTAACACCACGTAGGAAAACAAAAATCCTTGTTATACGCACAATTGAGACTACCTAGTAAAAGCCCATATTTCTCGGGAATATCCTACATAATCAGTTATTGAATGTTAACTGCAGGAGAACCATTGTTTGTAGATAGCTGAAATTTTTCTGGAACATAAACACGTGCTTGGTAAAGATTCAGCGAAAATTTTTCTGAAATTGTACCAATGGTACTGAAGATAGTGCTGAAATTCTGAAAAGGTTATGTGATTTACACTGTCGATACAAAATGGGGTTAAACCCTAAGTATATGTATCCACATAAAGCTCAAGTCAGGGTAGAGTGAGATAAAGTTTTTTTTGGCTTATGAGCTGGTAATTTGTCATCTAATAAATTTGTGATTTACATAATTCTTGCCAATTTTCCTGAGGTGCTAGTAGTGGTCCAAAAGTTTTGAGGCCTTCGGTAGCTACACCACTGTTAAAATAATATCAAAAGTGCTTTAAAAAGAAACATTTTTAGAATTGTGTAACTGGTCAAAAATGAGCTTTCTCTTGTATAGTTTTTTCTACCTGGAATACCATACCTCAGATTTAATTTTTGAATAAACCAATGTTACACTATGGTAAAATTGTTACTCAGGTCAGAAAGTTTTCAATTTATTTGGAAAATATAAATAAAACTATACACCTTGTATCGTTAAAATTGTTTGAGCAGCTTCAAAATTCATAAAAATTTGATCAGCTGTTTCTTATTTTATGAAGTAATGAATAAATTTTTTTTAAATATGATCATCTGTTTGAAAACGTTTGGTTTTTGTAAATTCTGAAAGTGTCCTGAATAAATTATGTTTCCACGCGTCGTTAAAATATTTTACAACTTGATAAATTGTTGTGTTCATATGTAATGTAAAACTATAGGTAGGCAAAAGGAAATAAAAAACAGGGAAAAAATTTCCCCTTTGAAATGTGAGTTCTTTAACTCGCGCTGTGCTTGTGACAAAGGGGAAAGGTTTTATAAAACTGTGTAATTACGCAGTGTAGACTTGTACCTGTGAGGACAGGCGCGAGGGGCGATTCAACCCACTTCTACGGAGTTGCGTAATTCGACTGTTGGGCAAATACACCCCATTGTATTGTTCTAGGGTAATGATTTTCATGATTCTTTCATCTAATAATTTTAATCCCACTTTCGAAATAATTCTGATTCACTGTAAAAAACGCTTTCGAAATAATATTTAAAATAGTATTAAGTATGGCCCGAAAAAACCGAGCTCCTTTGTGAACATAGTCTATTGAAATACTGGATATATTAAAACTGGAAGTTTTTTCATTTCATTCTTTTTGAAATTTCTCCAGTTGAGTGTTTAAAGGTGAAACGATATCGATTGAAAATAATCCTCGGCAGCGGTTGTAGGCGTATAGTCGGAAAATGTTCCACTCACGCAATTCATAATATTAAAGAACCTTTTGTTCTTTCTTATTTTCTACCTACAAGTTACTCATTCACTGCAGAGCAGGTTAACGCTAAAGGAGAACTTTTTTTATGACCTGAGAAAGCTGAAAGGCTTCTTGCTTTTATTTCATTTAAAAATTTCTGCCCCACCCTAATCATTGTAATCCACCGCGCACGTCATGCATCGATATTTGACAACAATATTTTTACTTTCTTTTGCTGACTATTTTACGCCTTCCTCCTCCACCCTTGACCACGTTTCACTCCCTGAAACACATTGCTTCTTTTTTTTTATCGTTCCTTTTACCCTATGACTCATAACGAACAAACGTATGTTTACTAGCGCAACCGCCTGGCGTTCTACCGTAAGTATTGTAAACACAACATACTTCTTTTTTTTTGTAACGGAGATGAGTAATTTTTCGCAAGTTGCCAGGTACGTCTATGCGTGCGTATGTAAATCCAATTTTTTGATTTGTTTTTATCGGTTTTTATGTAAAATATGTAATTTGTAGATACTGTTAGATTATAAATTAGACTGGAGGCTTCGCCCTCCAAACTTCCTTTTTATTTTTTTTTATTTTTTTTATTTTTTTTATTTTTTTTACACAACTTAATTCACAACCTGCCAAATAAAAAAATACGATAAAATAAATAAGGAAATATACGAAAGAAAAATAGGAAGAAAAACGGAAAAAAATTGTATAAAAAGAAATAGACCATTCCACATTCGAACTCTATACATCTTCAACCTTCCACAACCAAGACGAGCATAAAGCTCAATGCCAGGGCTGAAACTGCTAGCTATATCTACAACTACGTATTTTCTAGTATACGTAACCGTAACAAATTTTCGTGTATTTCTTGGTCGAATATACATGTGAAGAGATTTGGCAACAGGACTTTGCTCATTTCGGTTACAGACAGGAAGGGCGTTAGAGCGTTTATGTGTGTGTGTATAGTCATATACACCAACACACAGGTGCAAAGATACACAAACACACACATAACACACACACACACATATATATACAAGACTTCGCCAGACCCTGTGTCTGTGCTGAGACGAGAAATACAACGTGCGTCTTGCTCGGTCTCATTGTCAGTTTACTTTGTATGTGTGTGTAAGTTTGTTAGTGTTGTGTTAGTGTTGTGTTCGTGTGCGTACATATTCACTCGTTTATGTGTTTTTGTGTGCACACGTGTAAAAACGTTGCTGTGGTATTCGCGTTAATTCGATTTTGAGCCCGTTGACGAGTGGTTCTGTTATTTTATTTCAAATTCAGTTAGCGCACGGTATCAATCAGTTTTAATAAACTGTTGTTTTTTTCACTGTCATCATCCGCGGTAAAAGTGTGATATTTTTCCTGTTTCCTGTTTATATTTGCGATGCTTCAAAACTGAGTTTTTTGAGAAATTCATTTACAATAAAGCATCTATTTTCCCCCCTCAAATTTTCTCTTTTTCTTGCTTTCTATTGGATCCGACGTGTTTAGTTGCTTGTGCTGCTAAAGCTAAAATCTCACGTTGGAAAAATTTGTGCTGGTGTTTCTCGTTTCCTAATAATACGTAAGCGTGATTTTTAAGTGTGTACAGTGCTTACGTTATTATCCTTTTTTGTAATGGAGTTTGAGTCAACAATTGAAATTTATTTCAATCAAACAGGTATCGGACCAAAAGGTGTTACCAGTGTTCGAAAACGTATAATGGATGTCCGTACGACTTTCTGTTATCGCTCATCTTCGGTATCGCCGATGGTAAGTCGCTCGACAGTCAATTCATAAGAATGTTTTTGGTTGTTTTAATAATATTATTAGTAACCTACACCTATTGCAATGAAATAATATAGAATGGGAAAAGTGAAACTTTTATGTTGACAGCTGATACACCACAAATACGAAGGTGTATTGTGCGCAACGTAAAATTGCTACCTATATATTAATTTAATAGGAAATAGTTGAGATTTTTTATTCGATGAATGCGATTATGTAATCTGTATGAGTTGAGTACTCGAATTCGTTCGTTTAGTCAGAATAACCATTTTTCGAAAATGTCTCATTTTTGTTCCTGAAAATAAGTAGATAGGTATTCTTGAAAATGTCATTAATAGTGATAAAACAACTCAGTTACACTATTCTCACTTTGAACTATTCAAAATCTTATTTGAAAGGTTTATTAAATTTACAACAGAAGTGCGTATTAAATCGTCTAGAAGAATGAGGTCTTTTTCAGTTTACCGTATTCCAGATTTACGTCGAACTATGAAATTTTTAAAAACGTAAAAGAATTTTGGCTGTTATCGGGGGAGTGTGAAATTAAGCTTCGTAAGTTAAGATGATGTCAAGGAATTGTCGCAAAAATTTGTCCGAGGACAGAAGATACTATCATGTCCAGTTTGAGAATTTTAACGCATATGTTTAGAAATAAATTGGATTGGTGCAGTATTTTTGAAATGCGTTTAAAACGTTTTTGCGTTCTTATTTTACTGTGATCGAATTACTGCAGCTAGGTACCTTAGTTGAAGAGATTACATCATAAAATTAAACCGAAACTGTTCATACACTTGAAATAATAATTGCGTTTTTTTATTCAGATATTCGAAAAATTAGTGTATTCGAGAATTACGAAACTTCATCGACCAAATTTGCCCTGCATTTTGAACAGAAGTGAAAGTAAGGGGGGCATGTGGAGAGCCGAGCTCTCCTAGAAGAAATTCGAAATTAAGTACTGTTGAGAAAAAAGGAAAATTATTTTACTTATTTTCATTTGAGGGAAAATTGGTTGTACTTTGAGCCACCTCCTCCCTTGGAAGTTTTATCCCAACTTTGCTTCTGCTTTTGAAACTTTTCGGTCTCGTAGTCGTTTTAATTTTAAAAATCGACTATAAGTAATTTATAGATCGGGCATTAGTAAATCAGAGTAGCGTAAGTATTGATTAGTACCAATTACGCGTAGCAATGCCGTTGTTTTATAATTTTTCGTATGCATTTTGCGTATGGAATATCGAAAATTTCCTTAATTCTCTTGTTATAAAAAAGTTTTTTGTTGGCTTTTATCATTGTGGTCGTTGCTGAGAAGTGAGCGAATAAGATTTTCTCATCAGTAACTTTCCAAAAGGAACTCGCAGTTTCGAATCACTCATGCATTCAAAGGCTCCTAACAGTTGATCGAAAAAAATGCTTTCAAATGAACTTGAAACTTGAAAATTCCGTATCAATCAGTTGATCTTGAAATTCACTGATGATCTTATCTAAAACTCCATGTAAAATTTCCAATCAACCTAAATAATGATCCAAGACACTAGGTAGAAGAAAATCCATCAAGTTTGAATTCGTAATTAAATGTGGAATAATTTCGTGATTATTTTCATGAGGCACATCTAGCGAGGAGATCGTTATAGGCCTGCATTATTTCGAAAGATAAAATTGTAAACACTACCTCCATTGGTCCCATTTCAATTCAATAATTATGTAAAGAGAAGAGAAACGAAAAAAAAAAAAAAAAAATAAGAAAGAGAATATAGGTATGAAGGCCCCTTGATCATGCCCCAAAAATTTAGGTCTATTTCAAATCTAGCTCGTGTAGCTGTGTTCATTATTCAATATATAGGAATCTTTCAACCTCATCCATAAATAGCTGGCGAGCAATATTTTTAGAGATAGACTCGTATAATTACGAATCTCTTTTTGTTTTTGCTATTTCTGTTTCTCTGACTAACACACCATGAGTACTGGCATTCCTATAAGTATGTTCACATTTTCCCCTCCGTGATCTTTCTAAGCACAGATGTGAAGCGACGGATAGACTTCGGTGTGATATTTTAATTTTTTTTTTTCATCTGAAGAGAAATATCTGTACCTATATACGACTGTCTTTAGCTGATTGAATGTTCAGTTCAGTTTATGTTCAAATCTGTCTCTGTTTTATAATGTCTCGATAAAAATAGAACACGTTTATGATCGCCTAGTCTGTCCAAGTCTATCCAGTTTTATCCTAAATGCTTCCGATTACCTATGCTTGTAATGAAATTCTTCTCCCGAATGATTTTAATTTATGAATTGATTTAGGCCTACTCACTCAATTTTTTTGAATTATTTTTTATAAAAAATTTTTTATGTATGTCCAGAGGCCTGGACCAACGAATAAAACATTTTCAGATCTGAGTAGTTTCTCTAGATTAGTGGTGCTGAGAATCATTAAAATCTCTTAATTGAGTGGGTACATTGAATATGACTTGAATTTCCTTTGAATTTCGAATATTTTTTCGCAGTGTGCAATAAATTTAAGAGCCTGTGAACGATTTAAATTTGTTTCGTTTGACATTCATTTTTGCTTCTTTGTTCCTGACTCTCATACTGAAGATAGATCAAGAAAACATGACAAAGTTTGCTTATTCATTCGGTGTGCCGTTCTATAGTACCTTTTTTTAAAATTATAAATTTATCAATACTGAAATTAAACCGTCCAAGTTTTCAAATTGTTTCATGTTTTATGGGAATTTCAATTTATTTAAGCTTATGAGACGTTTTCATAAGGTTAAAAAGAAATTCCTGGAAAATTTAATAATTAAAGTTTTATCATAGTCGTTTTGTATTGAAGAAGTTCTTTGGTATAAAACTGATTCACTGAAATTTTGGCATGATTTTAATTTATGGGATTATAATTATAAAGATTTTATAATTTTCCTCTGATTTGGTTTTGTATTTTTATAATTTAATATTTATTGGAAGATTTAATATTTTTTTAATAAACTTTTATTCTACTCTCTACTGCGATTTTGAAATATATCAGTACTGCAGCCAACCTTCCGCAACAAAATAATATTTATTTTGCATGAACCTAAAACTAAAAAAAAATATATAAATAAAAGTTTATCTTTTAAAAACGCGTTTTTATTAAACAAATAATTTTTGAAATATATTTGTGATCACATTTTAACTTATACTGCAGCTTTACGATGTGAAATTATTACCTATCTCATTCAACTCTTCTTAACGTAAATAGCTTTCTCCTTTTGTTTTAAGCCCTACATTTAGAAAAACATTGAAATAAAATTTTAATGGCGAACCTCAGCGCGAAATTTTCAACTTTTTTACCGTCACTTCCATAGTTTTTCAGATTAAGCAGAAATTAAAGTTTCCTGAAATTTTCATAATACTAAATAAATTTTGAAGGTGATTTCTTCATTTTTCTCTGATGCGATTCATGCTTGAAAATACAATGACAGTATTACTTCAGTATTACAAAAAAATTGTATTTTTCCTTGAAGTTCTTTTATCTGTTGGCGCTCATTCGACAATCTTCATTTAAAATAAATAAATTGAATTTTCTATTTTTGTTATTGAGGAAGTCGCTGACTGGGGCTCTTAAATGATAGAATATTTATACGGGGAGAAATGTAGATTATACTGTATATCTGTTTCTGTTTGGTGGCTATGTGATTCACTAAACCTGTGTAAGCAAAAAGCCCAGTTTTAAAACTAATGTACTATATAGCGCCCAGCTCATTAAAAATCAAGAAATTTTATGTAATTGGCCTTGAAGTGGTGAATTTTTGAAAATCCCTTTATTTTGAGTAAATTTCAACATGTCGTTTTTGTTCGCTAGGCGAATGAAGAAATACGATTTTAGTGATTTTCTCTGTTCAGGTATCTATTTGTATTTTTTTGGAAACTTTTTCATGCTCGTTGATACTGTATGAAAAGTTTAGTACCGAGCAGAGCCGGATTTGCAGGGTAAACGCCCAGATTGCAAAAAATGTTCTTGCCCCCATCTAAGAAAAATTTCATTTCTCTTTCTGCACCTTGTGATGCCCCTAAGAATCTGGTGCCCGTTACAATTGTACCTTTCCCCCTCCTCTTAAACAGGGGTTTGTTACCGAGAATTCAGTTCTGTATATTAAATTATATGAAAGTTTTGTGTGATTAAATAATCACATAATCTATTTTATGTTCGTTTTTTCAAATCGTATTTATTTCCATTACATTCGAGATCTTTTTCAGTTGAATCGTACCACCGTACAAAATTCAGAGAAATCGATGGGGTTGAAAAGAATTCTTTCGATGATTGAATTTCTCATGCTTTGACTACTATTCAATTTTTTGTTGATTTTTTGTTCGATTTTTTGATCGGAAATGTGATCGGTTGGGCCAGTCCTTTCACATTGTCTTGTGTGAAAAATAAAATGTTTTTTCCTCGTCAGGAATAGAAAGATTACCTTGCTTATATCGCAGAAACTATCATATATCATTGTCTAGTATTGATAAATCAGCAATGGGTTGACAGTTGATACGGAAGGTCGCCATTTGAAAAATTGAAAAGTCAGTAGTTAATAGAATTCGCTGAAAGGAGAGAGTTCACCATTTTACCTGAGTTGAATTAGCTGCTAGCGAATTATCAAGTGCTTTCTTTCCTTATTTTTTTTCAAAACCTGTCTTGTCTTAATTTATAATATATGTGAATTGACTCGAGTGTGAAAAGAGTTTACTTCGTACTTCTCTTCAAGTTACAGATCCAAAATCATTCTTGTGTTGGAATAGATAAAATTTCTCTACCATTCTGTCTTTTTCAAGATGAAATTTTTTTCGAAATCCGTAGTTTTTTGAGAATGAAAGATAAAATTTTACTATAATTTTCGTTCAAAATTGAAAATTGATGTTTCATTAGCCTTTCCACATTTACATCACTTCGAATCGATTTTTAAATTGCTAGACAAAAACATTCCAAACTTTTTAGTGTACCAACTGTTTGTTGTGTTTTCAGTTATCTCCTCTAAAGTTTCATTTGGTAGATTGAATTGACATCCTTTTTTTGACGTTTAAAAGTTGAGTGAACTTGAACTTAATTTTCAGTCAATTCGACCGAACTCGGATGAATTTGCTGTGGTACGGGTACAAGTTTCTTTGAGTTTCCATTGATTAGAAAAAACGGGGAAAATTTCTGACTTATTAGGCCTATAATTTGTTAAATTTTTCTAAACCATGTTTTCGCTTTGTATTTTTTTTTTCATTAAAAATTTTGTTTTTTCTCGATTTTCTGAACGTATTTAGCTCACTTTTCTCTCTTGTGTCAGATATTCGGAAACATTGTTTTTCGGAAAATCTTGTAAAACTTGTTTTTCAAATTTGAGACTATTTTTAAAGAGGAATGTGACTAGTCTTGTGTAGACAATGTTTTCAAGTTTAGTTGAAAGAAAAGAGACCTGATATATACTTACTAGCCAGATCCGACTCGACTGAGTTCTTGTCATAATATGTCTGTACTCCCACTTTTTTTGTTTTTCAGTTTGATTATTGCTACAAATACTCTTTACCTATATTCTAAGCAGTCATTCAAAAATTAACACTAGTAGATTTTTGAAAGAAAACTCAAGCATTCTGCTTTTCCTAACTTGTGTCTTGTACAGTAACACGAAAAAATGTTGAAATTTGGCAGTACTAATGCTAACTTAATGGTAAGGACGTAAAAGGAAAGTGCGGAAAAGATCGTTTCTAAGATCATTCTTGAGCCGCTGAATTATTATCTCATATTTATCTTCATCAGATCTCAATCTCTACTAATCAGTTGTATGAAATATGACTGTGTATTTCCTTATATAGTATTGATGAGTGTTTCTTCTGATTATAAAATGAAAAACGTGAAAAAAATACTTTACATTTTTCTTTTGGACCAGATTTTCATTAGTTAATTCATAGAAAATAATTAAAATGAAATTCCTGCATGCTCAAAAACTCATTGTTTTTGGATGTAGCCGTTCATATCCGTCCACCTTAACCTCGAAGACCCGGAGAGGCTTACGTAATTTTTTAAAATTCAAGTACCTATTAAACATATTCTGAATAGTTAAATATCTCAGTCACTTCTAGTGGCGTCAATATTTCGATTCAAGTATTCAACGCACGAAGTACCGAAATACTAGACAACTAAAAAAAACAACAAAAACAAACACTAGGGTAACAGAGCTTTACTACAGAGCCCAGTTTCAATATCATTAGGCACCAAACTCATACTAAGTTTGATTTTACATGAGGACTACTTTTCCTGAAATTTCAGCCTTACCTTTTCTACAGTTTCCCCAAAAATGCGATAAAAAATTTTCTCCAGCAACTTTTTCTTTCCTAGTTTTTTTTGGAAACTTCTGAACTATTCTAAACTAATAAAAATGAATCTTCTATCAATCTTGAGACTTTATGAAGACTTTCGTAAAAATTTTATCCCGATACCCTTTTTAATTTTCTATGAATCGTGGGAGAACCCCTTTTCCAGGAATTTTTTATTCTCCAGTTTTTTCGGAAACTAAATGAATAGGCACCAAACTCCTATCAGACCTGGTCGAAAGACTACATTTCGTGAAAATTTCAATCCTATAACTTTTTTAGTTTTTCAAAACTACGAACATGAAATTTTCTCCAGAAAATTCTTCTTTTTCACTTTTCTCGAAAACTACTGAACTAACAGGTAGCAAACTTCTATGAGACTTACAAGTATGTAAGGATAATCCGCCGTGAAAATTTCTGCTTGATCCTTTTCATAATTTTCCTAAAATGCTGGAGAAACTGTCTTTTCTGGGAATCTTTTGTTTTCCCCAAAACTACTTAATTAATTGGCACTAAACTAAACTCCTATCGGACTTGGTTCTATGTAATGACTACTTTTTGTAAGAACTTCAGCTCTGTCCTTTTCGTAACTTTCTTAAAACCGTGAACACAAAATTTGGGCGATACATGATACAGTGGATTCCGCTTAATTATGACAACCGCTTATTTGGGACAATTCATAATTACCAAAACAAAAAAAAGAGGTATGAATGTTAGAAATCTTTACTACATTGGAATAAAACATCGGTTAATCAGAACTCCCCTACTATATAATTTAAGAAATCTATGAAATTATGTGGAAATGTTGGGGTTTTTCCTAGAGGAAGGAAGGGAGGATAGCCTATTCAACTACTTTGGATGCCTAATCCAACTATTTACACCATCAGTCATCAAAAACGAAGAAATAAGCTTCGGTTGACCTTCTTTAACAACCCTAAAAGTAGATATAACAGGTAGTTTAATTGATTGTACAGTTCTGTACTTGTGTACGCAAAGAAAATATTGCTTTTTACTTCACCTTTAGATCATTAGAACAACCGCTTAGTTGGGACAAAACTCTGTCACTGATGTGTTCCAATGAAGAAATTTCTGATTCGATTGGGTTTTCGATTTTTATTTTTTTTGGTGTTCAAAATAGTGTTCCTGAGTTGGAACGATTTTTTGTTTACTTTCACAAGTTGAAGGTCGGCTTACGTGAGACTTCCGACTCCAGATTTTATTAATTTTATTTGGTGATGGAGAAGGAAGTATTATAAGGAAGATGAATTACCGTGAATCAGAATTTTTAATGAAGTTGTTTATCTTGAATGAACATTCTGGGTTTTCTCAAATTTGATTTTTTGAACTTCCATTTCTGTTTCGGTACCTATGTTCTTCTTTGATTGCGTCAAAATTCATCTGTTTTTTTGTTCTTATCGTAACAATGTTTTTGCTGCAGTTTCCTTCCTTCAGAGCCTGAAAAATTTAAGATCTATTTTTCGAATATTAGGGGCTTAAGAGAACGTTAATTATGAAGTTTCTCGATGTTCGACTCTCCAATATTTTATCCACTTCGAACATTTTCATTTTTTCGATCTTTTGTTGTTAATACCGACTTGAAAGAGTTGATTGGGCGTTCCCTGCAATCATATAGAGGGCGTATGGACGTGAAAATTCGTGGCAACATTAATACCTAAAGCCCTGAAATGGTCATAGGTTTCACTCGTTTTCACTGGATTCACAGGAACGTCTGTAAATAGTTTCAGATTCACAGGACTAACAGACCAAAAACAAACGAAAAAAGACCTACTGCGCATGCTCAGAAAGCCTTTGTCCATTGTTGGATTTTAGAATTGATGGCACGACTCTTTAACGTCAGTGAAGTAAGGTTACTGGGTATCCATACACCTAAATGATCGAAGGGCTCACCAGTACCTTGCATTCGATACCTATGACACTTTTTTCTAGCTGGTAAAACTTTAATGTAACTTATCCAGTGTAGGAGTTGTGCGGAGTTTGAAAAGCAGCTTATTTTTCTTGTTGAAGACGTTGCAGTTAGCAGTGTTTTGAAAATTGTATCGACGAAGATTATTTCATTTCGAGGTTAGAAATGCTAAAATCAAAACAGTCAATAGCTAGTTATCATTTTCCTAATTTTAGTGAATTGTTCGTTATTCAGTATCAAAAAAATGCGTGCAAGATTAACAAAAATATGTTGATTTTGAATTTTGTTTTGGTGTTCGGCTAAACTTTTATTTACTCGTTGAGTATGAGATGCGCTAAGTCATGAGCATAATTTCATAAAAAGCCTCCATTTAAACTAAATTGCATCACGTAAAAAATAAAACTTGTTGGCAGTGAAAATTTGTTGCTGTAATTAAAATTTTATTGTTAACATTCATTGCCTTGAAATTCGAATCTATAAATGTGACCTCGAGTATTATTCCATATTTTACACTTCTTTTTTTCCGAAATCACTCAATTTCTATGTTTGATTTCTATCAGTTTCGTTGGTTAATAATTTTCTAATTGAAACTTCTTAGATGCGTTAGGCATGCAAGGTACACTGAGAAAAACGTCCTTTAAGAAAACGGTCGCCCTCTAGTCTTCCTCATTAAAATTTATATTGGACGCGACTTGCATTTTTTATTTTTTTGTTTATTATTTATATCGTTGTAAGGCAACTATTAGTATCTCTGCTTAAGATGATACCATTTAGGTTCTTCATTTGCGTTCTTGACTCTTGTTACTTTTAACCCACCCATGTTATGCATTTTGTTCTATTTTCAGTTGAAGATAGCAATTTCTTTCTGTTAACGAATAAATTTGTCCATTTGGATGGCGACCGTTTTCTTGAATGACGTTTTTCTCAGTTTACCCCACATGCCTAACGCATCTATGAAGTTTCACTTAGAAAATTATTAATCAACGAAACGGATAGAAATCAAACATAGAAATTGAGTAATTTCGGCAGAAAAGAAGAGTAAAATATAGAATAATACTCGAGGTCACATTTATAGGTTAGAATTTCAAGGCAATGAATGTTAACAATAAAATATTCAAAAGACGGTTTTTTATGCTAAAAATTTGTCATACTTTTCACGAGTTGGATAGTTTTTCATTTGTTAACTGCGTTTTATGAAAATAAAATCTAATGTGATTCATCATCGCGAGCGAATTGTGATAATCATTTCAAAATTGGATAAAACTTCCATAAAAATTCAATTTGTTCAGTATATGTTCGAAATATTACGTCATATTAGTTTATCATTTCATTTTGTTCCTTTGATCTGAAGATTACCCGATATTCGCTGGTTCTTGTTTGAAAGATTATTTGATTCCATTAAAATGATCCCTCCTTCCAAATTTCATTCTATAACCGGAAGTAAACGTACTGTCGGTTGTACCCTATTTTGAGCCTAATTTAATCTCTTTAACGTTTTGTAAACTGCGTGTTCTTTTATTCATTTTGAAGCTTCACTTGTTGAAGTATGTAGAACAAACTTTGTGTTATTATAATTTTTTTTTAAATTTAATTTTTTTCTTTTTTTTTTTTTCGAGGAAAGAGGGTGATGATAGTTGAGCAAAGCGAGTGCCCCCATTTTAAAATTTAAATTACGGCTGGCTTAAGTTATTAACGATTTGGTTTCACTCGTGGAGTTTATTTGTCGAACATGACCGTTTTGTAAGTTTCAAACGTAATTATGCTTTCATCTATAATAAAACCGATGACTCATACCTGTAAACGTGTACATATAGTTTTCATGAACGTCAGGAATGAACATACCAGATACTTTTTTTTAGGTCAAATTCCGATTTTATGTGTTTTTAAAACTTTGAAGCTCGAATTTTTGCAAGCGCTTATAGAGGTAGTGTTTTCCTTCATTTATTTTTTATTCCATTTTGTTGAAACTACAGCTTGAATTGGAACCGTCCTATCTTCGTACTAAATCGAGAATTAGGTATTTTACTGTTGTTTCGGTATTTAGTAATAGTGTAACCTCGAGGAGATTGAGGAGTATTGGGTTTCAGAACAAAAACCGTGCCTATTCTGAACTTTCTTTAGAAGAGACATTTTTTAAATGAAATTCGGTTATTTTTGTGTTGTAAACATTTCAGTTTTGTGCAAAACATAAAAATTTGCTATTTGTGATTTTTCTATTCAAAATTTGTTTTCTGGTCTGTTGAATTTATTTTGGCCTCTATTTTAACCTTCCTATTATTTTTAGTGAAAAATGAAACCAATGGCAAGGTAGGCTATTCTTAATTGCGCAGAAGTGCAGTATAAGTAATTATTGTTATTTCAATTCGAGACTTGTTTTTACTCATTTGACTCTCCTTTTGAAAATTAGGATTATTATAATATTCGAATTTTACATTATGTTTCCCAAACAACAGTTTTTCGTAAAAAAATACGACAAATAGCAGTGAATCCATCCCATTCGGGTCTTTACATTTATAACATTAATTTCAATTTTCGGTTTCTAGTATGCAAATTAAAATGTGATACATCGAATTTGAATTGAATCTAAAAACGTTGAAAATGTTATATGACGTTTACGCTATTCGATTTGCTATAATGTTGATACCTTATTATATTGAAAATTCTGATTGAAAGCCTTCATTTTCAACTAGTTATTCGTAAACAAGTCGTCAACTACTGGTTGGTTTACCTTGTAACAAGTTTCTTTGAAACTGGCGTTGCCCAAAGATATTCTTCTCTTCTCACTGTCAAATTACTTCATTTTTTGATTTATTTCCGTTGACTTTATGCATGGTATCATTTTATTCCGTACTCTTGGTTAATTCGTCATTTTCTCTATTTGCGTTTATGAATTGCTATCCTTTTCATTTGCGATTTCATAGTTTACATATGACTAATGATTTCCATGAGTCATGTTTTTCCAGCACAACAAGATCGTAATTTTGTTAATAAAAAGATGGGTGGAAGAACGGAAAACAAATACAAGTGTTTAAATATAAATGTGGTGTTTGTCATCCATTGGTCTGAATAATGGTGAGAAAATTTCCGGATAATTCCTTTAAACTGACTCCTCATAATTTTATTTCTTGAGAAATTTTCGTCGATGTACTAGTTGTTTTCCAGTGGCTTGATGGTGTATTCTTTCTACCTTGAAATAATGCTTGAATTATTCTTGCAGAGGGTTATACATCAGAGAGTAAATCTAGAAGTTGATTAATTTTCGTTTATTTGAATAAAACGTGGTTCTGAGAATCAGTTATAAGTTGAGAAGTATGGCTCATGAACAAAAAAGGAAGTTGTTGTATTTCAAAGTTTAGAATAATGTATTCTTCAAGAGATTTGTATGAAAGAAAAATTTAATTTTTTTTTCTTTTCCAATTCTAAACAAGCTTTTTTTCATTTAGTTTATGACTTATTCAAGTTTTTTGGATGATAGAAGTATTCGTGATAGCATTTCACGATATTCAGTACCAGCTGCGTCTTTAAACGAGAGAAGATAGTTATCTTGCGTAGGGACGTATTCGCATTATATTATTTATCCATTCTTATTTCGTTGGCTCTTCAAAGTTTCTATTCTTGTTCTTAAATCATTATAACTTTCAAACAGATGTGTTTTTATCATTTTCGCTAGCGTATTTTCGAAAATTAAAAGCGACTTACCTGAGTTACATTCTTGGTTCAAGCATATTGTTGAATATTAAGCAAATACCAGTGTCTTAACTACGTATTTTAAAATTTGCCTTAATAACCTGTGTAATTACACTTTCCTTAACCTCCATATAGCCAAAAAATGGAAAGTAAAAGGTAGATGAATTCATTCCACATACTTGTTGGTACTATTATAAGGATAAAATTTTCAGCCTTTAAAATCCCATCTATATGATAAAATGGGCCCAAAAAAACCTGAATTTCCGGAATCATCAGAGGTTTTCCAGGGTTGCCCTTCGAATATTATGTTTATCTGATGAGTATGTAACACTGTACATGAAACAAATGAGGTATTACTCAATTCTGTTAAAAAAACGTGTAAAAATTTGAAAATAACTTGAAAATCCATTTTTGCCCATTTCACAAAAATTAAAGAATTTTTGGAAGATGATAATTCTTACACTATAGCAATTTGTCTAATTATGTATAATAAATTCAATAAATGTAATAAGTATCTCTCAGACTATATCATCTTCATTCAGTATTCAAGGGTGAAGTTTTATTTTGATTTATGGTAAGAGACCATTTTATTTTTAGTTTGGGTAATATTGAAAATAAAGTCTTGCATAGTTTTATAGTTTTTTGCCTTCAAACCATAAACACTGATATGGAACAAATGTGCTTTCTTTTTTTTTCGTACAGTATAGAACTTAGATCTAGGTGGAGTTCTGGGTCTAGAAAAACCTTTATCCTTAATCTAATCTGTACGTGTGTTCTTCTGTGATATCTGTCTATGATGGTATAGAACAAAGTTTAGCAATTGACTTTGTCCAATCTGGACAGAGTACATGAAAGCAAAAATGGATTTTCTAGTTATTTTCAGATTTTCATATGTTTTTTTAACAAAGTTAGGTAATATTTCATTTATTCCATTTATTGTGTTACATACTCACCAGATAAACATAATATTGAAAGAGCAACCTCGGACAATTACCGATGATTCAAGAAATGCAGGTTTTTTGGTCACATCAAATTTTGAAAATTTGCCTATTTTCAGATCCATTTCATCATATAGATGCGATTTTAAAGACTGAAGATTTGATCCTTATATTAGTACAACTAAGTATGTGAAATGAACTCATCTACGTTTACTTTCCATTTTGTGACTACTTAGAAATTAACTGTTTACCTATCTCAGTAATGGAGGATAGATGCAACGCAAAATGTTTTTGCGGCGGGCCATTCAGTTGAGGCTCATCCAGTGGATATTGAAAACTTGTTCAAAGACCAACCTCCCCTGCATCTGCACCAATACTGCTGTAGTATGGTCACAATGTGAAAATTGCCATAGAAGCCCATGCAAAACTGGTGAACAATGCCTTTACCAATTGTTATTCACCTTTATGGTTGCCCGAAGCTGCTGCTGGCTTTAGATGGAGATAAGAAAGAAAGTAAGAGTGGAAATTCCAAGTTAGCTAATGAGAATAAAGCTCCTGTTGATGTATCCGTTAATCTGGGCACCAATGCTAGTGTCCCTGATGCTGAAGTTGAAACAGGCTATATTAAACCCAAATCATCAACTGCCTAGAAAAATACTGACTGTACATCTGCCAAAGAGGCTCTGTAAGAGATGGCCAGTGTGCTCAAAGAGGCCCACAAACATAGTTTTTGCATTCCAGTTGACCCATCTGTAGATATCCGTGGAACGCATTTTTATTACACTGGGCCATGCCATGTCCAACTTTATGCTTAAGGTGTAGCATTTGGATTTGTTGAAGGCGACCAAACGCCATTCACCATACATCAACCAGCCGCATTACTGGGTACTGGTGCTAAGATGTTGAGGAGAAGGCAGTTGAGGTGTGGGCTCCAAAGACAGCCTGCTGAGGAGAGATTCTACGCAACCAGCTTGAGCGTAAATTTGTCGAGCAGAGTAAGACGATGCTAAAATGCCAGCAAAAGAGTTTGTGGCACGAAGAATTAACGGAGCAGAATATCAAAGGCGTTGTCAGCTCCTTCTGGGGGTTTGTCCAGTCATGTTGTCCTATCAACAGTGGTCATCTAATGGTGGAAATTTTGTCATCAAATTTGTGGAGTGGCTATGCACTGGCTCACACACAATATAATTGCTGAGTGCATTCACTTGTTGGTGGGGCACCACCAACCAACTGATCCTGGCCTATGGCATTCACAAGTCAGTGCAGGAGCCAAATCCCAGTTATCCGTATGTGCGGTACCTACTTGCTGTCGCTGATTTCGGATGTCAGTATTCTCTTTATGGGAACCGGACTATGCGTGTACCATAATGTCATTGGTCAGATGTTGTTGCACGAAGTTATATCGTTTTACTGGGCGTTTAGCAGTGTGGCCAGATCGCTGACGTTTTGGGGGGCGATCGCCTCGCTGCCAAAGAGTGCACGCCAAAATGTTGTGACCATCAAGCAGTATGTGTCGAGAGGGGTCTGCATTCTGCAGGTGTTCTGGAGTTCGTCGACCAGATCAACTGCGAGCTGGAGTCGGGGACGTGATGGTGCGTGGCATTCGCGACGTGAAGGGCATCGACAGGGGCGACTCGCTGATTCAGTAAAAGGCGGAGGTCGACTTTGACGGACATGTACCTGGACCATCAGAACCCGCAGAGTATGTTCGAGCAGGTGCGTGATATGCAGTCGATCGACGAGTTGGAGTCGCTCCCACTGCAGCCCAGCGAAAACACTACTGATTAGTTGGGCAACGAAATCGATCTGATCGAAGTGAAACTGCGCAAGAAATATCCGCAAATTACGCATTGCGACCTGGAAATACTGAAAAAACGCGATTAGTTTCTAATGTATCGCCCCGAGCGTGGTATATTGGCTCTCCTGCTGTACTATTCGTACGCTTTGCAAAATGTATGTCCATGTTGGGCTCGTTAAACCCGACACCGTTTTATCTCAATTTCTGAATTCGTTTGTTTGCACAACTATGATTTATGCGGCCTTATTTTTACTTAAATTTTTTACATTTTTTATTTTTTTTAACAATTTACTTTTGTTTTTTACAGCCCTATTTGCGTCGTTGCACCAATAATAGCTGTGTACGTTTAGTAAATTCGTTTATTTAGTTTTGTGTGTTATTATTATTGTATCTTATTTTCGTATCGCATTGTGTTTGTTCGAAACGTTCTCCTTGAAGTATTGTTCATAAAATTCAATTTCTAATCGTACCCGCATGCCGTAATGATATTTTATGGTAATATATACGTTTTGTATTCGTCATTTCTTTAGCCTGCGATGGTTGATTGAATTATTCTTCTAAAATTCGAATGGGCTTAAGATACTTGTGTTGGTCAGTGTTTTACATGGGATGACCCCTATCTAAGACAACAGTTAAATCACAAATTTAAGTGAGCAATTGTCGATTTTTATATCACCTTCCTATAATAAATTTACGCTTGGATTAGCAATTTTGATTTATTTTCGATGGTGGTTTAGATCGTTGTTTAGATCATGAAATATCGAAGTTCCTTGGATATTGAATTTTTATAAACTTGTCAATTGACTATTTTCATTACCGAAGAGGTTGAAAATATTATGTAATTTTGTAGTTGATAAAATGAGAAAGAAAGGGGAAAAAATTTAAAAATCGAAAAAATATAACAAAAACTATGATTTATTTTCGTGATTTGATTAATGCTGATTTTTTGAATTATGTAATCGTGATCTTGTGTTCCAGATCATTATTAAAAAACATTTAAATAGATCTATGAAGCATAATTTATATCTCTTTGATCGAATTTATATCTTTTCCTTCAAATTTTTTTGATTTTGATCAATAATGAGAAGCGAAGACCTGTAGGGAGCCGTGAGTTGAAATGTGTTGGCTAAAGAATAGGAGAAATGCATGCCTGTGAAAGTAACAGAGAAATGAGTAATCCAAATTTGATTATTAGGATTTGATTTTATAATGCCCGAAGGAAAAAAAATTTTCTATAAAAATACAATTCGTTGAAATCCGAAAATAATTCGCTTTTGTTTTCAGTATTGTGCTTGTCTGCTCGTTCAGTTTCTCGTATCTGCTGCCTATATTATAAAATAAAATTTCATCTTTACCGACCTCTCCCTACACTTCTAATCAGATTATCATTCAGTTTGTACTTTGTTCTCAAATGGTTATTATTTTCTTCCTTCGTGTATCAGAAATGTTGCCATTATACTAGTCTATGAGATTTGACGTCATTCGTATTATTATTTATGTATATTTCGAAAGATGGTAATCTTGAAGTTAGATGGAGCTGAAGAAACGTTCTAGACATCAAGATCTGAAAACTGGAAAAAGATTTTGGAAAATTTTAAATTTTTCGATCCTTTTTGGATCGTAGAATTGAAATAAATTTTATAAATTGATAATTAATTTTGGTGTTGAACGTTTGAAAGTTTAAAATTGGAGAGCTGGAAGGTAAAGCTAAATTTTCTTCCGTATCCTAAATTTAAAAAAAAAAAAAAAATTCAGGCTACTAATAAATTTACAAAAGTTTCCAAAATATTAATGATTCTGATTAATTTAATAATGATTTATGACTTGAATCATACTTTATGCCAATTATTATTCATGCATGTGGTAAGCCTAATAATTATAATCATTGTTTGGCAAACACTAGATTGATTGCTTGAACTTAATTTAAACAGACTCGAGAAGATTTCAGCTAATTAGTATTACAAGATCGGCTTCATCTTTAAGAGAAAAATTTTCAACTATACCACTTCCGTTTCCCTATCGCAGTGTTACCAATGAAGTGAAATTGATAATGTATCATCATCGGCTGTCATGTACAGCTTCCAGCAGACTGTGGTAATTGGCTTCTCTGAAAACTTTCCAAACACTCTCTTCCCTCCGTCTTGTACGAGTTTTTTTTTTTATTCAGATAGGGATAGCTGTGAGTCAAAACCTATCCTTCAACCCCAATAAAGGAGTCGCCATGTGTTTGAGTCATCGACACAAAAATTATCTATAAATGGCCCACCGTACTTTAATGACGCGGTACAGATTTTTTTTAATTTACTCATTGTGAATCAACCACCGACTGGAGCCTCCCTTCCTGCGTTAGACACGCTTCAAGTTTCATTCATATAATATAAGGGGTGAAGATTATATTTTTGTCACTCTGTGGGACATGATGTCGTGACGTAATACCCAACTCCTGCTCTGTGTGAAAATGATAAGTTTGTAACATTGAGTCATACTGTTTGTAAGGGACCATGAGAGAGTTGAAAAAATTGCATCACCCATTACAAATTATAAATTTTCCTATAACTTGTTGATGGATAACGATTTTCCAAAACTACTTATGCCATATAATTACCTAATTATAGGTATAAATGTAATTTAGCACGAAGGTTCGTCTGATAACCAATAAATCTCTTCTTCGTATTAGTAGGTGTAATCATATTTTTGATTTGAAAATCGATACGTGTACTGCATACGATATGCACTTTTCACAATGACGTACTTAGTAACACTTCACAGACTTATTAAACATCATATATCGTTCGATTCGTTGGTTGAGTTTTTCTAAACACGGACCACTGCAGTTTACGATTTTATGTTTAGGTATTTCGAATTCGTATTTTCTAAATCTACTTCTATCACAATGACCTGTTGTTTTCAGTATGACGTCATATGTATATTGTTCGTTTGTAAATAAGAATAAAAGAAGTACAAACATGGTCACCCTTGAGAGTCGATGATTATTGTTTAATAAACGATACGAAAATGTACATAAATGCTGTTACCTACGATATGCACTGAGGTATCTAGACATTTTCGACTGGTGTGTCAGAAGTTGAAAAAAAAACGATAGTTTATTTTTTTATTTTTTTTTATTTTGTCACTATTGGTAATACCTAGTTGAATTATTAAGTTCGTACTGTCTTTTGTAAATATTTGGAAATTCAAAAAGGTATGTGCGGTATTCATGGGTAGTAAATTTTCGAAGATTACTTTTCTCCTGAATTAACCTGCCATTGAGATTAAAAGTCTCATTTGTGACCATTAGCGAGAAACAGAAGTACATGGACGTTAGGAATGGTCGAACTTTTCTTTGGATGGAGAAGCGAGGTGGAAGGTAAAATGATTTAATCTTTTACCATTTTTTTTCTCCTCTATTTACCATCCTTATTCCTCGTTCGACAAGGCAGATTTTCAAAGATTTCTAAGAAACGAAATATATAATATTACACATCTCATGAGACATCATTGTTCTTCTGTTTCTGCCATCCTCGACAAAGTGCAGTCATTGAGGGAATTTCACTGCCCTTTGCGAATAAGAATTTGTGGAATGGGGGGCTTGCTTATCTGATTACAAACGAATATCGGTTGGTCTTGTTATTTGGTCTCTCATCGCCTCCGAAGTAACGTCGAAACTTCATATTGGCCTGTTACGACATAATTTTGATAAATTGTATTTAATGAAAACATGGCTAATAAAAAGACGTGTACAATATTAGAATAAAATATTAATTTCCCCCTCCGTTTTTTCCGGATGATGTCAAATACAACGTTTATAGGGTATTCGTAATTTTAATTCGATGTGAAAGTGTTTTCTTCTTCGATTTTATTAGTTGTTCAGGCTCAAGTTGTTTGGAGCGACCTTATAAAAAATATTTTTTAAATTTTGGCTTAGTAGTTTGATATTTAAGTTAGAAGTATAGCAAGAAGTTTGAAAAATTCATAATTTTGAAAAAAATTGAGGTTTTCTGATTATTACGCCTTTCTATGTAAATAACGTTTTTATTACGTACCGACGAATATTACAGATATGATGTCGACCGATGGACTTTGAATCACAAATTAGAGAAGTTTTCCTAGAAATTGTAACCATGCATGCCTTTGTAACTATATTACCATTTCTGCTTTCTCAGACTGTTTTCCCAATTTTAATGGTGTTAAGAGGAACCGATACACGATTTAATGCTAACAGATATGTATTTTTGACGTATGAGACTGCTGTAACGTTTTGTGTGCTCGTCGGGAACAGTGAAATTAGATCTAATCGAGATTAGGACTGTAATTTCGTTTGTGGAATTGCGTTCGGGACGGGTTTACGGGTGTGAAAGAGCCAAACCGTTACAACATTACGATCGAGGTTTAATGTTCTTATCGCGAAAAAGATAAACACTTTTCCAGCAAGGAAAACTAACAACCCCCCTTTTAACAAACCCTCTAATTGATAAAAGTCTAGCCTTGGAATATTTCTGCGGTGTCTCTATTACTCATCCAAAAGAAGAAAAAAAGGGCTGATACTGACACAGTCCCCACTTACAATTTCAGTTACATGTTTACCCGTTTCGGTTCGATGAACATCGTGATACCGCTGCCGATTAGTTCCTATTTCTTTTCGTTTTGGATCTGTCGTTTTAATGACGTCATCGATTTTGTCGGGGTTTACGTCTCTTCAGCTACCATATGTCTTGTACATGAATCATCCGAAGCTCTCTTTTATGTTAACAGATTTTTATGTTTTTCTTTTAACGGTTTTCCGTTGGGAAATTGTATCTTGTCGACGTAATTTGTATTATGTTTTACCTTTTTTCCTTGACTTGTGAACTGTTTTTCTCTTCAATTTCTAATCCATTTCGGTTGCTGTAATATGCTTGTTATCTAGCTATCAACGCAAACCATTCGGTCGTAATTAGGGAACATGGTTGAAAGGGTAGCGTTCAAAGGTTGGTGCGATAATATTATGTCTTGATAAAGGGGATCTCGATTTATAGGTTTCTGAAAAACAAAAATCAAAAAAAAATTTTTGATGATCGATTTGCCAGATCCATTGTTTTTTTTTGTTTTTTTTTCCTTCGTTCTTAACAATCTATATTGCTCGTATGACTCATCTGATTCTGTTGTTTACATTTACGTTTTATTTACATTTCGTACAGCGTTAACAGCCGGTAAAGCGATTGGAAAAATGAGCACAGTTTTATTGTATTGCGCCATTTCCATAGTGTCGAGGATTTGTGAAGAAAGCAATTTGAATTCATTTACTCCTCGAGTCACTAATCGTTCGTTTTTGAGTCTGGATTAGAAGTTCGTGTGTAAGTGAAGAAGAACGTCTGACGACTTTAGTAAATATTGTACGTCTTCAAATTCGCGATGTTGTTTAGTCTTTGTGTGAACTGCGAAGTAATACCGGGCAAGATAAATCTTGAGTGTTTATTTTTCTCGAGATAAAAAAGAGAAGTTTACGAGTAAGAACTTAAATTTATTAGGTAGCCTACGATTCGAAATAAAAACGTAATCCGTGCCCTATTGTGCAGCTTAGGTAATTAGCAATTTCGACCGTGCTAACGAAGAAACGACTTGTGTTCTGTGGTTATACAAAGGTAAGGTATTTGTAAATAAAATGTTGGAAAAAATGTTGATTTTAGAAAACGAACTGGTTGTTGTTGGTGAAACTTAAATTTTCAACATTTTTCACAAAAGTATGTAATTCATGGAGTGTAAAATATTGAATCCACAAGAAAATTGGCTTAGTTCAGGTTGGGCGTGGGGGACGGTCTCTTATTTTCTGGCTTTTGCCACCATTGAAACCTTCAAAAAATAATTTATGTTTTTTCCAGAAAATTGGTTTAAGAAATTTTTGTTTTTTGCGGTACGCTTTTTAACTTTTTCTCATCAGGTTGTTTCTAGTTGGTAGTAAATTTTTTTCAACACGTTTTAATGGATTCATAAAAATTAAAATTTATTTGATAATGATTCCGATGAGATGTTTCCTTGAAACTGCTACAAAAATATCATACTTATCAACTTTTTTTTATTAATTTGTTGCGTATTGTTTAGATTATACTAATGTGCTGGCTATGCGATGTCAGATTATAGTTCGACAAATTTAAATATCCTATCTTGAGAATTTCTGCCTCTGTAATTTTTTCAGTTCTGATGAAAATCAATAAATAACGCAGCTACTGTAATTTTTTCTGCATGTTACATTCGCTGTTCCTGGCCCATTTAAAAAAATTGTTAAAAACGAAAATTGATTAACAAAAAAAAGAATTACAAACTTATTTATTTTTCGTCAATCATTGAGAATTGGCTTCATGCTGGAAAAACAATTACTTTTCCCTCGCTAATAGATAATATTTTATTGATTATTTTCGAAACATCCTTCATTTTTGCTAGTCTATCATAAGAATCGAGAACTTGGTATTTAGTCTTGAAATTATGTATTATTATAAGCTTTTATTCTACTCACTACTGTGATTTTAAAATATAGCAATACTTCAGCCAACTTTCCGCCATGGAATAAACATTATTTCGCAAGAAGATAAAGCCAAAAAATAAAAAATAAAAGCTTACCTTTTGAAAATTTGTTTTTAACCTAAACTTATTATTTGGAAGTTCAATTCGTTCCCTTAAATGAATAGATAACACGGACATCTCGCACCACTTATGTATTAAGTGGAAAATGTTTTCTATTTTGAATTAAATTTTATCTAAAACGCAAATTATTGCTGTTCAAAGTCATCCGAATCAAGAGGGATCAGTTGTTCTAAATTTATTCAAATTTCGACGTAAATCTACCATTTCGTAATTCGAACTTACATCCGATGAAGTATAACGTCCATCTGATATGATGAATACCGAATAAGATGTTCCATCATCTTTTTTTTTTTCTTCTTCTGTCATGTTTTTGAGAAAATACAATTGTGTTCTTAGGACTTGTTTATCGGTAACGATATTTTCATTTTCCTCCCCTATTTAAATACCCTTAATGCGAAACCGTTGCGAACAGTTACTGTGTCATTCAATTATTGCTTCATTTAATCGTACTTAAACGTGAAAGAAAAAGGGATGTGGAAACTATCTGAAACCGTTACCATATACTGTTGTGTGACGTCATTTCTTCCCATCCAAATGCCATAAACAATAACGCGATACGTAGACTGGATCAAAAGCGAATTAGTCATCGTGCTCTTCAACCAAAAAACCCACCCGCTAAGTACCACGAGGTTCTTTATTATTCATTTTTTTTCCTTCTCTGTTTACTCTGTTGTTCGATTTTCCTTTTCGCTCGTCTTCATATGAGACAGAATAAAGAGTTGGTGTATTTCGTAATACCTACTGCCAGCGTAAATTATATATAAAAAAAAAAAAAAAGTCGGCCAAGGGGCGAATGGGCGGATGGGCGAGCGAATAGGGGTTGGAATACGTCAGCGAGAAAAAACTCGAGAAGTTCGCCTAGAGAGGGTTGAGTTTATGTGGTACCAAATACCGACAATTACCGTAGCTACTTTATTATAGGAAAACTTTCGAGTGATTTCGTTCGTCCGATACGTATTCTTTGAAAGTGTGTGGTCATTTTGCCGAAGGACTTTCGGTATTTTCGCAGTTAATTTCATGTTTTTTTTCATTTTCTTGTGCTCGGTTTGCAGGGGAGTTGGGCTTAAATCTACAGTTCGTAGGCTGGCAACCGACAATGTCGACTTTGATTTGGGATCGGCGGTCATCGGGCTTGATGAGACCCAGAGACGGTTTGCGTTTATCGCTGAATCGCAGTCTAAGCGAGCCTGGACCTGCAGATCTGCCACCTAAGTCGTCACCGTCGCCGTCGCCGTCGCCGTCGCCATCGCCGTCGTCGCCTTCATCCTCGACGTTTTTGGCCTTGTCGTCGTCATCATCATTATCATCATCATTATCATCGTCATCATCATCGTTGTCGTCATGTCCTAAACTTTCTTGCCCCAGCAGTGTCATCGTTCCGCGACATCGTAAAGGGGATTGCGTCTCGTTGCCGCCGAGTCCCTGCTCCGACAGTTGCACCCTGCAAAAAAGTCTGATACTGAAGAAGGTACGTGAAATCGACGTCGACACTTTCTGCCAAAAGTTGATGGCCGCTTCAACGGCTAGCTGCTACGGTGGCCTTAGGGGTGGCGTTTCTGCAGATGAAGCCGGTGCCGATGCAGAGGCCACCGCCGCCATCGACGCCGCCAAACCTTTTCTCATCGTCGACGGTCGCTCGTTTATCGCCTACAATATCAATCACGTGCGCGGCGCCATCAACGTGAACTGCTCGGACCGCTTTAATCGGCGACGACTGCACCAGGGTAAGGCGACGTTAGCCGATCTCACCTCGACCAAGGAGGCCAAAGCGATGCTAAAGAGACGCTGTTACCGTGACGTCATCGTGTATGACGACGGCACCAGCGATCTGCGTAAGCTGACCACAACGCATCCGTTGTTCGTGATTTTTACCTCGCTGATCGAAGACAATCGGGAGCCGATAATGCTGATAGGTGAGTGTGCGATAACAGCGATTTTTACGCTTTTTATAATGTCCGTTTGTCGTTTGTTTTTCTCTTGTTGAACCAAGTTAGGGGTTTTTTCACTCCGGGGTTGCCATGTTTCAAGTTTTAATCCGGATGGTCACAGTCGGTTGGAAAATACGAATTCTACGCTATGTATAGAATTGCATTAGAACGTGTTTAATTGGGTTGGTGTAGTTGGTTCTAAGCATACCGAGTTTTTTTGAATGAAAATGAGTGGGTTGTCGTAGCTGTACACTGGTGTACATCATCTGCATCGATTTTTTAGGACGTTTGGTTCCGTGTAAGTGGAGGGAAACAACAAATTTAGTGAAAACCGTGGGTCCGTTTGCTTTGATTGACATTTTGCATCGTGGTACATTTGCGAATTCCAAACTTCACCAATTTGACACCAGTTTGCAGCGATCAACACCCGTTATAACTGAATATAATCCAATCAAACATAACGTAAATGTTAGAAAAAAATTAAATTTTTGAGAAAAAAACTAACAAAAAACATTTGATAAAATGAAACAAAAACAGATTGATTTATTCAAAATTTTAATAGGTTCAATGCTGTCAATGTTATTTATGTTTTATTTTTATCTTCATCATTACCTTTTATTAACTTCATTCTATTTGGAAAAAAAGTGCCACCGTGAAGTTCTTGGTTCGCAATAAGTTCCACTGTACATATTGGGGGAACGCAGTTCAGCTGTGAAGTTTTGTTTTTGTGAGAGTTCTGAGAAGCGACAAAACCTAAAAAAACTTATACTGTATTTCCGAATATCTGGTAGAATTAAAATAAATTTTCTGATAAGAAGAAAATGATAAATACACCCAGTTCATTTGATATAGACACGAACATATCTTTAGAAGAGGACTTTTGAGGTATACCTGGATTCTAGCTAGACTGGCGAATAAATCGTATATTTGTGAAGGGGCGAGCCGAGCTTGATAGTTTGATTTTTTTCAAAGTTCTTATCAGTACTCAATTGTTATCTAGGCTTAGTTACGAGATACAAGTCAAACACAACTATTCCACAACTACTGTATAACTTTTCGTAAACACAGTACAGTAGCATTAATTTAATTGATAGAGAAATACCAATGATTTCAATAGTTACCACTCACTTTAAAAATATTAATTTACATTTTATGAGGAAACGGAATAAATGTAGTTTCGTAGTAAATAAAGTATTACTGCACTGTTTCTAAGCCAAAATATCAGTGAGCCACTCGAATTGAGTTTAAGTACATCTGCTTTACCAACTTAACTATGTTCATTATACTTACGGAAGAACATCAGCAAAATCTCAAACTAATTCGGCTGATTTGACAGAACATGTGATGTACAATTACTAAATCCATCGTATTTTATTGATATTACTGAATTATCGATCGATGAAGGGAGAGAAAATAATTTTATTCAAATTTCAAACTGAGAACGCTCCCTATACTTGTTTAAATTATATTTCTTCGTAATCCAAATGTAAATACAAGTGTAGAAAACAATCGAGTACTGATAAGGACAATGAAAAAAATTCAACTATCAACCTCTGCTTGCTCCTTTCACAATTGTACGATTTCGTCGCAAGTAAATTTTTAGGAATGTTTGCCTGTTTGTTTCTGGGTTCACTAAACTTATTTCGAGATAGAGGTTTCAGCTCTCACTTGTGTTTGCAGGCGAGTGGAGAAATTTTTATCTTCATGTAATTTCTCTTATGATAATCTCAGCACAGGAAATTACCCCGTTTCTTAACTTCGTTTGATTCTCCATGTTTCGTGCATTGTCCTACATTCAACTATTAATTTTCCATGAAGAGTTAATTATTATCTAATTACGTTCGTTTGTTTGGTTTTATTATGTTATTATCTTTATACATGAAGATAAAGATTTCCCAAACACAGATGAGTGCAGAAATGTCTGTCTTGAAGTAAATTTAGTGAACATAAAAAACGTAAGTTCGCTGAAGCAAACTTCCCTCAAATTTCACCACTGGCTAGAATCTTGATATACCCAAAAACATTTTTATATTGTTATTCCATGTTTTATTATATTTTGTTATTTAAGTTATCAACTAGTGACATTAATTGTTAAGTTTTAGTCTCCGAATGATAATGAGGTAATCGAATTTCGTTTCAATCTATTTCACCCTCTTAACAGGTTGAAAATAACTAAGTGAAAGTGGAAAACATTCACAATTTTTCTGAATTTTTTGGTGGATATAGTTCTTATTAAAGACATTTTGGCATTGCTTGTTTGAGAAAAAAATAAAAAATATCTCTTCCATGCGTCAATCACGGTAAGTGTGTATTTTTCAGAGTGTCAAACTTTGTAATGGCTGCCATTCAAAATCCAGTCGACCAATTTTTCTCAAATTCCCGCTTTTATTGAAATAATTTCCTTTTGTCGCTTTCTCCAGACCAAATAAATCTCGAACTCGTAAATGTGGTCCTTTGTTGAAAATTGAATATCGCGCCGCCTATTGCGACTGGTGAATCCTAAAATTTTTTCACTCATCTCTCGCCAAATAACTTTTTAACGAACATGGCGCCTCATTTGAATTGCGAATGAAATGGGCAAAAATTACCTTTTGCTTCCTATGAATTCTGTAAAAGTTTTGGCAATAGTTTTTCTTCAGTCGTAGAATCGATTAAATAGTGAGTAAAGCGTATAAAAATTCTTCTCTTTGGAGAGTTGAAGACCTCAATTATAAGTTGCTATTTGCTGAAGTTAATCGAGTTGATGACAATTTTTTTTTGCTGTAATAAATTTTATCTTCAATTTAAGAAAAAAAAAAGACCTTGGACTAAAATATTTCAATAACTGTTCTCGCGATTAGGTTACCAGTTGTTATGAAAAAAAAAAATCTTCTCTTTGAGATGAACTTGTGACAAAAAAAAAAACGAATGTAAAACCAGTTTTTCACATCTTGTGGCTCAAAATTAATTACCTACTTCGTGTTTTTTTTTTTTTGTTTTTTTTTGTAAATCGTTGAAATTTTTTTATTGAAGATGTCATCAGAGTAGTCCGTGGAGGTGAGAAAAAAATGAAAGTGTACAATTAATCATCTGGTTTCGTTTTGTCGCCTTATGGTGAGCTGATGCTTTCATGTCTTTGTACTGTGAAATTTTCTTGATCTGTATAATTGAGACTAAATAAATAAAAGTTTTTAATTTTATGATTCCTAATGTGTCATTGAGTTGCACCTTACTTGTAATTTTTTGGTTAAGAAAAAGATCGAAAGTAGCGTTATTCAAAATCAGGAATCCTGAAAAAAACTAAAAATTGAAGAATATTTCTTTGGTTGAAAATAAGCCCTATATGTACTGTTTCTGCTTACGTTCGGTGTTTGTTTTTGTTGTGTTGGTTGGGGAAACCATTTTTTTGATGTGTACTGGAAAAATTTTGAAAGTAGATTCAAATTCAATCAGTTATCACTCGCAGGCTTAGCTTCCGCGTAGCAATTTGATTTGAGACTTATATTTTTCAAAGAGAAAACCCCTGTAAATGAACAACAGAGAAAAAGTGAGATAAAGCTTTTTTTTTTTAAAAAATCTTTTTCTCTTTTTTATATTTCTATTTTTCTGTTTACAAAAAATTGAAAAGTGAAGGAGGATATACTTAGAGGAAAATCTAAAAATTTGCACTCAGTGAAGCTACAGTCTTCCTCTAAGGCTTAAAATCATTCATGGGATTCACTTGCTAGGAGTAACCAACTTCTTAAGGTAAAATGGCTTTCTTCTCTCCCTCACTTTCCCTTTCTGTTTTTTTCTTTCTCCCTAATTTCATTTTCAAACCATTTAGTTAACTGAGCCATATATATACCTGGTATACCTGCATCTTAATTCTGTAACTTTTTGGGGTGATACAGAAGTATGAAATAATGTAATAAGGGATTTGTAGAAAATATATCTATGGTTGGAAATCGAAATGAAATTTGGTAAAAAATGAAGCTTTAACTCGGTAACAATGAATAAAATATCTCCGTCTTATTTTCCTGAATTGGCATAAAATTAGATCTTGTTGAAAACAAATTCCTTCGGGATTTGAGCTAATTCATCAGCTAATTTCTGAGAAATATTTATTTCCTTTCAGAAAATTACTTCATTTTTTTTTCACTAACTCAACAGATGGTATATATTCATTTCTTAACGTGTAATTATGAGTAATCAATGAAAAGATTGTTATTTTGCTAGAAAAATTTTAATATTTTGTTTTTATTTTAAAAACATGCCGCAAGACGAAAAAATAATCTTCTGATTTGTACTTCGAAAGGTGTTCTTCGTATTACGTTTTTTATCCCTGCCGATAAGCCGTAGTCAACAAAAATTGAGTGAATTTTAAGTTACTGAAATTTCAGTTCGTCCTCGTTCTATAAATTTTACCCGTTGAAATATTTTTCAATGACTGATTAATGTTTTTTGTGTAGAATTCAAATGTCAACATAGTGTTTAATGTATTTAGCTTGGTCCTTGAATCTTACGTATTGAGAATACACTTGGAAGCCTGAAAATTTAAACTGTAAAATTGACAATTACTACTCAGTCATAAATATAAAATAAGAAAATGAACGGTGGTACCGATAACACAAGATTCTGAGAGGGGTTTTCAAAATTGAACATTATCGTAATTTTTTTAATTCGTTTCCTGACGAGTGGTCTTGTTATAGAAGTAATTTTCTTTTGGGCTGGGATAGGGAGCTCCGAGAAGGGTTCGAAGTTTTTGAACCCCCTACTTACCCCACTGGTCGTGAATACTTCTTTATCAAAATCAATGCAAACAATTAGGGGAAATGTTAGTTTATGTCAATGGGAAGTTGCACTAAAATGTTCGAAATTTAAGATCCATTTTACTTTTTGTTGGTATGGATTGCTTCTTTTGAAAAGCATGTATTTATTAATGTGTTAAAGCCAAATAAAAGCCGAATCCGAAACTAATTTTTCTCATTACCACAATCATTATCATCAGAAAAATAATTTGAAAAAAAAATTCGAAAATTTATCGTTTTGTGTCTAATTTTTCGTAGAAAAAAATTTGTAAAGCTTTATGTCTTGTAAAGTCTTTCTATCTAGCTATCTAGCTACTTTCTTATCTATATCGATCTATCTATCTAATCTAATGCTATCTATCTATCTAGCTATCTAATTCTATATCTATCTATCTAATCTATCTAATCTATCTATCTAATCTATCTATCTAATCTATCTATCTAATCTATCTATCTAATCTATCTATCTAATCTATCTATCTTATCTATCTATCTAATCTATCTATCTAATCTATCTATCTAATCTATCTATCTAATCAATCTATCTAATCAATCTATCTAATCAATCTATCTAATCAATCTATCTAATCAATCTATCTAATCAATCTATCTAATCAATCTATCTAATCAATCTATCTAATCAATCTATCTAATCAATCTATCTAATCAATCTATCTAATCAATCTATCTAATCAATCTATCTAATCAATCTATCTAATCAATCTATCTAATCATCTATCTAATCAATCTATCTAATCAATCTATCTAATCAATCTATCTAATCAATCTATTTTATCTATCATCTATTTTATCTATTTTATCTATCTTATCTATCTATCTATCTTATCTATCTTATCTATATATCTATCTTATCTATCTTATCTATCTTATCTATCTATGTATATATGTATCTATGTGTCTATGTATCTGTGTATCTATGTATTTATCTATATATATATAACTCTTGGGGCTAATACCGCACTAAGCGTAATAAGTATATTTTCTAAAGAAAACCTACTTAAAAATGGAACTTGACAATTCATTCTTACTTTACTTCAGTGTTTTCAATTTTCAAATACCCACTTGATAATGGGTGCTAAATTGAAAAGAAAACTACAATTAGTTTTGTTTTTAGCTAAAATTCGTATTATTGTGCAGTTTACTTTCGCTCTGTTCATCCTCATTTCGTCGTTTTAATATGGATAGAAAAGAGAAATTTAGTGTAGCAAACCCCGTTAGAAAATGTAGGTGTTCTTAAAAATATTAAAAAATGAGTACAAAAAAAATTAAATTGTCTAAGTATCTGGTAAAGCATTAAAATTATCTGATAGAATGCAAGTTGAAAATTAGGTGATTATGTTTAAAATGAAGTGTCCAGGAAATTCGTAATAAATTTTATTGTGACGTTGAAAAAACGAACGCGAGTTGCTAAATGATTGCTTAGTAAATAAAATTACAGCAAGGCTGATTTCCACACCACTTATTTGTTTCTTCTGGAACTATTTACTCTTCTTGGTAATAGTTGTACATTTTTCTCAATAATTTTTACACATGAACCGTTCAGCCAATTGAAACCAAGTTTTACAAAACGCTATAACATACTTCTGATGTCTGTAACAAATTTTGTTACTATCGATATCGGATAACAATTGCGACCTGTACATTGTTATATAGAAATGTGCATCGGTATAACAAATATACCCATACACTTACACGAATTTCGACTAAAAGTGTCAAAAGTTTCTTGGAGTTATGAATTGAAAAACGAACATGGCCCCCCACCAACCCTGTGTTTTAATACCAGATAAATTTTAATATGCAGATTTTCTTCGAAAACCTACTTTAAAAAGAAGGTTGCTATTATGCGCCCTTTCCTGGCTTGTTATGGTTGTGCGAAGTTCCTCCAAATGGAAATTTCAGTAGAAGTAATACTAAGTGGGCTCTGTAATCCATCTTTTGATCCCGGTTCACTCTGAGTCACCCAGTTCAACCTGATTCGAGCCTCCAACGTGCATTTGGGTTTTGAAGACTCTAAAACAAAGTCGCCATTCGGCCAGGGTTGCCAGGTTTCAAATATGAAAAGTCCGTACTCTGTCATATTTTGTGAGAATATCGAACTTAATTACTCATAACTGAGTCACACACGATTCCAATGAATCAAAATGAACACCAAATACAAATCAGAATAAAAGACAAACTTGAAATAAATCAGACATATGTAAAAACGAGATCGAATATGTATTATTATATCTAAGACAGTTGACAGTCTTCAGCAACATCACGAATGACGATAACACAAAAATACAAATATAATTTAGGTCAAGTTCCAAGATATATCACAGATAAAAAGAATCGTTACAAATGGTGAACAAGAGTCAAAAGAATCGGAGTCATTATCGTGAACAAATTATACATTTAATATCATTATTTCTCACATATTTCTACATTTTTCAACGGCCAAAAACTCCGTACAAATCGGTACAGTGTTGCAAACTTGTTTTGAAAGAAAAAGTACCTTCTTCTTTTCTTTTTTTTTTTTGTTTTGAGACTTTTGAGGGATAGTATTTCAAGTATTCGCCTTTTTTTCTGAATTTGCAGAAAAAAACAAAAACAACGCTATTCCTAGTTTACCAGGAGAATTTTATTAGTTAAAATGTAGAAATACATCGAAAAATAGGTTAAAATTAAGGCTGTTTGTCATTAACGTCATTATAGTCTTTCAATATCTAAGTTTAACATTTTATTTCTCATAAAATGAGGAAAAAAACTAGGGTATGATCTTAACTGTAGCTGCAGGCGTGTTTATGGCTGATTCTAGCTCAATGATATTGCAGCTTCATTCGTAATCAGATTGACTTGAAAGAATTCCTATTACTCAAACTCAATCTAGATTCTAGTCACTCCTGTGATCCTGTTATTGTGTATATATATTTGAATTTTTTTTTCTATTAATTTTTGTTAACTTTTGGGCTTTGGCTTCTCTTATCCGTTTTATCTCTTTTCCGATATTCTTGACATTATAAATTTATACTCTCAATGGCAAAAGCCAACAAACATTGAAAATTTGAAAATTTGACTTTTTTTTTCATCAGCAATCAGGGCAACTAAACTGTGTGATGGAAAATGCTTAATTATAATTTATATTGTATTTTTGCTCAAAAATCCGTTCTAGTGGCAAGAAATCCGTGTGAATCCGTACCCTCCTACAATATCCGTACAAAATCCGTACGCAGATTTTCATATCTTGAAAAATCCGTACACGTACGGATAAATCCGTACCTCTGGCAACCCTGCATTCGGCGTCGTCTCAGGTTACTTTTTCGCACCGAAAGATAAACGCCATAGTTGTAGTTCGTGTAGGTATATGAAGATAAATGATATTTATGTTTGCAAAAGTGTATATAACTGGCTGAAGAGAGAGAGAGCTTTCATGACGTCTTTGAAGTCAATAAGGGATTTACTAATTACTAGTTGCTAGGTGATCGGTATCAAATGTAGTGGTTTTGGCTTTTTATTCTAACATCGATGTGTGTGTGTGTGTGTGTGTTCATGTGTATGCGAAAACCGATAATTTCGATGTATCAACGATCGAAGGTTGTTTGGATCGTTCGCTTTGCTCCTGCCGTGCCATTTTTGCCGCACGTCGTCGACTCTTCTAGTAGGAAAAAAAAAAAAAAAGAAAAAACTTCTTTCCGGATTACGTCATTTTTTATTGGAAGAACGATTGTACACTTGTATTGTGAGTCATTTCATTTGTTTCCTGGACAGTCACAACTCACAGTTGACGATGGTACTCGGCCGTCGTGTATGCTGGTAGTAAGCCGTCCGCACCAGCAGTCATCATCGTGAGCTATTCTGTTTTTATTAGGTGGTGGTGTGGCGTACAAGTCGTTTGCTCGAATTTTATTTTACCACCGCAGAGGGGCCACAGTGTAAAATATAATATTATCGTGGCTTTGCTGTCGTTTCTTCTCAAACGTTCTTTTGAGTTTCGAGTGCATTGCAATACTGCATATCATATTGTATTTGATTTTGAGTCGTTGAGTGTGCTCGTTGTTTTTTTCCTTCGTTGGATTTTCCTGGCTCGCTCTTTCCGTGAATGTGTTTAAGCCTCTCTCCTCAATAAGAGGGTACGGTATATCTCGGAGAGGACGTTTTATTGTTGTTTGATTGGTTTTTTTTTCGTTTTTTTTCTTCTCCATGTTCGGTTTGCCTTTAAAAAATAGTCTAAAAGGTGCTGCGTCGTCTTTGTTGTAAAGTGCTCGCGTATTTTTTCTTTTTTCTTGGCGAACACAAAGCACTGAACGCCGGTAATCGGTATTTTTAAAACGTGATCCGATTGAACCGAAGGGATGTATATGGTGGTGTTTGTTGCTCAGTTTGTGCGCAGTAGCATCGTTTTGTAGCTTAAAAAAGTACCTAGTCGCGTTGTTCAGCGGGTGCTTGATATTTTCATTCCAATTTTCGTTTCTCGTAATCCTGTGATGATGCCTGAAAAACTTAATACTCGTAAGTTTTGAATTTTTTTTTCTTTCTCCGTGTACTTATTTCTGAGGAGAGAGACGAGTGACTGTGGAATTGGATTATAAGCAGGGATGGTATTCTACGTGTATAATATGTAGAATATGTAGAAAAATAGTAGAATATAAACAAATCCATGACTCTTGTCAATGTTATCAGTACTTAGTCAGCTTATCAGTATTTTCTACATATTTTACATGTTATACATGAAATTGGATATTCTACTTTACATATTCTGCGCGTAGAATGTACGTGTACCTAGATGTAGAATTCAGTTCTACATCGCCATCTCTAATTATAAGCGAATTGATTTTCTACGTTTTTCGTGATATTCTGGCAAATGGTGTGACGAGTATATTACGAACAGTGACTAATTCACCAGGAGGCAAGAGAGGTAGAATCCTCAAAAAAATAATTCGAATAACGAATCACTGAATGAGAAATGATTCAAATTACGAATCACGAATACTTTCAGTCTTGAGATTAAAAGTGGTTCGCACGAACCATTTTTATACGAATCACGAATTCTGAAACCTGAAAGTCTGAAACGTTAAACAATTTTGTAAGACCTTGATATGGGAAAAAAGTTCTGAACATTTCATTAATTTTTGATGAAAAATTGTTTTATTTAGGATTATGAGAGCCAGTGAGAGGTAAAAGTTTTTTGAAGAGGCGGTTTAATTTTGCAAAGATGTAGTGATGGTGAGGAACATTTGCTATTTTTTATAAATGCTTGAAAAATAAAAGCTTGAAATTTAAAAGCATATACTCAATAATGAGCAAATACGCGACAATATGCAAGTATTTTCAATAATTTTAGTTTCTGACCTTCGTAAATGAATAATAAGTTTACAAAAAACCAATTTTCAAAATACACATTTATTATAAGAGTAAATCATTCTGTGAAATCTAGCGCCCTCCCACGGCTATTTCCCATATACTACATTTTGCTCTCGAGTGAGTACACTGCCTAATTGAACGTACGTAGAGTCTAAATTTTATTTTCACTTAACAACTACTCACGGATGATCGGGACAGAGTAAGCATGTATAATTATTGCAACTTGTAAGTTTGCAACTAATTATATCTCGTTTTAAGAGGAAATATTTAAAATGCTCTAGCATGCTGAACAAATGATGAGCATTCTTGAGCCAGTTTTAAATGTTTAAGCATTTTAAGCATGAGAAAATGCTTGAGCATACCTAACATTTGCTCATCAATACTAAATTCTCGAGCATTTACCATCACAAGGTTGAAATTAAAGATTTGTTTTTTCCAATAATTACCAATTTTGCTTAAATTTTTCGGGAATTTCCTGCCCAGAAAAATTAGATTCGTGATTCGTTGTTTTGCTGTTTGTAAATAAATTATTCGAATCACGAATCCTCTGTTTCCTAATGTGATTAGATTTACGAATCACGAATCTTTTCAGCCCCAAAAAAGGTTTTAAATACCGTTATTTTCACAAATCCTGCCCACTTTTGCAAGAGTCCATCGAGACCGTGGCCGTTAATAATAATTCTGCTCGCTGGCAACCCTGAATTAGGACCCAAAATTTTCCTGGCCAAAGCCATCTTCACTTATCAAGCCGTGAAGTGAAAATCGCAGCGTCGCAAATCGATGTCAGAGGGACCTATTTTTGACAAAACTAACGAATCCAGAGTTTTTTCTGTTGATTTTCAAATTCGTTATTCCCAAAAATATAATTCATCATAAATTTCTAATCGTTTTTGTCATTTTTTCTCATGTTATGATGCTTGAATAAATGCTGAAAAAGTGAAGCTGTCGAACTGCGTGTGGAACCGGTTTCCATTCTACTTCATGGCTTGATAACTGATGGGTAAAGTTGACGTTGACCTGGCCTATAGTAATACTATGATACCAAGTCTTTGAAGACTTTGCTACGATGAAGATGATTTTGAAGTTTTTTCCAGCACTTCTAGCTTTGTTTTAGTTTTATCAGCAATTTAATTCGAAATATTCGAAAAGTATTCCAGCCTATGCTGAGAAAATCGTACCTTGTTCATTCTTGGAATACAGTACTGTATAGTCTATACGTTAGGATTTTATTTTATCGTTTAGTTAGTGTGTTTACCGATAAGGACTTCGAAAAAAATTCAACAAACCAAAATCTGTCGGCATTTCTGCAGGATTTAATCATAAGTCCAGTATTGTAAATCCGCCTCTGAATATGATTATGTTAGTCCATCTTGTCTGAGATCTACTTCCCAGAAAACTTGTGATGGAGGGAAGGGTAAAATAATTTATTGTGCGAATTTTTCAACTTTTTTTTTGTTTTTCTGTTTTGCGTTTTTTTTTTCAGGTGATCCGATTTTCATGAAAATTTTTAAATATTTTCTACGACTTGATGTGTATGTGATAGTGGACACGAAAAGGGACCTGTGAAAACATAAAAATCGATTATTTTCACGTTTTTCAATGGTTTTTGTCAAAAAAGAACGTATCCCATTTTGTTCCTAGTACCTCTATACCAAACTTCCAATTTGCGTTCAAAGTTGCCCATTTTTGTAGATAAGTGTGCCCCAGAATTTGTCTACTACTTGACTTCAAAACATATTTTCTTCATGAATATTACATAAAATATGTAGGCTATCATTCGTTGCTTTCCTGTATATCTCTGTTTCCAAATTCATACTTGCGATCAATTAAAATCTCGCATTAATAGCGGGTAAATGGTTTTATTTCCTAACCCCCGTTTTTTTAATCGCTTTTCAAGTTTTGGGCTGCAGGACTCTTCTTATCTTGGGTCATGTATGTTTTTTCGAAAAGGATTTCGTTTTTTGAAGGCTTAGTGTTTGGAGGAAAAATGATATTCTGTACCAAGCAAATGAAGAATTTCCCTGACATATTGCCTCGTGAATCATTTTATTTTCCACCAAGCACAAGTAATTGACAGAAAAGCATTTCATTCTCAATTTCTATTTTGAGTTGTAGAGAAGAGTCGCGAAGTTTTATTTGAATTTGATTCCTTAGCTGTGGTGTAAATGGTTCATGAAATTCGGGAAAATAATGTATTTCTCTTTTTACCATGAATGTAATTTTTAACCTGTACTTTTTATAGCAGCTATTTTTATAAGCTTTTATTCTACTCACTACTGCGATTTTAAAGTATACCAATACTGCTGCCAACTCTGCAACGAAATATTTATTTGGAATGAAGATAAAGGCAAAAAAAAAATGAAATAAAAGCTTATCTTTTAACCAGCTACATCCCTAGACGATGTGACACTGGGGTTTTTGCTTTATTTTGAAAATTTATCCCAAAATTAGAATCAAAAAAATAAATGGTCACAGATAACATCATATAAATGGATGAAAATTTTATTTTCATTTTTTCACAGTTGAAAAAGAAAACATAAAACACAGGTTGAAGAAAATGAAGAAAGAAAAGAAAAAATAAATAAATAAATAAAAACATCTTCACAGATATCGTCATAAAATAGAAAATTTTATTTTCACAGTTTAAAAAAAATACAGAACTCAGGCTGAGGAATAATGAAAGAGAAAAAGGAAAAACATAGTGATTTTAATTGGGTTTTTTGCTAGGAAATATCTCAAAAACGCGTTGTGGAATACCTTGTTGTGAGAGATATTCTCACCAGAAGGAAATTCTACAGAATTTAAGCGTGTTCAGCCACTTTGTACATAAGTACAGGTAAGCCAGAACCAGACTGAACACTGGCGATTTTAGAGCCTATTTGGGTGGTTTATATACTTCTTATTTGCACGCACACAAACACACATACATAAGATAATACGTACGTTGGTGAGAACAGCCAGGTTGCATCATCCCCTATCGAGATAAGAGATGGCTGGCTGGTTCGTGTACAAATCGTGACATCATCTTATTGTGTCACGATTCAGTACTCGTACATTACCTGCAAGTATGTACAGGTAATTACGATCGAACGTAATTTGTGTGTTTAACGTCGCAAGGATGATTATTTGCCTGCCATTTGGGGCGGCAACTGTCGTCGAGGGGTCCAAGCCTCTTTTCCTCATACCGGTGAGTCCCCACACGCGTTTTTAACGTAAACTTATTTTTTATAAGCTTTTATTTTACTCGCTACTGCGATTTTAAAATATACCAATACTGCAGCCAACCTTCCGCAACGAAATTTTTATTTGGCATTAAGATAAAGCCAAAAAAAAATAAAAATAAAAGCTTATCTTTTAAAAACGCGTTTTTAACATAAACTTATTTGACTGAGGAAAACATAAAGTTGGAGATCCGAGTTACCAGTTTTTTTTTCAAACGTGCTGAAAGTACTGTACCTGTGACGTATTATTCTAAAAGTATAAGATTTGTAGTTTTAGTAGATTATATAACGACGTAGCGTAATCGTGAACCTTCGTGAGGAGGGGTGTGTTTCCAGTTATTAAATTTGAGTATTCAATTCGTTATCCATTACCTTTGGGTTAAGGTATTGCGAGTTTTTTCGGTCTCGGGTGGATTTAAACTACCGGACCCCCCACTACGCCATTAGTATTATATTGGAAAGAAAAATTCGTAAAATTCATTCCTCTTAAGCTGTGTTTACACCGAACGAACATTCACTGTTCCTTCGATTCTTTCCTATATTTACTGGAGCTCTGTTTGATAGAATTACACAAACTAACCCCAATACCTACGCCGGTAGAGCTATTCTACAACTATAACAAAATTATGTGATTGTACCAAGTTTTACCCGAATATTTGTGGAATAGCCTTCCTGGTGTAGCTTGTTGTAAGTTGATGGAGTACAGTAGTTCTATCAAACAAAGCCTTGGTTACAGGATGCTCGTTGCTGTTCGCTCGGTCAGCGAATATTGTTCGTTCTTATTGGTTTGTTTTGTGGCCGTTTACATATAACAAGCAAAGAAAAACGTTCGTTGTTCGTTTGGTGTGAACTCACCTTTACTTTTACTAAATTTAATATGGTTCTCAAAATTGGAGAAACGAATTGAAATGTATATAGTTTTGAATTAACTAGTCTATACTTATTATTTGAAAATACAACTGACCTATTTCTGCATTAGTGGAAAATAGAAGGCCAGAGGCCTCCCGTCCCTCTCAAAAATTTTTGGTAATTTTTTTTGTATAGATCATAATGAGGTACGACGTGAAAGATAATTTTTTATTTATTCAGGCAGTGAGGGGCGCACTCCCCCCTAAATTTCAGACCATATTTGCGTCTGTGTAATTCTGTTTTTCAGTATTCTAATAATCTCGTCGTTGTTCCTCTCTTACTGGATTTTGTTTTCTTTCTTTTTATCTGATTACAATCGATTATAAAAACTTGTGGATGATCGAAATTTTAACGATTGGTTCTAGCCAGAAGCTACGCTTACGATTAGAAAATTTGTTAATACAATCCTTCAAATTTTATTTTGTTTGAAAGATCGACAATGTAAGTAAACAAAAATATTAAGTTGAGAAAATTTAATGTGGGTAGTTTAACTTCAAATTAGTCATAAATAGAATAAAATCGCTACGCTGTCTCACGTCAATTCTAATTTGTTGGAAGTTGATAGTTCATAGAAAAGTGAGTCATTAATAAGAAAATGAAGAAAAAAAGAAAAAAGAAGATAATTTGTTGAAAGAACCTAACCGAGATTGCTATTAGTGTTTATCCCAGAGGACTGCTGTTCATAGATCCGAATTTCTTCGAATATTAGAAAACGACTTGAATTGGAAGGTGCAATGCATGTCTCGCATATTTTTGCAATAACCAGGGCATAGAAATAGACCATGATTTTAGGTTTTTGTTGTTTCTCAATTTTTACAATATTATAATCTCAAATACCTTCTGCAGCGAAAGTAACAGCTGGTATATTTACGATGGAAGATTACGAAAAGCTCTTGAATTTTGTGGGATGTAATGATTAGGTTCGATTTGAAAGCATCACTGTCAAAAGTTGAACTAAATTATAAACTGCTTCCGGATCGACGATTTAGATCGTCATTGAGGTTGTTTAAAATTCAAATTCCCTTGAAAAACCTCTTTCCCTACGAGCTTGCTAGTTGCATTCTGGGACGTAGCCAGGATTTATTCGAGGGGGAGAGTAAAAAATTATTTTTTGACCTTTTTTTTACGCTTATTACTTTTGAAAATTTTGAAAATGAGAAATTTACTAACCATGAAACCGGTTTTCCCATATTTATTGCTAAATTTTTTTAAAATTTTAAAATTTATAAGCAAAAAAAAATTTTTAAATAATATTATGGGGGCGGTCGCTCCCAATTCTCTTCCTTGGATACCCCCTTGCATTTATTAGTACGATTAATTCGTTATAAACAGCGTATGAAGCCATGTTGAAGTTGATGTGTTTTTGTTTTTTCGGTATGTCAAGAAAAAGGAATAAAATACACGAGAGAAAAACACTGTGAATGTATTGTCGATTTATTGTGATCCGTTCATTACTGAAAAATGTAATTTGGGCCATGTATTTTGGAACAATTACAAATCGATTAATCGATCTGATTTTGACTTTTTGATCTATTTTCGGGTATTGGATCTATTCGAGCCAGATTTTTTATTTTAAAAACTAGTCGTTAGTCCTGTCTTCGCCAGGTTGTGAATAATGATGAATACATCACAGTTGGAGAAATAGCGAGTCTACGCTTATCATTAACACCAATCAGTAAAAATTCCAGGAAATCTTATCAGTAAAAACGCATTCGGTTAAAAAAAAAAACAAAAATAAAACAATTCTGGACAGCCCTTCATCCAACTTATACCGGAAGAAATGCTGCTTCAAAAAGCGTTTTTGGCCCATTTCTGCTGCCTCTTTTACGTTTTCTGAATTTTGGAAAAAAAAAAGTATCCAGATGTGATACTGATGCACATCTTCATGCCAATTATTAGCTTTCTAGCTCAATGAGAAGTACGAAAAATAAATTCGAACGTAAATCCGGACGTTTTTGAATTTTATATAGTAGATGTTGATATCTTTCATTCTTGTCTTATTTCATCAGTGACCAATTAAAATTGGAATGTGAATAATTAACGTTTCAAATAAATGGTTCCCAGCTCTTATGAAAAAAAAAAAAAAAAAAATTATGGAGGAGAACGATCGTATATTTGAATCTTTTTTATTTTTATGAAATCATTTGAAAACTTATTTCCGAGTCACTTTTCTGGCGTTAAATTACATTTTTATAAATGTTAGTCAATCGTTTGGCAAGGTTAGGCATACCGCGTGCATTATCTAGTTGTACTGAAAAAAATTTTTTTTTTATTATTTGTTGTTTAGGTACTGTGTCGAAATTCTGAAAAATTTTCTTATCAACCGCTGGACATTGCTGAAGAAAATTTTTCAAAATTCCTAGAAAATAGCATTATTATGAATATTTTGTCGTTGTCACCTGTGTTACAATTGTGTGTACCTATTGTTATTTTCATTAATCATAATACAATCTGACTCGGGAGCAGATAATCGTTGATGTTTGTTACTTGATGATTTTCAGAAACATGTCCGCTTTCTTCTTGAACGTTCACATTGCTATGCTCAAAATTGTCCTTGTCTATTTGCCACGTGGAAAATTGTTGTGGTGGCCTCCGTGATAAAAAAAGTAGTTTACTATTCTGTCGCGGTTGATGATTCACTGAATGAATAATTACTGGTGGTCAGAGCACAGTTTTACTCTTGAGAATATTATCGCCTTAGTGGCGATTTCGCCTTTCAGCTAAACTAGGGGGTGTAAATTGGTAATTCATTATTAAATGGGTAGACGTTATCTCGTATTGCGTATCGAGTATACGTTGGCTAGTCTTTTATTTATGAGGATGGCGATAGCTTTTGTCGAAGTTATTTTAAATTTCAATTGAATCAAAACAATTTCCTCGTAGATTAGTGGAGAATTCCTTATCAGTTCGTTTCAATCTCTCGAAAATACGCCCTTCAAAAAAAATATTCATTTTTTCCTTAAATTCCACCCTTTCTTCCCCTTAATTAGGTTCTTCGTGTCCGATCAATGCCAATCAGTTTGGATTCGTTTCGTTATCATCATTCTATGGAAATGGCTCATTAAATTTTGACTTGAATTTTTATCATTATTCGATTAATGTTCTTATTTATGTTTTTTCTCCCATCTTAATCAATTAAATATAAAACCTTCGATTTTACACTGGGTTGATTCACATTCATGATTAATTTTGTTGAGTCATCTAGATGAAATAAAAACCACGAGCTTGAGAGGTTAGTCAAAAATCAACGTTTACTCATAGCGTGTGTATTTTGCTGCAAATATAGGCAGGGATTTGTTGTTGATCGTATACGAATGACCTATTATTCTGGGTAAAGAATGTTTCATGACTGATGAACTTTGTTAAATGGGTGGATCGACGATGATTTTTTTTTCTCTTTAAACCCATTGAACGATTTGGTTGAAGTTGTTCATCTTTTTTGGCCTTGTCATCAGCCAAACGCTTTCGTCATTGGCGGTTTATATGTTTCGAAAAGTAAGAGATTTCGTTTCATACAGCAAAAATTGTGTGTGAAATAGAAGCCTGTTTCTATAATGTGAAAAAAAAACCTAATTTTTCTTGACTCTGTGAAATTCACAATTTAAAGGTGTGGAACACCTATATTCTGACAACAGAAGGTTTTCTGCAGTTATTTGCGTGTTCATCACATATTGTACATAAGGTATGGGGGAGCTAAGATGTTGGCAAACACTGGCGATTTTGTAGCTAATTTTTTGGTCTTATATACTGGCTCTTTACACGCACACAAATACACGTATGTAGAGAATGTGTATGTGTGTGTGTGTGTGTGATGACTAATTGCGACTTATTTTATCATTGCTATGGCAATGGGGAAAATATGGCACGTGCACTGATAAGCTGGATTTTGATATCCGAGATGTGAATTATTGATTTGTTATGGCTCAAATGTTGCATCATACTTGAATAAGTTTGTGAGTAAGTACAAACAAACATACAATGTGTTAAACATGTATTTCACAAAATTAGTCATCTCGCAATGATGACTGTTGTCAAGAAGCCGAGCCTCTAACCACTTATGACTAATCCAGTCCCTACAAAAAGTTTAATTAATATGATATTCTCTCTCCTTCTCCAGTATGGGAACATTTTGGATTGAATAACCTCACACATGTGTGACTGGAAAATATAGGAGAGGGCTTACTGTTGAAGTCACCAACAACTCTGCCTGTGAATCCACTTCTGTCTATTTCAGCTTTTTAGAAATGTTGAAGTGGGAATAGAATTTATGTTTCCTTAATTCTTTTAAGTGTCCCAATCGCTGTCATCATTTTTTATTGGAAATTGTGGTGGAATCACTTTTTAAATCGTTGAAATTTTTTTATACTTGTCATTCTGCTGCGTGTAAATTGATTTTATTGGAAGTAAATTGTCTGCAATTAGGCCAGTTTTTTATCAAGTGTCTCCAGAAATATTGAAAATAAATTATAAGCTCTCCACTTGGGACCCACTATAGTTCCATCTCTGCCAAGAGAAGCTATGAAAGTATGCCAAATTACACTTTCATGAATTTGAGAATATTAGTATGTATCTACATTTAAATTTATGGTTTTATGTGTAAATTCTTAACTTCCAAATAAAATATCGTTAAGGAAAATTCATTCACTGCAGTACCTTACTATTTTTAGGAAAATGCGTATCGACGACAATTTGTTTGAAATTAATGTTAACTTGTTAAATTATGAGGAAAAAAATGAATAAATGAAGATTTTTTATCAAAGAATCATTATCACCCCCACACTCGGTGACTTTTCAATGATCAGCTGATATAAGAACAAATATTATGAAATATGTGTTGATAAAGTGTTTGATGCAAAAGTAATTTACATGAAACTATTCAAGCTTAAATGAACGCTTGATTCACATTATAATCGTACCTGCTGTATATGATTTATTACTTGGCATTTACGTTGTTTTCTCTGAAAAAATGATTCATCGTATTTTAGTCTAGTCCCATAACCATAACATTTTAAATACATGAAAGATTTCGATTTTCTCTGATATTTCCTCAGTTTTTTCTCCTTAATTGATGTGTGTACTGAAGTCATTCATATAATTATTATGTATTTACTGGGTTATTCATTTTATCACGATTCATAGGAAATTAACACTGAGGTGCGTGATAAAATGATTAAGTAATGTGAATGTAGTACAATTTGTGGTTTACGTTGCACCAAAATTCTAAAGTACATGAATAAAATAACAAAATGCACAATGAAGGAATCAATATGCTGTAATTAATAGTAAAATGAACATTTTCAAATAAATTGTTCTAAATTACCTTCAGTAACCACGAATCAATGAACTAGGTGCCTTTGGCATGGCCACCAAAATCTACTGATTTCAATCCGTTAGATTATGGGGTTACATGTCATCCGTGATTGACAAATATGAACCATATTCCGCAGTAGGAGGGACTCAGAAATGCGATAAATGATTACTGAACCAAAATTAAAAATGCTCAGAGCATGTTCACTCTGAGTTCACTGATTGCCTATGGTATGGTGTCATCATGGTCACTGGTGGTCATTTTGGACAATTTATTCGAAAATGTTACTAGGTATCTTGATTCCTTAATTGCGTATTTTGTTATTTTATTTCATCATATTACATTTACATTACTTATTCATTTTATATCATATGACGTCACGTCGTTCTTATTGTGAACAGACTGTAGCGTACTTCTTCCAATTTGGTAGATATTCTACTCCTTGAAGAAGCGGAAAAGTTTTCTATTCTTTCTGTTTTATTGAATTATCTGTTGGTGACCGCCATTTCCCATCCGTGTTAATATTTGGTGTTGTGCCACGATCATTCCAAAATAAAAATCTAGGCATCCAGTAAGAAGCCTCTAAAAATTTGCAAACATTTATTTTCCGTTTTTGTTTTTGCTAGCCGAAGATCGTCTAGACCGATGAAAATGAGATAAAGTATGTTTCTCTTCCGGTTTTCCGAGATTCTTTCGGAGGAAGAATATGTTTTGAGATATTTCAATGAGAAAATTATAACGAAAAAATGTCGTTATTATGCCTGAAATTATGAACAAAATTCTTCCATTTTGCTCTTTTTTGTCTGGAAAAATTTTTCAAAGGTTATTCGTTGATTTTTTTGTAATCGCGTGAAGTAGATGCATGGGTTCAGAAATATAGTCAATAAGTTCTGGCAATTTTGAAATTTTTTTTGTGTGAATTTTTTAGAAACATTTTTCACTTACTAATCGCAGAAACCTGCTTAGATTTGAGGAAATTTTTTGTCCATAAAGAGTCATCTATCCGAAGAAAATTTTTCTCATTATATGGTCTGCTTTTCGTTTTCCTTTGTATTACTAATCCAAACTCGTTTCTAGTTCTCTACATATAATTGACGAGTTGATAAATTAATTTCTTTACATCGTTTGGGGTAGCCTATCTTGAGCCTTTCGTTCTGTGGGTCGGGTCAAATTTGATTTATTTATTTTTCTAAAAGTTACTTTTGGTCGCTTGCTACCTCTTTCTTGGTTTCAGAGTCTCTTATTTAGCTGGGAGTGTCCCGCTCCCTGCTGCCGTATCCACTTCGCAGTTTCTCACTCGATAAAATGATTTTGATAAACAATTAGAAAATTCGTTTTGAAGTAACCTTCTGATATTAAATTTATTTTCTATTTTTTATTTATTTATCAAAATGACGTGCGTCAATCAAAACTTGAAAGTCAAAAAATTGAAATTTTCTGGTCCACATAATGAACCGTTTACTTAAATAACTCATTTTTATCTCGATCGTTTATTTCTTCGATAGATCCAACCCGTGAACCTACATATATAATGGTATTGCATAACTTTTGAAAATCTAATCTGCCAGTACCATGAATCGGGCGTTTAAATTAAACTGGACTTGAGACTTGCCGGTTTTTAACATGAAAAAAAAAAAATAATAAAAAAAAAATAAGGTGGATTTGAAAAGCTTTTTTATACGAGCATCACTTTTGCAGCTGATAAAAAGAAGAAAAAGAAATAAAAACATATAACACGCGTAACGAAAATTTTATGATTATCAGAAACAAGTTGCGAATTATTTTACTGAAGATATTTATCATGAAAAGCTTGTTCTTCGGTTTGAACCATGTAGCTGGTTAACGATCGAATATCATTTTTCTTAACCTGCGAGATGACATTGAAATGTTGTCATGCAGAAATGGGACTTACATTCTTTCAAACACGCATCCTTGAGGCAAGAGCTATAGGCCCATGTTCACAAACGTCCCTTTAAACTCATTTCACTTCAATTTCACTTTAAAAAAGTTTTTTACGCAATTTTGCACTTAAAAATGTGGGAAAATTGTATCTTTTATGAGAGTTCCAGTGTAAAAATGAAATGTTATCACACGTTTAAATACAAAATTGTACCAAAAGTTATTTTTAAGTGAAATTTAAGTGAAAGGAGGTTAAAGTGACGTTTGTGAATATGAGCCTTAATGTTTTGAGTTTTTCTATGACAGAATTTGCTTGTCAAAATAGTATATTACTTTTACATTTGAACGTTCGAAGACATTCGCATCTCATCGATTTGTTTTTATGCAACCAGATGGTGTAAATTTCCATCAGTTTGTTCCGACTTCTCCTACTGCATATGATGTGGAAATATCAATTTTGATAACTTCGGACTGATTAGATCTGTTCGATAATATGGCAGAAAGAACGACATTATTACCATTTTTCAAAATACTGCCTGTTCTTTTTGGAAAAGTGTGAAACTGTAACTACGAGAAGAATGTTTGATTTACCATTACCAAGGTAGAAATTTAAAGAAATAGAAAAACGTGTATATTATATTTTTTCTCCAAAAGTTCTAAATTTCTTAATCCGACTTGGTGAATACGTTCTGATAAAAAGTTCTCTCCTAATTATGTCATCGCATTATGTATTACGTGCCCTTTTCATCAAAAAAGTTATATATGTATTTGGGAGCATGAATTTTTTGAGTTTTGGGCCATAAAGTCGTTAAGGTTAAACTCGAACTGAGAAATTACCCACCTAACTTTCAACAGAATTTTTGCCGAACTACAATATCGAATGTAGCTTTTAAGTACCTTCTGACGTATCGAAAACAGCTATTGGTTGTCGATTCTTCGTGATTATTTCGGTTGCTTTGTTTTTCATTATTCTAGACTATAAATATTGAAAGTCATCTTCTTAATATGTTAATTGAAGAAAAAAAAAATTCTAATGTTCACCGTTTTCTATTCTTCTTTTCTCCAGGTGGTCACAAAGAGTTCTATCGAAAACACAAAGACTTCTGCGAGCACACGCTGTTGCCGATCGGTTCGTCGACAGTCTCTTCGATGCATCCGGAGCCGCCGCCGCCGCAGCACCAGCAGCAGCAGCCGCAAATGTGCGAGCTACTTACGCCGGACATCAGTTCGCATCCGACCTCCAGAGTGCTGCCCTACCTGTATCTGGGCAACGAGCAGGACGCCTCCGATTTCGATTTACTGCAGCGGTTGGGCGTCAGTCGGGTCCTGAATGTCACCTCGCACGCGCCCGGCTACCACGAACAAAGGGGCATCGTCTACAAGCAGCTGCCAGCCAACGATTCGAATCACCAGAATCTGAAACAGTATTTCGAACAGGCGTTCGCCTTCATCGGTAAGCAAATCGCCATTCCTGTGCCCGTTATCTCGTACCTGGAACGTATTATAGGTATAGGCGGGACTGGAATATTGTGTCGTAGTCTACACATTCTCAGTGGTTTCTTCTGACATCCACCCCCCCCCCGCATCGAGGAATCAGCGAAATTGATTGACATACACAATTTTAGGAGGTCAAGCCCTTTTTATTTTTTTTTTATTTTTGTTGAGAGAGGGTCAAAATCCCAAGGACGACGACCCCCCTTATGTACGCCCATGTATATAACGTATCCAATGAAATTTTCATCGAAATAAATTTACGTTTGTGTTTTATTTGACACGAAGTGTCGACACCAAGGCTCGTATTCACAAACGTCACTTTAACCTCCCTTCACTTAAACTTCACTTAAAAATGACTTTAAGTACAATTTTGTGTTTAAGAGCGTGGTAACATTTTATTTTTACATCGGAACTCTCATAAGAGATACAGTGTTCCTACATTTTTAAGTACGAAATTGTGTAAAAAACTTTTTTAAAGTGAAATTTAAGTAAATGGAGGTTAAAGTGATGTTGGTGAATACGGGCCCAAGGGGTGTTAGCTATTCTACGATTGCTGCAGGAATACACCAGCTGAAGAGCGAAAATTGCAGAATAGCTTTACTTGGGTGTCATCCCGTGTCGTTTTTTATTCGTTTTTTGTGGCAAGCAAAATGAACCCCGCAGTTCGGTACTTTTCAGAAAAGTGGCTCAAGCACAACTCAATAGATATAAATTTTGTGGTTTTTATCCAGATAAACATCGGAAAGTATGACGAATGTCGTTTCTTCGTTTTAATTGCAAAAGCGTTACAAAAAACGAAGCAATGAATCATTTTCTTCGAAAGAAAATTTCGAATAGATTTTTTTTTTGGAACTAAATTTTTCATTTTTGTTGGCGCCGAAAAAAATCGAGATTATTTTATTTCACTTCGTTCAGAATTTGAACGAAAATGAATATTCCGGTGTCCGTATAATTTTAAGCACCTGTTGCGGGGGGGGGGCCTCTTTTACAAGTACGTGAACTGCCCAACTTTGAAACTAAGAAGCTGCCTATAAATGTTGAGAATTTGCAGCCAATCACCGAGACAGGCGCAACTTCAAAAATGAATTTAACTCACCATATCGTAGTCCGATTTTTTGGATTTTTGTAATTTTCGATTCAAATCGTTCTTTCGCAAGAAAAATGACATAATTTTAGGATGTTGTAATGGAAATTCTGAGAATTTGAAAACGAAAAAAAAATCATTACAATAAAATGAAACGAACGCAATCCCGCAAGATAGCCTTACGACGTTATTCAATGTCTGGTCTTCGTGACCTAAAATTGCGGTGGGTTCGGTTTTGTTCAACTGGTGCTTCCACATTTAATTGGAAAATTCATGCTGCGAGACCGCACTGATCACCGGATCCCCTCCACTTCCTTCCCTCTTGTATCGATATCACCTAATCTCCAGACGTTGGGTTAAGTGGTCACGTTTCAGAAGCCCAGTACAAAAATATAGTTCTCCGAAATGGCGAACTTAATTTCAAAATTCTTTCAGGTAACAAAATATCGAAGCTGTTAGGTGTGCTTGGAACGATTCGAAAACTGCTGTACTTTGATAATATTTGAAACCCTCCTCGTTGTAAACTGGTAGGCAAAAAGGCATCCCTCAGTTGGGTAGAATTGTAATTCTGGTGTTTCTGGCATTTGGAGAAAGATTCGCACGACGGGCCTAGTTTTCGTTCTCTGTGTTTTTGAAAAAGTTCTTTGTAGCCTAATGTGCGCGACAGATGATGAAAAATTTACATCGGTTTTTTAGTATACGCAATGAAAAATATATACCTGTAACGGTAATAGTGATCCCACTTTGAAAAGGAAAAAAAAATTCAAAATCTTGAAATTTAAAACAGACAATTATTATTGCTATCTTGTGACCCGGTGCAATGAAATTAGCAGGTAACCATTTAGTTTTGTGAAATTGTGATTAGAGATATTATTTTTTTAGAGATATTATTTTCTGAAAGTTGCACTTTCTCAGGAAATGAAGTAATTTTGAAAAAATTTATCGATGGTATTTGACACTAAAAATTTGTATTTTGAAATAAATCAGTTTCAAAAGTCATTGCAGAATCGCTTGAAAACGAATAAATTAAAGAAAAACAAAAATCGAACCAGGAGACACGAGCACGATGTTCCATTTAGTTTTGAAAAAAAAATCGATTTGAAATTTTCTTTCGAAAAAAAAAATAGAACTTCGTTTTTTGTCGTGCTTTTGCAGTAATTAAAACGAAGAAACGACATACTTCCAGATGAAAGAGTCATATTTTCAGAGTTTTGTTTGGACAACTTGAAATTCTGGCGTTAAAAAGGTCCTTGTAAAAAATTGTTTCAGAGTTCAACCTCGCGGTTGTGAAATTGTGGAGTAAAAGAACTCGAATAATTGACTTCTCAAGTAGAACAATTTACAGAACTTTTTTGATGCGAAGGAAATGACAAGATACAGGGTATGTGATGCAAATACAGTCGCATCTTTAGGCGTAAACTTTTTAAATTGGTAGCGTACTAAAATGAATTAAAATAAATATTTACTCCGAATTTTTCGTGGCTGTTGATACAAAATTGAGAATTTTATATCCAAAATAAAAACAAAAATAGCACCAAAATCAATAGGTCTGGTCCTTGGCTTCGTACAAATATTCGTAACAAGTTTCGTGATTATCGGACAAAAATTGCGACCTGTATCGTGGGAACAAAATTATGTCTTTCTGTACCTATCTATGTATATATACATGTATATATATATATGAATTTGAGTTATTGGCGCTAAAATTTTCTTGAAGTCCTGAAACGAAAAACATACCCACTTCCAACTTTGGGGTGCTAATACCGCACCAAACGTAATAAGTAGATTTTCTAAAGAAAACCTACTTAAAAACTTTATACGGATCGAACTAATAACCTACTCCTCATTTTTTTTTTTTCTTTCAAAGTCGATTAAAAAAAAAGAAGAGCTCGAAATGTTTTGTCCTTGTTTTCGACGCGGTCACTCACGTCAATTAATTGATTTTTTGTTGTTCTGGTTGTGTTGCAGAGGAGGCGAGAACAAATAATGATAAAGTACTAGTCCATTGTCAGGCGGGAATTTCACGTTCGCCGACCATAGTCATCGCCTATGTGATGAAATACCAACGGCTTACGATGATCGACGCGTATAAACGGGTGAAACACGCGCGTTCCATAATTTCGCCGAACTTAAATTTCATGGGTCAGCTGCTGGAGCTGGAGCAAGGCCTCATCTCGTCGCATGTGTTGGATGACTCTTCGAATATGGCGTCGGCGTCGTCGTCTTCGACACCGCCGCCGCCGCCTGCCGACTTCATGTCTTGCCGATGGTCGGTCCAGGCCAACGACGAACTCTCCGAGATACCATCCAGCTGTGGCATTTGAAGGGATTTTGAGAAAGGAGTTCGACGATGCGTCGTCGCCGTATACGCGTCCAAAATGACCGAAAAATTGTGAAATTTTCGCGCCGATGCTTTTTGTTTCTTTGTTTTTGTTTGGAAGCGTTACCATTATTATGAAAACCCATACTTCCTGAAATATCGTTAATGTGTTCCTAATACCATATAATTATTAATGATTTAATTTATTACTGAAAAGAAAAAAAAAGAAAAAAAGTCGTTATTTATATTCTTTGTATGCTATGTTTTAAGGTAATTAAGATTTGTGTTTTTTTTTTTTTTTCTCGTGTGTATATTATAATGGTAAGTCGTTCTTCCATGTTTTTGTTTTGCAACACAGTTACATAGTCATTTAGTAACGAAATTTTTTTTCTTTATATTATTTTGGCAAGGCTGATTATCGAGTACGGTATTTGTGAAGAGAGAGCTGTATTTATTCGCTAGTACCTGTTTATTTTTTCATTTTATGTTTCTGCGATTGTGTTCCAGAAAGGGTAGATGTTAGGAGTATATCGAGACTTACGATGTATTCTGTTGAATTAAACGTATCTTGAATTTATAAATTGTCTTTTTTTTTATGCAATATTTCCATAAATGTTGATAAAATATGGAAAAAATATTCACTTAGCACAGAAAGATTACATTATTGAACAGCGACGTCCCGAAACGAAATAAATTCGGAGCAACCAAAGCAGGTTGTGCGACGTACTTCATTTTATTTGCACTGTGGGGTTTTCAACCCAATTTTTTCTAATTGAATATAAGCGAGAACGAATGTGGAATATAAGTACAAGAGATGTAATTTGGCGTCCACCATATACAGCCATGTTGAAAAATTGATAAGAATGAACTTGGGCTATATGGGTCTTCAATATCACGCTTCTTTAGAGATAGACGAGTTGAACAAAAACTCAAGGATGTAACTACTCAGAAGTAAGGTGTTTCAGAATATTTTCCTTGCGGCGAATTTCATGGTAGCGCACATCTCGCTTACGTTGTTCTACGGTTGGTTTATTGAACACGTTTTCGACAAAGTTGGTAGAAAGCAGGATTCCACACAACTCATTAATAATTAGACTCCTTAAGAAGTCACGCTACCTTTCCAAAAATTAATCAAACTGATTGATATTTTAGAAATGGGAAATGAAACTTACAGCATTTTTACCAAAAACTCGTAGTGTCTTGATAGGACATACAAGCAGCGTAGTACAGTTAGTAAGAAACTAAAGTGATTAATATTTTGCTTTAATTTGTACCTATTTGTGGTCTGCGTGGGTTTGTGATTATGTACTATGTTTTACAATCTAAAGGTTTTGAGTTCTAGAAAAGCAGCCTCCACATTTCAGATTTAAAAAAAAAAACAGCGGTGCGTTCGTTTCGATACTGTTGGTAGTCCAATAAGCGATTGAAAAATTTATGCTGGAATACCACAGACCACCGAATCCCGTCTCCCGACCATCCTTCCACTCTGATCTCAAGTATCTTCTAAACGATTGGGGGCCCCGGAGCCAAAGTTCATTAAGAAAAGGATGAAAGAAAAAAATGAAAAAACCTACAAACATACAAATTCATAATAAAAAACAAAAAAAAATCGATTTAATGCAAAACTGTACACAAAATAAACAAGCTTTTATCGGACAAAAAAGTATATCAATATAAATCACAGACGTTCGGTGAGCGTAAAAGAAAATCGACATAACGACGGAAGATCTTCACATTTTTCCCCATTTATAATTTTAATTTTCGCGGTTTGCTAAAACATTCACGACATAAATATTCATGATTTAATTGTATAACGTGAATTATTATGGTGTATAAAAGTAAATAAAAATTTTCCACGTACCTGCAGGTAAATGAAGAAAGTAATGATTGCTGTTTCAGATTAGATTTCTTCAAGAGTCCAAATGTTCTGCACTTTGATCTGATTGGAGCAGGTAACGAGTCTCGATAACGGTTGGTCCTCGTTGAAGATAGTATTGGACTGGTTTCGCTCTGATAGTACAAAACACATAACTGAGTTTAATCATGCTGCTTTAAGCTAACTTACCTAGCTAAACCAATCAACATTAAATTATGGATCATTAATGAGGAGAGAGAACAGTCGAGAATTTTCAAAAAGTATAAGTTTTTTACTATGCACCAAATGCAAGACGCATTGATTCCAGTTTCTGGAATAGAATTGGATAATGCTACAGTATTCTGGCGAGACAAATGTAACAACTTGGATCAAGAAGGGAATACGACCTTTTACAACCTTAACCTGATCGCGTTGAAAAATCAGAGAATAGTAAAAATGTCAAAGGATTGGAAAAAAAAAAAAAAAAAATAGAAAGGTCCATCGTGCGAATCGTCTTACACGTACAAATGGGATACAAATAGTTCAATCAATTCTATGTTCAGGACTCCAAATTCAGATATTTATATGTAGAATGACTTTAAATCGAACACTGAACACTAAAAAATACATTTTAATAAAACGTGAATTTCTTTTTCATAAACCAATATCATCAAACGACGGGGTAGAATAATTTTCCCCGCCATTCATGTAATTTTATTATGATTATCGATCATTTTTTTTTTGTCAAGTAAAAGGGCTGAAATGTGCGTTTTCTTTCAGTCTTCTTCATCGCGAATCAGGAGACCTGTAAATTGAATGTAGAGCCGAATTACATTACATCATCAAAAAATATCTAGATTATACTCTGTTTAATGCGAGATGATCTTTGACAAACATCCAAGAGGGTTTAAATTTATACATAGTTGCCATTTATAAATGTTGCCAGGCATCTTGCTGTATACAATAATATTTAAAGTTTATTTATCGGCAATATTGCGTTGAAGCTAGGAATCATCTCATATTGAACGGAGTAGGTATAGGTAACGTACATAGTTTATAGAACTTAACCAGGTTTTATTTGCGATTAATTTTGTGACTACAATAATGAAAATCATGCATGCATCACTGTAAAAATGTACCACAGACTGGACTATTTTCAATGCTCCGAGTGGAATTAAAGATATGTTGAAGAAACTTTCAATAAAAAGTACTTAGTCAACAAAATATATCCTTAATTTATTTACAACAGTAAAAATACAAAAAGAAACAACATAAAAAAGCTAAAAAGTTGTATTCATTCATTATTACCTGTTTCGAGTTCACAGACTGATCATTTTCATAGAATTTTATTGGACTTGAAAAATTCGTAGTCACAGGATCTACTGACCAGCGCTGATTGGTCGATTCGAAAGTATTGGGAATTGGGTTCGCAATACTTTTCGTCCATTTGAAAGTAGTCTCTTTTTTGTGAAAGCCGGAATCCATCAAAGACACGTCAGAATTTTGTCCATATTCGTCGGAATCAGCACGAATAATTTTTTCGCTATTGGTAACAGCAAATGGGTTCAAACGTTTCCTGGCACTCGAATTAGCGGCAGTTGTGTTGCATGACTCGATTGGAGTTGAACCAAAGGCTTTAGCAGGAGATATCGGATGATATTCATCGTCGTAATTTTTCACTTTTAAAGGAGATCGTTGCACGCCAAATATTGGCGACTTCGGGCTAGCATTAGTCTTATCAGGATTTTTCGGACTCCAAAGACTTTCGTCGGTGACGGTGCTCACGGGTGACTCAGCCACGGAGCTAACAGGCGATCCACCTGTAGTTGAACTCGATGAAAAGTAACTAAAACAGTAAGTAGCACGGAATAATAACGGTTTATCTTGCTAAGTAGCTAGAGCAGCGATAAACAAAAATAGTACCCGCTGACAATATCGGATGAATTTTCACTATTTTCTGATTTATACGAGCGAGTGAATTTCGATAAGGCGCTCCTGATTTTCATCTTAGCGGCGTTTTTTTCAGAATCCTGTTCGCTAAATGAATTCATGAGCGAACTTTTGTCGGAAAAGGACGAATTTTGAGATTTTATCTCCTCACTGTTGGACTGAGATCCCATTAATGAATCATTACATTCATCACGGTCTTCATGGCGATTTACGTCATACATACTCTTTAATTTTTGCAACTGTTCACTCAAATCTTGAGCATCTGAAATAATACCACGTTAACTGATAACCAAAAGCAATGAACGAAATTCGAAATCAAAAAAGCTTGGAGAAAATAAATTTGGCTAACAATTTTATAAAAACCGTTCCACCAAATATATGTAAGCACAGGGTTGACACTGAAAAATATATTAAAAACAAAATTTATGACGAAGAAAAACCAAATATTGTGAAATTTTCTGGAGTTCGATGGTACGGATGTTCGAGTATTCTTTGATTTCCAAAAAATTTTTTTCGTATACTGTTCTCAGCCTAATGAAGTCACACATTATGAACTCGTTTCATACGATAAAAAATGAACATTCTAACGGAATATTTTTTCCTTTCTCAACAAAAAGATCTAATTAAAGTTTTTTTCGAAAATTTCCTTTCTCTATATTCGAAAGGCACCGAAAAAAACTTTGTTAAAATAAATTTTGTCATAAGTATAAAAATATGGAATTTTTTTCCAAAGGATTTTATGATTGCAGAAGAAATATTTCGCAGCGACTAGAATTATTTGGTTTTCAATATTTGGTAAAACTAAATAATTTAAGTCAATTTTAACGTCATTCTAGACACCAGCGGGATTTAAAAACATACCTGATGCGTCCACTTTACGATCGGAGCTGGGCTTCACAAACCAACTGGATGAATTTTCCACACTTTTGTTGCTACTGGTTGGTGTTTTAAGCGGTTTTAAGGCATTTGGTGCGGCGTGGTTCAATTCTTTCCTTTCATAAGGCACGAACTCTGGATTCCAAATACTTGGATGTTTAGCTTGAGCAACAACAAATTTATTTTTCGTTTGCTTCCCACTGATCGACTGAAAATTATTTTAATTTTATTAAATTCATTTTAATATTCATACACTAAGCTTTTAAAATATTCAATTTTGTTTATTGACTGGTGAGATTTTTGTTACTGTTTTCAGTGTTCGCTTTTTGAAGATTTTTACTAAAGATTACCTCTTCACAGGTAATGTATACATTTTTCTTTGATCGACAATGTTTAAAATAAGTTTCCAGAATTATTTTCAACTCTTTTTACTTGTTGAATACAAAAAGAGCGATCGTCACTGTTTTCCACAGAAATACACGTAAACTTTGTTTGTTGAGGATCGCGTTGAATATCAATATAAAAAAATATTAATCATTCTAAACTGACAGAATTTGACATTGGTAACAAAAATTTCTATATTCTCGTGGCATCGAATAAGAATGAAACTGATCTCTTAAAAGCTTAAAGTTAGTTTAGAATATAGTTTATGCCTTATTTCCTGTAGTAGTGGCTGGTACTTAATCGGTTGATTCAGCAAATTGGAATGAACAAAAAACTAACAATATTTTGTCATTTTAGCTGACGTAATATTCAATCAAATCAATAATCTTCGAATATACATACGGCATTCTTTATAGCGAATTAAGCTGCAAAGTGTCATCAAAATATGAGTAAAAATCCTTTCTTACGTTAACTCGTCCTGGAATCCAATCATCTAACTGACGAAGCGTGAATGGATCCAAATTTCCATATGCCAGATGACACACTTGATCGGGTGATAATTTGTTAACTTCAATTAATGAAGAGAACTTTTGATAATTTTCGTCATCTTCTGAAACCGATGTCAATGGTACCAGTTTCCGCTTAACTGGATCGAATACCGGCTGATATTTGAACATGAAATCGGCCTCCATAAAATTATCACGATATTCTGGCGGAACTTTCAGACTAGGCATATTCAAATGAGATCCAATTCTAGAGATTGCCTAAAAAAGTCATTTCAAAATTACAAAATTAAATCGAAAATAATTAGAAGCGAGAGCCATGTAAAATGCACTTTACTCGATGTATATCCGGATCAACCGTACGTTTAATAAAGCGACAAGCTTTAGCTAAACCAATACCAGGTAAAGAGGACAAATAATCGCAGCCAGACAAAATACACATGTAACGAAATTTATCGAATGAGAAATTTTCCGGTTTTTCACCCATAGAAACATGTAAGCAATCGCGTTCGACCAACAGTCCGTTTCCATTTACGTCCATTTTAAACAAAACCTACAAGAATATGAAATTATGACGACTTCATTCACAACTCATAACGAAATTGATGAGTTACATCTTACTTTTTTGGCTCCAAATAACAATAAATCAGAGTCCTCGGTAATTATAACTTGGGCAATATTTTGGGTATTCAAATACGCTAACTGAGCATCAGCTTCGTATGGTGCAACTATACAATCTACATTTCGCAACCGGCACGCTTGAATTAAGTTCAATGCCATTTCGTGAGTTACATCCACACTTTGTCTTAAATAAACCAGGGCTTCTTTACCACGATCCATTCTCATCAATTCAGCAGCTTTTTTGCGACTCTGTTCGCGTAAACTAGATAGTTTAAAAAAAGCCATTAACGTTGAGAGTAAATTAGCAATAGATATTCGGTACATGGTTACGTACTCTCTTCGTTTTTTCTCGGTATTCCTTTTTGCAGGTAGTTTTTGTCCGTCAAATACAAGAATTGGTTTGATATTGTAAGACAGCAACATGTTAACGAATTTCATGCAATAATGGACGTACCTAGGTCAGGAAAATTTCATGATAATCAAATTACTAAACACGAATAAACAAATACAGAAATCAATCTCCAACTTACGATCGACAGTCTTCACCTCTGGCTAATTTGTCGGCACATGAGAATACTCCTTTGTGCAGCCAACAGTACGCATCTATAGCAACTGTGTTTCCAGAAAACTGTTTAACGTTTGACGGCTTAGAAGATTTTTCCAAAAAAGGTATCAGCCCTTGAATACCCATAGTTAGGAGTCTATATAACTTTATAACACACACTTTTGCAATTTTCGTCAAAGAAAGAAGTTCTTTCTGAGCAATGGAACAACGATAAATAAAAATATCAAATAAAAACACTTGAACGCGCTAAACTAATAAATGCGAAGAAGGAATACACAAACATAATTTTAATGAAGAATTCAAATAATAAAATCGATTTTCATGAACTCATAGAAACATAACATCTACATGTTTTTGAAAAGTTGATCGAGTCCGAAAATAAAATTTTTGGAGAAACATCAATGAAGAAAGGAAGGAAAATAAACACCTGAATCGTCGGACTCCAGAGTCCAGAGAAGACAATCGTAAATGGTGAAATCTTAAAAACAGCCACTAGCTAGTAACCTCACCACTTTCCACTAACAAATCAAATAATTAATAAATAACACGAAATGGATAATGAAATACGTAAATGATACGTTCTTTATAGTCAATTATCACTATCTATCCTAAAAATAATTAACATTCATTTAAAATCATTAAAAGATGAGTGAAATTCGCGGGAAGAAATAAGGAACTCACGAGGAACTACGAATTCAGTGTTACATGTTGAGATTTGCCGATAATTTTGTGATGAGAGTAAAACTATGGCTACAGGCTACACTGTCAAATTATCTCGTGACCTTGGGCGCGCATGAAGTAACAACAAACAATGCCTCCTCCTTACTCTTTGGCTGTTTCACTAATCGTGTTGTACTTCACTGATAATTGATTTTAGATTCGAGTAATTTTCTAGTTGGTGTCATTTTCTGGACGCTTATATTCGCTTCTGACTGAAAGAACCTACAGAAATTAGTGAGTGCTCATTTGTATTTACTTTCCTCCTGTTGATATCTAATTTGGCACGATGGGTAAGGCAGAGGTCGGTACTCCTAAGTATATCGCAAATAAAATGAAAGCCAAAGGTTTGCAAAAGTTACGCTGGTACTGTCAGATGTGTGAGAAACAATGTCGCGATGAAAACGGATTTAAATGTCATTTGATGGCCGAAAGTCATCAACGACAACTGCTGATTGTTGCAGACAATCCGCGTAAATTCCTGAGTGAATTTTCCAAGCAGTTCGAGAATGATTTTCTGCGGTTATTAAAGAGACAGTTCGGTACAAAAAGAGTTCTTGCCAATAAAGTATATCAAGATTATATCTCAGATCGCAAACATCTTCATATGAACGCGACAAATTGGGAGACGTTAACGGATTTTATCAAGTATCTAGGCCGTGAAGGCAAGTGTATCGCAGACGAAACCGAAAAAGGGTGGTTTATAACCCTTATTGATAGAGATCCTGAAGTAATTCGACAGCAAGAAATGTCTGCAAAAAAAAAGAAAATGGAAAAAGACGATGAAGAGGAGATGCAGCAATTTCTCGAAAAACAAATTGAAAGAGGAAAATGTTCCACTTCGTCATCCACTGAAGACGCTCCTAAACCTACCGAATTAAAAAGAAACGAAGATGAAAAGCTTACGCTGAAGCTAAATTTCAAGCCTAAAGTAGAAACGAAACTACTGACCGCGAAACCAACCATTTTTTCAACCATCCGTAAAAGAAAGTCGGACAGCAAATGAAATCCTTTTGTATTATTTCTTATTTTTTTGTATATAGCATGTCTAGGTAATAAACGTCAACTGCCAAATATTAACTTTGTGTATGTTTCCGAATTTTAAATTTTCTGTTCAATATTTTGTCTTGAATATATATAACCTAATTTTGAAGATTCCAAAACTAATCAAAATCTGAAACTGCTGTTGAACAGCTGTTTTGAAGTTCTTTTGGTATTGTCTGAAAAAATTGGCGAAAACAATCTATTTCTTTCAAATATGAATAAGTAATTTTACATTCGTCTCATCTAGTTAATTTATATAATAGTGTTATAATATGTAACTGGGTCTCATTTATTATAGTTTCTTGCTTTAAAATAAAATCAATACAAGAAATTAAAATGACCTCTTGCCACTCTCGGTAAATTGGTCCTGTTAGTTCGATTGGTTCTTCCAAAAGTGCAAACCGTAGAATGACAAATGATATTTACAAAATTTTTCTCAAGGTTCACTGGAGTGGTACCTAACGCCTTGCCAGAACCATTGTTCAGAGAAAAATAAAATTTAGGGAAACAAATCTTCTTTCGATTTCTGTATGTTTTATAAAATTTAATGCTATAACATTAACCAGTTCTAACTCCATAGACCCTGTTTGTCATTCGTAATTTTTTTTTTGGTATTTTGATATTTTTTTTTGTACTATTTTCACTTTTAAGTTATTTTGTCAGACACCTTTAGGCCATATTATTCCTGTCGTTCAGTTCACGAGTATTTAAGTGAATTTATAAGGGAAAAAATTAGTGTAAATAGGTGTAGATACTTTAATAGCTTCGGTACTTTTCAAACGTCATTTTTTTCTTTAATATCAACTATGTATATATGTATAAGAAAAAGTTAGTAAGATGAAATAATCTCAAGCCCATTCAGATTGTGTTTTCTAAGTATGTTAAATATGAGGTCACGCAGTTTAAAACTTTAATCTTCTTGATAACGTTTCTGAATGCGCCCAAAGAATAACTATAAAAATCTCCTCCTGAGGCTAATCCCAAGACTATCACCCATATTCTAGAACGATGCTTAAGTACATATTCGATACTTCAGTAATATTTTATCTATGACTCCCATGTATAAGTATAGGATAAACTTGTTCAAACGAGTTCTTAAGTCTTATTAAATGTTATTAAAAATTCTAGTATACAAGTGAATGGATATGATATAAGGTTAAATATCTCCCTACACAAGTTGACTTTTTGTTAATGATGATGATGATTATGGTCGAAGATCTTTGTCATATTTTTGTAATACAGCGCATATAGACTCTAATCGGCCCACACTATTTAAAACGTAGTGTACTGTACACAAAGCAAGTTTTTTCAATAATACTTTGAAAATTTTACAAGTCCTTGTCATTAAGTATCAGTTTCTTTAATTTCACCAAATTTCGTATTTTAGTTTCTTGAATAAATTGTTGCTTTTCCAGTAATTAAATTTATATTACCACCTATTCTGAAATATGAACTTGATTAGTGTTCCTAGATGTTCCAGATGATTATCATTGAAAATGAGAAAAAATTTTGGGGAAATTCAAGATTATCAAGAGGAATTTTGAGAGAATCGCTCATTGTGGAAATCTGAAATTTTTGAGAGACATTGAATGTAAGTTGAAGATTCTTTAAAAATTTGGCTAAAATTGTATGTTTGATTCTTGAGATATTGCTGAAATTCCACAACTAGATTGAATACTTATAACATTTTTGAATCACCCAATCTGAATAGAATTTCAGTAATATTTTAAAAACCAAATGCATAATTTCGAATAAATTTTCCCAAAATCTTCAACTATAGTCCCTCCTACAAAAAATAATCCCTATGCCTTAAAACAACGTTGCCAAATATTTATATTTTCAGGTAGGTAATCATATAATTTGTATTCCCAGATATTCCCACATATTTCAACTAGCAATAATACGTGAACAATACTTGTAAAATCGTACAGTAGTTACAGATTGCGTTTCATTTTTGGGATCAACTCTCACGGAATGGACTGTTGAAGTGAGGTTGACTTCCGAGGGAAGAAATGACAAATTAGTTTGAAATACTGTAATACATTAAACGGATAAAAAAATGTACAAGTCTGAAATAAGTTTGAGGAAGATGAATGATGTCTTTCCATTGTGCAAAAGATGTTCAAGTGGGAAAAGCGAGTTAATGTTTTCAGAGTCTGAGAGATAAAAGTTATGCGTGTTACCTAACTTGAATGTGTTAATAATGGTAAACAAATGTAGAGGCGCTAAGTGTTATGAATGAGTGAAATGAGAGTGTGTAGAACAACAACTATAACACACATCGAAGTTTTTGTAGAATTTCAGCTTTCTGTGAATGACTGTTCTCTCACAAATCTTCTCAATAATTTTGAATTCCTTCATATTTTTTCACAAAACTGTAATGATTATCACAAAGAATACTAATTAAGTTCTTCTTTCACTAATAATTTATTCAAATAGAAGTAACTAAAATACAAAATTTGATGAATTAATTTAAATTAATTAATTAAAGAAACTATAATTCTTACTAATTGGGAAGTGGAGGCTCCACAAAGAGTGCTAAATTTGCCTCATATATTGATATAAGAAATAAATAGACAACATATAATAATTAATGATGTATATTCATTAATGGAGGTACCAACAGAACTAACTCATAAACATATAAAATAAAACAGTTAGAAGGCTTTTTCAAAATACTATAACATATCGATAGTTATTATCAATGGTAACTATCGATAAATTCCTTTCTTGTTCTATTCTATATAAGTTCTCTCATACATGAGTTCTCGTAATACTGGTCTTCAGCATTCTAACACTCCCTCATATGATGAACAAGTTCAGGAAAGAATAAGAATGACTCGAAATAAACTTCATATAATTTATCAAAAAATAGACAAACAAACAAAACAAAAATAAGTGTCAAATGTATTAAAAAAAATAGTAGTGTCAAAATAACTAGGCTCACAAAATTAATTGACTTGTAGACAGCTATTGTTTGTTACAATTAATTTAAAAAAATATATGATTTACTGACATTAACTCTACTTTAACACTGAGTTGACCTGAGAATCACAAAAAGATTCAAAACAAATAAAATAAACAACTTAATTTTGATATCATAAAAAGATTCAAATTATATGGTAGAGGCAAAAAAACTTAATTGAACAATAATATATATAAAAATATATGAAAATAAAAAAGGTTCAATTAATAAAAGTCTCATAATATTTTATGACTTAAATAATAAGCATCATATGAATGACTAATTTTATCAAATAAAGTACGTGAGTCTTAGCATTATGATTTTAATATATCAATTCTTCAATCCTCATTCGCCTTTCCGTGACAAAACTGAAACATAAATAAGTGACATTAATTTTCTGACTTATTTCTTGGCTCAGTATAATTAAGAATTTCAGCTCTAAAGTTCTGAAAAAATGGCTTGGGTAATGCCTTGGTAAAGAGGTCACCTATTTGTTCCTTGGTTGATATCCATACTATATTTAAGTATTTGTCCTGGAAGGCCTTACAAACATAGTGATATTTTAATTTTACTAAGTGTCTCAATGCTTTTGACATATCTGACTTTGCAGCTTTAATTGCTGCTTGATTGTCTTCAAACATTGGCATGATTTCTTGTTTTGATCAGTCTAAATAAATGCTTTATATGAACTAGTGACTTAGCTGATTGACTAAGGGCTATATATTTTGCTTCCATGGAAGATGTGGCTACTATCTTTTGTCTGTTAGTTTTTCAAGCTATTGCATTTCCAAATAAGAATATTACATATCCTGTTGTTGATAAACAATCTAGATCACTGATTCCTAATGAGGCATCACAATAACTTACAAGTTCATTGCTTGATCCTTGGTACACTAGCTTGTAATTAATAGTTCCAGCTAAGTACTTCAGTACTTTCTCAACTCTTAACCAATCTTTTAATTTGTGATCGTGACACTTTTTAATTAACACATTAATGCAAAAGTTATGTCTGGTCTTGTACTTAACACTAAGTACAGAAGTGCACCTACTGCTTCTCTATATGGTATTTTCTCTGAAAGATCTAACTTAGTTTCTACTTTTAATTCATAGCTGGTTTTCTTGCTGGCCTGTACTGTCATTATAGGTGACTAACTTGGTATGATCCATTTTAAATTTTTTTAAGAATTGACTTTAAATTTAGATTGCGACAGTGTCATTGTTTTAAATTTCAGGTCGTGAACAATGTCAATTCCTAAATACTTTTTCAGTTCTGAATATTTCATTTTGAATACTTTACTTAACTCATTTTTAGTATCCATAATTTTTTCTTAGTTGTTCCCTGATATTAAAATGTCATCCACATACGAAACTAAAATTACTGTCATTCCTTCTTTACTCCAGTGATAGATACAAGCCTCTCCTTCATAAAGTGTAAAATTTAATTATTTCATAGTATTTTTAAACCTTAGGTACCAACGCTTAGGACTTACTTTCAGACCATAAATAGCTTTCCTTAGTTCACATACATTCTCATTTCTAAACTTATCTGATACATCAACTCCTTCAGGAATTTTCATAAATATCTTTTTATCTAAGTGACTATATAGAAAAATAAAGTTTTGAAATTAAATAAATCGTTATATGGTCTCAAGCCAGCCCCTAAGGCTTGGTATGAGAAGTGGAGAAATTTTGTCTTCTCTTTAGAATATAAAAATAGTAAGCACGATGAGTGCCTCTACTATAAGAAAAATGAAAAATGTTTGGTGTATATTTTGGTTTATGTTGACGACATGTTAATTTGTGGAGAAAATGTCGAGTTAATTAATGAATTAAAAACTCAACTAAACACCACCTTTAAGACCCACAATTTGGGCACCATAAAATCCTACTTAGGGTTACAGATGGAATATAATAAAGAAAATATCAAAATTACATCAAAAACAATTAATAGATAAAATAGTTGAAAAATTTAAAGTATAAGATTGTGTTCCAGTATATACCATGATAAAAGAAAGATTATATTTAAAGATAGATGAAAATAAAGCAATCAGAAAGTTCAATTACTAAATATAAAGAGTTACTCGGTTGCCTAATGTATGTCATGTTGGTTACAAGACCCGACATATTTTACGCAGTGAGCTACTTTGGCCAGTTTCAGTCTAATGCTGATAATATAGCATATTCACATTTTTTACGAGTGCTGAAATATTTAGTTACCAATTGAGACTATGAATTCGTCTATCGTTTCTTGCCTAATTCTTCTGTTATAAAATCTTATGTTGATGCTGATTGGGCAAATTGTCCAATTTCTCACCAATCTATTAGTGGTTACTGTGTATTCGTCTATGATGCTCTGGTACTTTGAAGAAGTAAGAAACAGTCGTTGGTGACTTTGTCCACCACAGATGCGGAAATATTTGCTCTTTGTGACTGCACTCTGGATACCTTGTTGTTGGGCAATTTATTATCTGATTTAAATGTTATTAATATGTCTCCGTGTCCAATTTTCGAGGACAATGAAAATTGTGTCAAATTTGCCAACAGTGCTATGTTGAAAAAGCATCTCGATGTTAAACACCACTTTGTGCGAGATTATGTATCCGATAATTTAATTTGTTTAAAGAGTATTGCTACAGGTGATCAAATTGCTGACATTTTTACCAAGGGACTTGGATGTGTAAAATTCAGCAGTTTTTGGACTTTGCTATTTGGAGATTGTTAGCTCGATACTTCTGAGAACAAGACTCAGCTCTGAGTCTTCTTGTGGTGTTGTCTGTTACCTTCGTCTTGTCAGCACATTTATGTTGTTCATTTTTTTTGTGTATATCATCTGTTTGTTAGATGCAAACCACAATTACTCTTGTTTTTTATTTACACTTATGTTCACACTGATTATGTTTTATGTTTTCACCTTTTTTAATAGTTACCATTTATATAACTTTTTGTAGTTGTTTGAAATTTTTAATGTTCCTACCACTTGATTCAAATTTTAATATGTATGTCAATTTTTTATTCTGTGATATGTTTTTATTTTTGAAATAATTTATTAATTGCAAGTTTGGGGGAATGTTGATTTGTTCAAACTTGCTCATCCCTGAATGTAGAACCTGTTCAATTTGTATTTGGTTCTTGGTACTCAGAACCTTGCTATTTACAGCTCTTTGATGTGATAATCAGTTATAATAGTTTGTTCTTGTTGTTCAAATTTCAAGTCCATCAAGCATGGACTAATAAAGTTTGGTCTAAGTAAACTTCTTGTTTTTCTTGTGCTTTACTTTGATTCCACTGTGTTCTAACTCAAAATAGGCAACAGATGTTGAGATTGTTGCATTATATGACTACATAATAGATACTGTTTCATCGTGTAATATTTTAAAGGATCCATCAATTGTTAATGACAAACCCCATTTTTGAGTATAACAATAACTGTATTAAGCTCACAAATGGTTTCATGAACAAAGAGCATCTCGATGTAAAGTTTTATTTTGTACGAGACTATGTTGTCAATAATGTTATTTGTGTTAAACCAATAGTCACATATAATCAAGTAGTGGATGTGTTTACAATGGGACTTGGTAGACAAAATTTGGGAAATTTTGTGCTGCTATGTTCAGCAAGAGGAAAAATGTTTACCCCTTTTGCCCAACCCATAGCACCAAATTCCTAAGTTCACTGACCAGCAGTCATTCACTGCTGTGATATTAATTTTAAGATGTTTTTCAAAGTATTTGTATAAGTTTTAACTAATTATATTCTAGCATTGCTAGTCATGTAATGTATTCTAATCAAAATTTTTTTATGTGCAAGGTTTGTTTGTGTTATTGACATAGCAGGTTTTAGGGGAGATATTGATTATGTAGTACTTACTCATATATTTAATGATTAGTCTCCATTTATTTGACAGTTAGGCTGTTTGACACAATACTCGTTTATTTGTATCCTTTTTCTAACAAGCAGTTCAATATCGTGTTTTAACAGTTGTCTTAATTTGTGCATCCACAATGGATCACTTAATAAAATTGCTCTCGTTTTAAACTCTGTTTTATTTAGTGTTTGATTATTTTCTCGATTCAAAACCTATTTATTTTACAAGCATCTCGTAGGAGGAAGTTTTTCCAGCCAGTTTACATGTTATGATGTCATATTTGAAGTTTCATCTATTTTTTTTTGTTGAATATATGAAATTATAGCAATTATCTTAAATCAGTGGCATATAGTGGATAAGGATCTGTTTTAACATTCAGGGTCATAGGTTCAAGTCCTATGTATTCTTTTGAATTTATTTTATTTTATTAATTTTCATTTTTTTTCTATCGCTTTTCAGCTTCGAGGATATATATATGATGGAGACGACATAATAGTGGT